>JADWQK010000145.1:0-347173 GCA_017933935.1 Sesamia nonagrioides | reverse complement strand
GTTGAATAAGCTTAGTTTGCATTTCCACAAAAGCGGCGTGGCGTGATGGCATGGTGGCTACAAAATAATCACCTACGCCTGAATTATCGTCTGCTTTCGAAACCCTGCAATTCACTGGAGCTCTGCGCAGGCAGGCAGGGCTCCAGACACGATCTATTTCTGTTAGGTTTGACAAACTGGTTTGAGGTGTTGGAGAGTGGTATTTATTTGTTTTATTTTCCTGAGTATCGCCGGGCAAGGTCTTCGCGGGCTAATGGGACACACTTTGTTGATCTAGGGATTTTTTGTTATACTATTTTCGTCCTGAAGGCATTGCTCTAGGAAGTTATGTATTGTGTATCACCATTTGAAGAAATCGTGATTCAGGCTCAACTTAATGACAAAGGCCAAGAATTAGTAAGTAGATAGGTAGGTACCCCATACCTGCTAGTGGTTTTGGATATTTACCTACTCTATTTTTCAATAAGTACCCTTGAGCCGGCTGGATACCTCTTGATAACCTGCGCAACGAAAATCTAACTTATGTAGGTAGGTACCTACTTTGATATTTTTTAATACACTTTTTGAAAACTGACAAAAAGTTCAAGGAATCGGTACTAACTAATACCGGGATTGGCTAATAGGTACTGATTTCCCAGACATCATTTTTTGCATTGGTATCCTACTAGTACTTACTAGCCGAATTAGACTAACAGTTTAGCACTGTTAGCTGAGGAGAGGTTGGGTGAGGAGGATCCGAGGATTTGATATCGCAGCGAGCAGCTGTGATGTCTGAAAGTCTGGACAGTCAAACAACTACCACTTCTATATTCGATTACTAATTCGGCTACCGCCCCCAACGCGCGACGCATTTGATCACCTGCCTGGCCGCCTAATGTAAACATGTGCAATAGCACACTAGCGCCTGTTGACAAACAAGAATAGAAAAACAATTTGCGAAAATATTTGGAAACCGTATCAATAGTACTTAGTCGTGATCCATTATTATTGTTGTCAGACGAAGGAATGCTATACATAACATAACATGGTGGTACACACGTAGCGTGATGTCAAAGAGACAATATTGACACCAAACCTCCCCAGGTATCTTTCTATTGGCACACAGAGCGGTAAAGTAAGTAGTTATTATGGGGTATATATAAAGTTCGGTGTAGAATCGAACTAGCACTCCGTTAGCACTGTTATATGTATATCGCACAAATGCGCCAACCATACAAATATTGCCCATATCATTGGCGCCAACCGTGAGCAACTTGTGTTTGCTCGTCAACCGAAAGACTATTACTACTGGTGCTTTGATTCTGCGAGCTGTACCTACTGGACGTCTGGACCCGTAGGTGTAGCTCGCAGCCTCAAATTCCTTCTTCTTCCCTCGGATTTAAATGGCTTGCAATTTGCAACTCAGATGTATGTATCGTCTTCAGCCTATAGACGTCCACTGCTGGACAAAGGCCTCTTCCAAGGCTTTCATTGATACCTACTGATAACTTGATTCACACAGCCCGATTACAAATTAAACATAAAAACAACTATTAGCGCTCGTCACATATTATAATGTAATGATACCGAAATAGACTAAAGTATTCATTAGCGCCTGTAACACTTACAATATATTGTAATGTTACAGAACACAAAATAAAAGTCTGTGACCTCTGTTTTCAAATTGTCCAAACCACTTAGTTTTGAACAGAAACTGGACTTCAATTAATCAAACATAATTTAGATTCGAATTAAGAAAATAACTTTACAGAAGAGGATAATGAAACATCTTCCAATTTAAATAATGTTTAATTAAAGTATTAATAAGTGACACAAAAAGCGTTGTTTTCAAATGGTTATCGCGCGAGGGTCACGCTATCAGCGGACATTGTGTTGAGCTTCCGTCCGCGCTTCGCGAAACCGTCGTCGGAGCAGAATCGCAAGCTGACCTACTTACTATTTTATTAATTTTTATTATTTAATACGCTTACATATCAGACATAGATCCACGCACGCTTAGACTTTATTTCATTGTGGCCTTTTATTACCCGACTGCCAGGAGGGTTATAATAAGTGTAGTTAGGATATGTTAAAACCTTGTTGGATACTTAACCCGTAACCGCCACGCAAATAATAAGGGATGTGCCATTCACGTCACACACTGAAAGATGAAAATAAAAATTAAAAATATTTATTCAAAAACTAAGTTGGTACAAACAAAATTGAGGTTGACCTCTTCTTTTAAGTTTGAAAAAGATCTGTGGGAACGATCTAAAGTTAGGCATTTAAAATTTCAAATGCACTGTTAACGCAGTGGTTAAGCTATTGACTGCTGCGCTGCGTGTTGCGGGTTTGATTCCTGCACGGAACAAATATTATTATGACCTACAGGTAGTTGTTCCGGGCCTGGCTGTATATTTGTAAGCGCACCCACGATACAGAAGTAATTCCTAGGGTGGGGCAACAAGTTACTCCCCACATCACATGGGGTCTTTTTGGTCTAGGTATCTGTTATATTCAATTTCCAGAGTCGGCTGAGGTGTACTCTGCTCGACGTAGCACTCTCCCCCACTGTCGGCACTGTCGCTGGCATTATCATCCATACTAATATTATAAATGGGAAAGTAACTCTGTCTGTCTATCTGTCTGTCTGTCTGTCTGTTACGCTTTCCCGCCTAAACCTCTCAACCGATTTTGATGAAATTTGGCACAGACAATCTTTAGACTCTGAGAAAGAACATAGGCTACCTTTTATCCCGGAAAAATTTTATGTTCCCGAGGGAAATTGAAAAAGCGCGATATAACCGACCTCCACGCGGGCGAAGCCGCGGACGAAAAGCTAGTTATTTATATAAAACTAGCTAGACTTCCGTTATATCGCGCTTTTTAGATTTCCCTCGAGAATATCAATTTTTCCGGGATAAAAAGGACCCTATCCTAATCCGGACTTCTAACTCTACGTCTGCAAAATTTCAAAGCAATCATCGGTTCAGTAGTTACAGCGTGAAAGCGGAACAAACAAACTCACTTTCCCATTATAATTATTATTATTAATATTAGTAAGGATAAAACGAAATTAGTCAGTTGTTAAGTTTTGTTTTGGAGCTGATCGTAAACCGCCGCCATCGGGCCGCCTGGTGCGCCTGGTGCCCCTGTCGCCCCGTCCCGAGCGACACACATCGCCGTAAGGTTGAAGGCTATCTATCTCGGTTGATAATGTGGGTTCAAAAATAATGATGACACCCTAATCTTAATTAAAAACGGTTATTAAATAAAACTCACGAATTGGGGCTTTGTAGATTAAATGTTTTATAATGATATATTTCACAACCGATTATAATATGGCCTAATTTTATATTTAACTAATGAAACTTGTGTCTGTTTCATAAAATTATTTTGCTAAACTGAGAGCTTACCGCTAATTCATACGTAGAGTTACATCCTAATTAATATATTAATCCTACTAATATAATAAATGTGAAAGTTTCTATGTATATTTACATAGAAACTTTCACATTTATTATATTACACTTTTACGCAAAAACTACTGGACGGATATGACATACGGTTGTATACATATATGTAGGTACTTAGTTTTTATCCGGATATTCCCATGGGATTGAAACTAATCCGGGCCGCAGCCACTGAATAATAAAAAGATTAGGTATTTATACATACTTGTACATAATAATTATGTGTACTAGCCCCGCACGATGATATTGCGATGGAACCTTGTCACAATAACAGCGTTGTGACGTCATCTGTCACACAAAAGGACAGCTAGCAAAAGAATGTTAAATGCAAAATTAATATTAGGGTTAAGGGTTTATTTGTATTTTATAATTTTATTACACTCTTTATAAAGAGTGTATGTATAAATTAATATTAGGGTTAAGGGTTTATTTGTATTTTATAATTTTATTACACTCTTTATAAAGAGTGTATGTATAATAAAATTAATATTAATTTTGCATTTAACATTCTTTCTTAGGTATACTTACTCACCCATATTCTGACAAATAAACTTTCATTATTAAAAATTTCAAGGAAATAATTTTTGTAGACGTAAGAAAAATATACTTACCTATTCGTATATCTTTCTTACATGTATACTATGTTTTTCTAACCACATTTCTGTTAATTTGCGTGCGGGAATTGAACCAGAGTCCACTGTGTAGTAGTCATGTTTTAATTACTACCTACATCTATCAGCTTATAAATAAAAGCAGGATAATATGTAAAAAAATGTAGGTATATAGTCTTCCGAATCATAACTGCTTTCTGTGTCTGTCGTTTCCAATTCACTGTCGTCGCCGTATTTATGACAAATAACTCGTCAATTATTCGATCTTTATTCCAATAGGTATTCCTCTTCAAGCCGTTTAACATGATTAACTTCCTTTCGCCAGTCATCTGGAGTTATTGACGCCAACGACTCCAACGTCAGAGCTTCAATGCGACTTTCCAACTGCTCCACATTCTTTTCTGACACCCTCATCTTTACCAGATTCCAGATGTACTCAATGGGGTTGAGGTCGCAGTTGTAAGGTGGTAATCTAACGACTTCATGGCCATTGCCAGCTAATAAATTGTCAATTTTATAATTTTTCGGCGGTCTGTGCCGTTTAATTAATAAATACAGTTCAGGTTTTGTACTGTCGTTGAGAAAGTCTCAACAATCAACTGTTTTTTATTGTTCATACTTGGTGGCCTATTCTCATCCCTACTGTGATAAGGGGCGTTGTCCATCACAATTTTTGAGTTGCGTGGTATGTTGGGTACTATTTTGTCTGTAAGCCACTTGGTGAAATACTCAGCATTCATTTGATCATAGTAATCCCCCGTTTTGGTGTCTGCTTTAAACATTAAAAGGGCATTGTCAACAAAACCGCATTAACTTCCCACGTGAACTATTATCCATCGGCGGCCGGGGCTGTCGTTCCGTCTCACTCCATCGGTTGCTGTTTGCCAACATTTTTCTACCGTTTAGTGTCCATGTATCCACGTTTCGTCGAGATAAATAACGGGTCTTTTGTTATTACCAAGCGAGTCATTTTCTTTCATACGTCGTAAATATTTAGCCCTCCACGCTTGAATTTGGGGTCTTTTAATTAGGGCCAGTCTTTTTTGTAGCATCGTTTAAATTGGTAGCCTAAATCACATTTAATTATTTTTCTTAATGTAGTTTCACTACCAGTATTAAGGTCTACTTTTGAAGCCGCCAAGATTTTGCGCATTGTGGGTATTTCTCTCCTCACCGTACACATTGAATCTATAATATTTCGTAAAGCTGTTAAGGAAAACCCGTCGAAATATTTCTTCTTTTGTCTTTTTCCTTTAGTAGGAGTTCTCATTTTGCTGCCACTGGCTGTTGCTGACTCATGCTCTCGTCTCAATTTCGTCACAGTATTTTTTGCAACGCCTGTGGCACATGCCACACACTCCGTGACTTTGATAGAATTTTGCAAAATATTTTTAATAACTGTAAGCAGTTGCTTCGGTATTAAAATGTCCGAAGCACTTTTTAAAGCACGGTTTATACTTTCAAGAACTAACTTACAATCCTCTTTCTCTTTAACAAAATAATTGTCCACTTTAATTATAATTTCACGAGCACGACTATTAATTAATTTCTTACTCATTTTAACGAGTAACAGTTAACAAAACTAAACAACAAAACTCAAGAACAACAATAAAACAGGATAACAAAAACAAAAAGCTAACAAAAATATTCGATGTGCGTAAGTGGGTAAGCGCGGACTGAACTTGCGAACGGTACCGACGGTGCGAGTTCGACTACGTCACCAAGATGGCCGCCAATCGCAATATCATCGTGCGGGGCTTATAACAGTGTAGAGTAGTGAACTTACTGCACACATCTGCGCGGCTGCTGTAGTCATCAGCAATTAGTTATACTCTGTTTTTTAATCTCGTAGACTAAATTGACACATGCAAATGTCAAATTTACATTATTAATTTTGTATTATTACGTTTTTAATAAGTACCTACACATTATTTCAGGATAACTTATTGTAAAAAAAACGATACTTGATTTTATGAACGCTAAGTTTCGGCACTATTTAAGAATTGCAATAAACTGCCAACACTCGTAATGTCAGTTTAATCTACGAGATTAAAAAACAGAGTATAGTTATGTGCGGGAGTACGGGTACCTATCATGATGAATAAACGAGTCAATAGAAGTACACCATTCATATCCATACTTTGCCAGCTCCCATCAATAAGACAATGAATATGCTAAGAGACACGTGCTCTGTGGACTACTTTCTGGCTAATAAATAGCCTTGTATACATACAGAGCTCACGTACCTATTGACGAAGCATTCGTTGTGTGGCAGCATCGCGAATTATTACAACTTAACTATTTGGAATGAAGCCGTGAGTGAGTTACCGACATTTTTGGCATGTTTGATTCTAGCTGATAGGTATCACAACTATATAAATTAATTGTTCTTTGATTGAAGTAGGTAACGCCTAGATAAAGTGCTACCTAGCACTTAGAGGTTGGGGGTGAGGTTGTTTATTTATAGGTACAGAAATCTTAATAATAACTCAATAGGAATAACATTTCATAGGACAGAACTATTTTTTTAAATAATGTAGGTACATAGTTTTAACCAATATAGTCAATTCATTTATTTACACAACCGCTGCTAGGATCATCACAGAAAGGAGGAAACGCCAGGGTGTCATCACTGTGTAGCGCCCTGAGGACACGGTGGAGCATCGCGATGTCTTGCGTCCGGTCCAAGGGCAGGCCATGGCCCGGAGCGAAAGTGTATGGCAGGCCGTCACCTCCTTCTGCGAAGCGGTGATGCTGGTAAAGGAGGAGGCGGAGTGCGTGAGAATCTCAGCGCCCTCATGCCTCAAGCCGCCGCAGGAGACGCCCTGGTCAGGAGACAACATTGGTCCCCGGGTCTCCCGGTCACCGTAGGCGCGGGCTTGCGGGCGGCGAGCAGTGGGTAGCTCGCCGCCTCGTAAGGAACAGGCCAGCGTCGACTGCGCGTTGTGTTTCATGCACACCGCTTCAAATAAATGTCCGCACATCGTGACGGGGTCCATGAAGATCGATGCCTCCTGGGTCAGGGTTGTGGGTTGGTAAAAAGAGAAAGCGTGGCCCTGGCGCATAAGTAAGTGAAGGAACACGGGTGGGTTTGAGTCAGTAAAAGTCTGACACACCCATTCGCTCCGCCCAGAGCGGGAGAGGTCATTTGATGATTTCCCATCCAATCCAAAAAAAGGGCGCGATATCATTCTCTGCTTTTCGCACACGTTCATTACTGCTTGAACTCAATGATAATATACAATTTATAATAGATACATATATAGATAAACATTCAAGACCCAGCCCAATCAGGAAAAGATCGTTTTCCAACATGACCTGGCCGAGGATCGAACCCGGGGCCTCCACGTCGCAGGCAGGCGTGTTTACCGCTGCGCCACGGAGGACGTCGCAACAATGCATAATCAATGCGGGTAGGCAGTTACAAATACGTCACAGTGTCAGGGTGCAGTGTGCAGACGGGTCGGTGTCCAATGAGGCAGTTGTGATACAGACTACGGCAGCCACGGCCCCAGGTGAGGGTGATGTCATCCACTGGTGACATCTATCACGCCAAACGGCAGCTATTGTGCAATTTGTTACCGGCGCCTTTCGTATCATTGTGTGGTATGATGAGTTGCGCCTAGATATACTCTATCGTCATGCCAGGGCCCAGTAAGCTTGGTTCAGATGCCACAGATGTATACAACTATCGACCTGCAACCTAGATATACTCTATCGTCATGCCAGGGCCCAGTAAGCTTGGTTCAGATGCCACAGATGTATACAACTATCGACCTGCAACCTAGATATACTCTATCGTCATGCCAGGGCCCAGTAAGCTTGGTTCAGATGCCACAGATGTACACAACTATCGACCTGCAACCTAGATATACTCTATCGTCATGCCAGGGCCCAGTAAGCTTGGTTCAGATGCCACAGATGTATACAACTATCGACCTGCAACCTAGATATACTCTATCGTCATGCCAGGGCCCAGTAAGCTTGGTTCAGATGCCACAGATGTACACAACTATCGACCTGCAACCTAGATATACTCTATCGTCATGCCAGGGCCCAGTAAGCTTGGTTCAGATGCCACAGATGTACACAACTATCGACCTGCAACCTAGATATACTCTATCGTCATGCCAGGGCCCAGTAAGCTTGGTTCAGATGCCACAGATGTACACAACTATCGACCTGCAACCTAGATATACTCTATCGTCATGCCAGGGCCCAGTAAGCTTGGTTCAGATGCCACAGATGTATACAACTATCGACCTGCAACCTAGATATACTCTATCGTCATGCCAGGGCCCAGTAAGCTTGGTTCAGATGCCACAGATGTACACAACTATCGACCTGCAACCTAGATATACTCTATCGTCATGCCAGGGCCCAGTAAGCTTGGTTCAGATGCCACAGATGTACACAACTATCGACCTGCAACCTAGATATACTCTATCGTCATGCCAGGGCCCAGTAAGCTTGGTTCAGATGCCACAGATGTACACAACTATCGACCTGCAACCTAGATATACTCTATCGTCATGCCAGGGCCCAGTAAGCTTGGTTCAGATGCCACAGATGTACACAACTATCGACCTGCAACCTAGATATACTCTATCGTCATGCCAGGGCCCAGTAAGCTTGGTTCAGATGCCACAGATGTATACAACTATCGACCTGCACCCTAATTGCGTAACACACTATTATTATAAATTGGAATCATTTTGAAGTCAACAGCTCATATCTTCGGAAGGTATGTACTCGATACTCGATAACGTAAACAATGCAATGAATGTTATTGAAATGTCAATATGAAACCCATTGCTACGCAATTACCCTATTGTTTGCGGATGAATGGATGAAGATTTTATTAGAAGCGCAACCTACTGCGAAAGACTTATATTTTATTAGAAGCGCAACCTACTGCGGGACTTTTTATATTTTCGTTTTCATGTGTATGTGTCGGTTTCTACCTAATTACTGTAATGAGTTTAATCGTACTTACCTATATAGTTTTGCAAATATAATAATCAGTATAATCAGAAATAATTTGTCATGATTGACACTAATATGGTAAATGGACGTGTAGATTTACCAGATGTGTGTCAGTAGGATCGTTCCCCAAACCCGGTTACCTCACTTTTTCCACAAGATGGTTATGCGGTGTGGGTTACATAAATAATTGTGTTTACTTCATAACAATAAAACTCCAAGGACCCTGCCTGGTATTTGAAAACCGACCATAGTTATTTTGCGTACTATTTAGTTACATATACCTAATTCCAAATAAGCAGTAATGACAACTAAATGATCTCGCCTCGTTGATCTGGGAAGTTGGTCCTCAAGCGCGTCTCACATTACGATTGCAGTCATGAAGTCGTGATCCTATAATCCTTTCACATTCTATTGGACAGAGAAATGTCGAAGTTTAGCCATATCAGCAGTTTGACTGGTAAAGCGGACCCCAGACTCCAAAGCTGAAAAGGCTTCGGATGCGACTGGGATTAACGCTGGGATGATGATGGTGATGATTCTATTGGACAGAGAATTGTGTCTCGGTTGACATCTCCTAAAACGATATCGTCGCTGCAAATACTGAAAATATTCTTACACTCCAGAAAAAAATAATCGTGTTGTAGATTTAGACATAAGATATTCAAGGATGTTCCACATTCATTGTTGTTGGTTGGCTGATTTTGTGCATACGCTGCAGTGATCAAGTTCTTGCGTTAGATATTCATATAAAATTAATGTACAAACAATAAGTAGGTAGGGACCTAGTTGCAATACAACACATAACTACACAAGTACCTAATGTTATAAAATAGCTTATCAAAGTGTTTCGTCGGCAGGGGGGAGCATAGGGTTGCCGACGCGGTCTTCTATAAGATCTTTGCCATTTCATATTATTTCATTTAGTAGTGATTTAGCTTATCGATTGTGCGTCGGAAGTATTAGTAGGTAACAGTGAAAAATACCAAAATACGCTATCTAAAAAAAGGGATTTTCCACCTTGTTCAGCCGTCCACAACTCCACACCAAGACAGCCAGGCACCGGTACCATGAAATGCAAAGCAAGCGTAAGAGACTGCGACCGTATTAGAGCTGAGTTCTTAGAACAGGCTCATAACAAGAATATGAGTTGAATTATGCAGATGTGAGGATGAGGTCAGCACCATGTGCCGCGGCCTGCTGGAACGATCGTTAACATTAAATAACTGTGCTACGGGCGTAGGTAGATAACATAGCGCTGTTGATAGAATCATATTTTTAAATAACTACATAGACCTAACAGAGTAAGCAACAAGAGGTTATCACTTGAAACAAAACACAATATTATTACGCAAATTGTATTCGGAATATTTCTGAGTTGAGATTAAGCGGAAACAATATGCATCATTATAATTTTATTTTATTACTATGTGTGGCAGGATGCTTGCATGATGCACACATAAGCAACAACGATTAACTGATCACGGACAGAGCACCTCGCTGTCATACTGGAGCGATGGAAACCAAGGCTCTGTTAACACAATCTACCATCGGGTTGCTTTCCCAGATCACAAATGACAAAATTTGATTTGTATATTTTTTCTGAAACAAAGCTTAATGGATGGCCAAAGACTCTTCACTACGACACTACCGAAAATCTACTATCTATCTCAAAATAATCACAGCATTGTCTTACCGTTTATCTATCTACATGTTACCACACGCAAATACAACATTCAGTATAACAAGCATCGATTTTTCATCACTCACACTACACTCACACACCGCACACACTCACCCTCCCACACACTTACATATCCGCACACTCCCCACAAAAACTCCTTCCTATAAGTAAAATGTGTAGTATAAGAGAAATAATAATAAAAAACCGGCCAAGTGCGTGTCGGACTCACGCACAAAGGGTTCCGTACAATTGATTTATGAAATTAAAGGATTTAAGTTATATGTATGAAAGATTACGCGGTAATAAGCGGTTTGCAATTTACGAGGTATTAAAAAAAAAAACTACTTACTAGATCTCGTTCAAAACAATTTTCGTTGGTAGTTTTTATAGTAATGTACATCATATATTTTTTTAGATTTTTCATTTTCTTATTTTAGAAGTTTCTGGGGCAATTTTTTCCACTTTGGAAGCGTTTGTCACGCAAACTATTCGGTTTAGAAAAAATATATTTTAGAAACCTCTATATCATTTTTGAAGACCTATCCATATTTACCCCACATGTATGTGTTTGATGAAAAAACAAATTTTGAGTTTCAGTTCTAAGTATGGAGAGCCCATATTTTTTTTTTTTTTTTTTTTGCATCATAATCTTAATGCAGTTCACGCAATACATCTACCTACCAAGTTTTAACAGTATAGTTCTTATAGTATCGGAAAAAAAGTCTGTGACATACGGTCGGACAGACGGACAGACAGACATGACGAATCTATAAGGGTTCCGTTTTTTGCCATTTGGCTACGGAACCCTAAAAATGTATAGGTACCTATCTGGGGTGGAGACTTGGTGGCCTGAAATACAGGCTTCGGCTTAGCTTAGGCACCTGTCTCCCACAATATTTTTCTACAAACCCATAACTGGACAATATTGTTTTTATTTTTTTTATATATTATAAACGGCGTTTCGCTTCTTCTTTTATACCGCGTACCTACGTCAAGGGACTGGAACGATTTGCCGGCGGCGGTGTTTCCGTCACAGTACAATTTCAGTGTCTTCAAGGCTAGAGTGAATAGGCTCATAATAAACTAGCGCGCTTTACCATCAACGATCGCATCAGGCGGGATTGCGGTCAAGCGCTGGTTTATAATTTATATAAAAAAAATATGGTGAGAAAATAAATAAATATTATTATTATATCGATAACCTAATTTTCCAGCTTGGCTCGAGTTTCGAGGCGGCCATGAATTTATGTTCCCTAGACTATAGCTAAGGTCCGTATTCCAAAAGGAAACTCAGGCATTGATCTCTGCTTAAACATTACTTATAACTAGTTTCAACCAATTAAATGGCTTGAAACGAGTTGTAAAGTAATGCTTGAGTTTTGACTGACGTTCTGTAATACGGACCTAAGTGCTTCGTGCGGGAACATATTGACAGCAGTCTTGAAGCAACTCAAACTGAAATCATTTATTTCATTTAAACCATTCACAGGCACTTTTCAAAATTCAATAGTCAGTCAATTTAACAGAAAGTTTCAAAACTAGTTAAGTAATTGCCCGCACGTTACCCGCACCGAAACCCGAAACGTAGGTACTTACAACTCTATGGAGAAGAACGGACAAGAAGCTCCAATGACAATCATTTAAATCAAGATACTATAACTACAAAGTCGTAAATACATTATTCTTGTTGCTGCTATTAGGATAAAAAATTAAAACAAGTCAAGAAACAATTATTCAAAACATAAAAACTAAATAAAAGCCCAGCTGGCAGTTAAAAGATAAGTAATAATAATAGTCTAAATTATAAAAGTTATAGTTTTCAATTTATTAAAAAGATGAATAAAATTGGCTAAGTAGCAAACAGAAAGAGGTATTAATTACTAGTGTCCAAGAAAAGTAGGCCGAAGTGACCTGTCAATAGTGTTAAGCATTTGTTGAAGTGACAGCTTCACAGCTCACACCACGGTCACGGTGAGATGGTTACAGCATCGCGTCGCAGGTGCTTATCACTAGCATTTGTTGAAGTGACAGCTTCACAGCTCACACCACGGTCACGGTGAGATGGTTACAGCATCGCGTCGCAGGTGCTTATCACTAGCATTTGTTGAAGTGACAGCTTCACAGCTCACACCACGGTCACGGTGAGATGGTTACAGCATCGCGTCGCAGGTGCTTATCACTAGCATTTGTTGAAGTGACAGCTTCACAGCTCACACCACGGTCACGGTGAGATGGTTACAGCATCGCGTCGCAGGTGCTTATCACTAGCATTTGTTGAAGTGACAGCTTCACAGCTCACACCACGGTCACGGTGAGATGGTTACAGCATCGCGTCGCAGGTGCTTATCACTAGCATTTGTTGAAGTGACAGCTTCACAGCTAACACCACGGTCACGGTGAGATGGTTACAGCATCGCGTCGCAGGTGCTTATCGTTACAAGTAAATGAAAGACCTTTTCCACTTCATCTTATACGGTCACCTGCACCAATATGTCAACACTTGGCAACTTTCAATTGCGATTTTTTCTGAGATAACGAATGCAACGTTGAAATACGACACATTACATAAACCTATGTTCGGGAATGCTATGTTCGTAAGATAATTTTTGTATATAAACCCGAGTACCTATAAGTACGTGACCGCAGCTGTACAAACCTCCACGCTTGCAACTAGTCAATCACGTTTATATCATCCCTAATATGGTTCATTCAACGTGAAGAATGGCATCGTACATTTCCTCCCGATAAGGCCGGATCGCCGTGTACACTCGTACTGCAGCTTCCGAGTCGCGCACGCGCCCGCCGCGCACCGGCCGCGCTCCGGGGTGCGTTGCCCTCGGGCTCGCCCCCCGACACCGATGCCGTTGACACCGCCGGTTGGTAGGTAGGTACCAACCCGCGAAGATTGAACACAGTAAACTCGTGGGCAATCTTCAGAAAAAAAAAAAATAAAAGTAAACCCCGGTAAAGAAATCCCCGTCCGACCCATAAGGATAGGTAATAAAGGTTAGGTAAACACATGACTAAATAAAATATGAAATTTTACATACTTAATCGTCAAAGTAACAATACTTAAGAAAGAATTTTGAAATATGCAATCATTTGTTTTCCGCGAATTAATTCCAACTTCCCCAAAATACGGTATTTTTTAAAAAAAGTGACAACACCTTTTTCGACGATATTATCAGCATTATTATGAGCGATGCGAACACGTGCTGCGTGCCTTGCCCCCCTTCGCCCGCGCATGTATTGCCTACAGCTAATGTATTAAATTACCTCCTTTTGCGAAATAATATTAATTTTTTAGGGGATCTTTTTTAAGTTTAGCCCGGTTTTGCAGGCGTTAGTACAAGCAGTTATCGATACCTAACAATACCTTCACGGATCGGACAGGGTTTTCTTTACATATTGTGTTGTATTGCAATATTCATCGTTGACGGCCCACTTATACTTATTACTTACTTTACTCGCCTACCGATTTTCTTACATTGGCCTAAAATAGTCCGGTACACCCGCTGATGTAGAGTGCACCGGAATTCGGCAATAAACTCGATTCGCGCATAAATAGCACGCTGCACGTTCAGTATTTCAGCATTTGTTTACCTACCATTTATTTACCTACGTACAGTACAGCAGTACGATTCGGTCACTATCTCACACTGAACACAAAGGTGAAGTGAGTGTGGAGCGAGTTGCGATTCCAACTAAAGCTAGACATTCACATTATAGACGGTTCACTTCACACAATTTTTAGGGTATTTTTTTTTCCAATCCACTAAACTATCGTCGATCGATTCTGTAAAAATTTGATCTCTCCTCTCTCGAAAAATTCCATTTCGGACCTTGACGTGAACATTTGGCCCCCACATAGGGACATAACAAATGATGCTTTAGAATTTTAGATCATCGACTAGTTCTTTTAAAAAAGCTTTAGCAGTGGAACTTATTGTTGTGCTTATACATATAGCTACTGCACGACTTACACAGAACGTTGGCCTATTTGTAAAATGGAACAGAGAATTCATCAGTGTTCTCATATTAGAGTATTTTACAGCGTTCCATAAAATGTAAACGACACAATATTATCGCTCGGGCCGCCAGCGTGAGCTCATCACATCCGTGTACCCATAATCTTTTTGTACAGAAAACACTAGTCTGGGTGAAGGACGACGCACTACCGATTTTTTTATATTCATTTATATGTGAACAGGGCTTATTAAGGAATATAGAAAAATATTGGGTCTACTCAAGACACACTAAACATTATGTACCTACTTGTTGCAGGTAGACAAGCTTCATCATGAGGAGTCTCCTAGTGCTGGCCCTTGTGGTCGCAGTCCTATGTACAGTCGACGCAGAGGTGAGATATTATAAAAAAAGCATTTCATGGTTTTTTTACTTGCGGTTGGATATAGTATTATTCGGCCAGGGCTGGAGGGGGTAAAAGGGGTTAGTGCTGGTAAGGTTTGGATCTTGCGGGGCCTCCTGGCCAGCTACTTGGAGGACCGTGCTGTCCTCCTCGTAGACGGTTGGCCAGCTTCGGCGTTCCACAGGGGTCCGTTCTAGGGCTTCTTCTGTGGAATGTCGGTTATGACTGGCTCCTGCGCGGAACTCTCCTACGAGGCACGAGTGTCATCTGCTACGCATGACACTCTCCTCACTTCCCGCGGGAGCACCTTCCGGGAGGCAGCCAGTTTGGCGTCGGCGGGCGGATCCTTAGTGGCCGGAAGGATCCGCCGCCTGGGCTTGAGGGTGGTGCTCCACAAAACGGAGGCCGTGTTCTTCCACGGCCCCCGGCAGCGCCCCCCACCTGACGCCCACATTTTTGTGGAGGGGGTGAGGGTTGGGGTTGCAACCCTTGTTGGGGTATGGGTTGTGGGGGGCCCAGATGAAATATCTGGGCCTCATCTTAGACAGCAGGTGGCGCTTCGGCCCGCACTTTAGCGGGCTGTCGACGCGCCTGCTGAAGGCTGCGGACGCCCTCTCGTGGCTGATGCCAAATCTGGGAGGGGCCAAGCATGCGGTGCCGGCGTCTATACGCCGGCATACTGCGGAGTATGGCCCTTTATGGGGCCCCAATTTGGGCGGACTCCCTCCATAGGAGGGAGAACCTCACCGCCCTTCGGACGCCCCAAAGGGCCATCGCCCAGCGGGCATCGCGGGCCTACCGCACGGTGGGCTTCGCAGCGGCGTGCGCTCTGGCGGGTACCCCGCCTTGGGAGCTCGAGGCGTGGGTGCTCGCCAGAGTGTACGAGTGGACGGCGGGGCGCAGGGCGCTGGGCGAGCGTCCGGCCCCAGAGGTGAGGGAGGCCGTCCGGCGGGAGGCGAGGGTCGCTCTTGTCCAGCATTGGACGCAGGACTTCGCCTCCGCCGTCTTCGGCTGCCGTACCCTCGACGCCATCGGGCCGGTCCTGAAGGACTGGCTCGACAGGCGTCACGGGATCCTCTCCTTCCGTCTGGTGCAGGTACTCTCCGGTCACGGCTGCTTCGGCAGGTACCTGCACCGGATAGGACAAGAGGAGACAACGTCGTGTCACGATTGTGGCGCGGCGGAGGACACGGCGGAACACACCCTCGCGGTGTGCCCGTCGTGAGCCGTGCCGCGCCGCAATCTTGTCACGGCGGTTGGAGGGGACCTCTCGCTGCCCGCCATCGTCAGAGCGATGGTGGGGAGCGAGGAGGCCTGGGCGGCGATGGCCTCCTTCTGCGAGGTCGTGATGTCGCAGAAGGAGGCCGCGGAGCGCGAGCGGGAGGAGGATCCCCTCGCTCCGGCGCTCCGCAGGCGGCGTAGGGGCAGGAGAAGGCGGGATTTCGCCCGCTTTCTCCCTCCCTGAGGTGAGCGGCGGGCGTGAGGCACGGGAAAGGTGCCGACGCCCGCCTTACATCGCTCACCACGTGGGTGGCAAGCCACCAAATGAGGGCCCGCCATGCTAGGCGGGTTTCGCCGGCGGGGGAGAGGTAGCTCAGGCTGCGCTAGTTTGCCACTCCCCCGCCACTATGGCGATGCCGGAGTGCCGCTGTGGTTTTTAGTGGGTATTCCCAGCTTCGGCTGGGCCAGTCCCACACACGCCCTCCGGGGTACGGTGCGTAAACACATTCCCACAGCGTCAAAAAAAAAAAAAATGGTAAGGTTTGGGTCCTCGATTAACAGTTGTGAAAAACTTTTTTTACTAAAACAACAGACTTCCAGTACAAAGTGAGAAATAACGTGTCTAAGTTACATTGTGTTCTGGCCTGCACTGATGTCAGTCGCGTACATCGGTGGCGCGTACATATAAATACTAGGTAAATCTAGATCGCATAAGACTTAATAAACGTAGAATTAAAGTAAATATAAGTGGAGTTTAATCCGTGCGGTAACTTTGCTAGCGTCACCGGCGGCGCCATCGGCGGCTACGGACCACGACAACGGAGCGCCCCAGCCTGCCGGACACGGCGCCCTTGCACGAGGACTCGGAGGCGGAGCACTTAGAGCTCGGCATGGCGGAGAGAATCGATGAAAGGCGCTTCCAGGTAATGCACTTGTAAAACTAATTTTAAATCGACGCATCATGTTTCCTTCTTTCTCGATTTGCCGTCATTGCAGTCAGCATCATCATTTCAGCCGAAAGACATCCATATGCTGGACATAAGTTCGAACAGACCATTTCTGTTTTTCTCAATAAATTAATTATTATTAGTTCTTAATAATAATAAGAAATAATAAAGTTCTCAATAGTCACTGTTTTGCTAGCCATATCATATACAGTAGTTCCCACGTTAAGTCGAACCTCGATAAGTCGAAAACCTCCAAATCTCGAAAAAATGTTTTGTTCCCTTCCCTTAAAACACCAAAACCTCCATTACTGGAAATCTCAGCCCTCTCATCATCATCATCCCAGCGTTAATCCCAGTCGCATCCGAAGCCTTTTTCAGCTTTGGAGTCTGGGGTCCGCTTTTACCAGTCCAACTGCTGATATGGCTAAACTTCGACATTTTCCGTGAAGCGACTGCCGTCTGAGCTCCACA
This sequence comes from Sesamia nonagrioides, assembly GCA_017933935.1. NCBI lineage: Eukaryota > Metazoa > Arthropoda > Insecta > Lepidoptera > Noctuidae > Sesamia > Sesamia nonagrioides. The sequence continues at coordinate 329,435 of JADWQK010000145.1, read as the reverse complement.
ACCCGAAGGCGACATCGAAGCATTGCAGTTAGACCAATTGTTGGACTTTTTGAGGGCTCCAACAACCAGTAACGACTGCCTCTAGATGTTCGTATGGCAACCGGGACCAACGGCTTAACGTGCTTTCCGAGGCACGACCAGACCAGTGCAAATATTCATATTCATGCATACAAATACTTGCATTGTGCGGGGATCGAACCCGCGCCACCTTACGCAGCGGCCGCGTCTGCTACCGCTACGCCACGGAGGCTGTCCAAACTCAGCCCTCTATTAGTCGAAATAATAGTGAGTCCCTCGAAAACCATTTTGGTACATAGGTACGTATTTTCCCTCCATAACTCGAAAAATTAAGGGAAATCAATCACACTCCATACAGTGTTGGGCCCAAAAGTTAAAGTGCCGGCCAACTAAAATAAATCTCTCAGAATTCTTGGGTATGTTACTCCGAGTATTTTTCATTACGGCACTTAGTCTCTAAGGTGCGTATTCCAGAAGGAAACTCAAGCATTGATCTCTGCTTAAACATTACTTAAAACTAGTTCCAACCAATCAAATAGCTTGAAACGAGACTTAAGTAGAGCTTGAGTTTTGAATGACGTTCTGTAATACGGACCTAAGTCCACTATTTCAAGAGATTGCTTAAGACGAAAAGCTGGATTTTCATACACTACATTTTAAAAATATTCTCACCGGTTGATGAAATAACTAGTAATAGCTTATTCGGATGACGAACTAGTACAATGACTGACAGGTCGTGTAACGGTCGGCGGGCTGACAGTCATTACTACTGCACTTTAACATTGGCAAAAGGACAGCTGTAGTAGGTTGTTGTTCGCACGTAATGTGCATTGTTTGCTACATAACTTATGCAAGACATGAACCGCATAGAAGCCCACCGGCATTATGTTTACATGATATAATTCGATTCGTCGTGTTCCGGCATGATGTCTGGTGAAGCCGTACGGAGGACGGGTCTTAGCAGTTGTGTTGCGATGTATGCTGGGTTCGATGCGCCAAACGTTGTGTCGGGAGGTTGGTCGCGAAGGTCTCCAGATCAATCTCCCTTTGGCGCAACATAGTTGGTCGTCTTATTGGGTTTCACATTACATCACTCGCTCAACTGTCGTCTTCCTTCCTCACTTTTTTTTCACTCAGTTTTTTTTTTTGAGTGAATTGGCTTAATAAACTAGTGCGCTTTACCATCAATGATTGCATCACTGCTTACCATTAGGCGGGTTTGCAGTCAAGCACTAGTTTATAGTAATTAAAAAAAATAAATTATAATGGTACTTAAGTAAGTTCATTGATACTATAATCGATTAAACCATGTTTAGTAGTGGACTAAGTCATTTTGTATTGAAGTTCATCATCCCAATGATCTTGTGTTACATTTTTTGCAGTATTTTCAGCAACTATCAAATATTTTTTAAGTAATATTTCATAAAAAGTAACATTTTCTTATTCAAATAACATTTCAAGTATTATACGTAGAGTAGAGACCTGTTGCCATATTGAAAAATACTCCGAATTGCCCCCGCAATATAGGTGACACCTTTATTTCTGTTGTCCGGTACTTTGGGCTCAAAATAATAATAGCAATGTTTTATTTTACAAATACCTTTACAACTCGATTATTTGAGATTCATTACTTCTGTAGTTGAAGTTGAATAAAAATAAGTTACCGACTTTATGAATTCGCCGACAGTGTAAGTAAACCATTTGTTGTCGAATGAAATATTTTCAGAAGTAGTTTGGTTCTACTGCAATACACATTAATTTATATGTCTGTATTGAATCTCAACCTCCTTATGTCGAATAAAAATCCGTCTATAAATCCCGCCTCGAACGTGGTGTATTTGCCCTACTCTAGATTACATATGTATATAAATCCCATCTCATCCCTAAAACGTTTCCGCCCACATGTTGAGACATGTTCCTCACTGTTCCGTATCGCGCACTAATAGACCAAGTAAAGTGTAACCATGACAAGTCTTTTAATATTCACTTCCGTGTATTGTTTGTAATAAAGATAGATTTGAGACGTGGTCGTGTTGCAGGATGCCGAGCGGTCCCGCGTCAACGAGCTCATGAACGAGGTGTCGTCGCACGAGGCTGGCGGTGACAACGAACTCAACATCCTCGACGGTAACTCTCGCTGTTTATCTTAACACCATCTATTTACTGAAGTAGGAGTTAAAAATACTTGCCGCATTGTCTTACGTTCGCGAGTACGATTGTTGATGTCCTGGGGGCTGGGCTTGATTCCCATAGGCAAAGAAATTTGTAACGGATAAACTCGGAAACAAATGATCCATGAAGTTGAAGTGAATGTCACGATGTCTCGAAAACTACGTAAAGCCTGAGCCAGACTCCTCCACGGTCGCATTACCTATGTATGTATTTTATATTCCTTTTTTCAACTTTTACAAAGCTATGAAGTTCTTAAATAAGCGTGTTCTTTTGTGATCGATTTACTTGTTATCTGCAAGTATTACCTCTGAAATACTTTTACAAATAAACTTATAGTTTGTTTATCTGATGGTGTTGGTGGCAGACCCCTGCCTGAAGGTGCACTGCAGCGCCGGCCGCGTGTGCGAGATCGACGAGCACGGCGACGCCGTCTGCAACTGCATCAAAGAGTGCCCCTACGAGACCGACTCCCGGCGCATGGTGAGCTTCCGGTGCTTGGAACCAATCAGACCTACTAAAATGACAGATAAACAAGACTACATACGTCATTCTGTTAAATACTGATCTTGACTATATTTTTTCCAATGGTAATGCTGCATGACAGGCTGTATTTTCAATCTGATAACTTGAACCGAGGTATACGGCAGCACATTAAGCTACTACAATCTTTGAAATTTCTTCTTTAGATTTTTAACTTTATCGCTAAAGAATTATGGCTGAAGGTTGACTAGAATCATTAAACAGTTTCGGGTACTTGATCTGCTGTCGTCCTTACATACCAAAGACATTAAAATGATCTCTTTGTTACATACCTTTAATGACGAATCTTAAGCATCCATAAACAAGAGCTTTACAAAAAAGTACGTTTACAAGTTCATAGGACTGAAACAAACTTATAATCATACTACAAGAGCGTGTTTTCTAACAAATTGATATTGAAATCGCCGCAAGTGAGGACGGTTATTCTTTGGGTTCAACAAAGTGCTTTAATTCTATGTATGCTCGACGATATCGTTACGAGTATTAAATATGAGCTGGTTACTTGCTAATTAAAATGATCCACCATGTATGATATTTATTGTGCTGAACGAGCTACCTACCTGAATATTGATTAATAAAATTGAACAAGAACTGCACTCAGACTGTGTGAGCATCTCATCAAGGAAACTTCAGTTTAGTGAGCTGTCATTGTAACTAATGCTAGCGGGATAATAATAAGTGTACATGATCGGTGGTTAAAGATAATAATAAGTGTACATGATCGGTGGTTAAAGATAATAATAAGTGTACATGATCGGTGGTTAAAGATAATAATAAGTGTACATGATCAGTGGTTAAAGATATTAATAAGTGTACATGATCGGTGGTTAAAGATAATAATAAGTGTACATGATCGGTGGTTAAAGATATTAATAAGTGTACATGATCGGTGGTTAAAGATAATAACAAGTGTACATGATCGGTGGTTAAAGATAATAATAAGTGTACATGATCGGTGGTTAAAGATAATAATAAGTGTACATGATCGGTGGTTAAAGATAATAATAAGTGTACATGATCGGTGGTTAAAGATAATAATAAGTGTACATGATCGGTGGTTAAAGATATTAATAAGTGTACATGATCGGTGGTTAAAGATAATAACAAGTGTACATGATCGGTGGTTAAAGATAATAATAAGTGTACATGATCGGTGGTTAAAGATAATAATAAGTGTACATGATCGGTGGTTAAAGATAATAATAAGTGTACATGATCGGTGGTTAAAGATAATATGAGAATAATTGGAATCTATAATTCTTACTTTAGTTATCACCATCCTTTGTATCTTACGTTTTAGGATTCCGTACTTACCTTTATGTACCTATGTCAACTTAATGTAATTGCCAAGAGCGTCTTGACCGGCTTTTTTTAAAAAAGGTAGCAACACATCTGACTTGAGCAACTACAGGTTAGTGACTCTGATACTTAACCTGAAGATCATGTTGAGAAGGCTCCAAGATTTTGATATTATAGTCATAGTATACTTTAGGACGAACAATTTGGTTTTAGAAAAATTTTAATTTGATTAAGAATGTACGCCACGCGATTAATGCGCGAAATTAAATGTTTATAATTATATATTATTGTTATACAATATGTAAAGAAAACCCCATACTACCCATAAGGATAATAAAGGTTATGTAAACACATGGCCAAATAAAATATGAAATTTTACATAATCATCATAGTAACAATACTAGCTACTTAATGAATTTTGAACTACTTAATCTTTTTTTTTCCGCGAATTAATTCCAACTTCCCCAAAATTTTGTATTTTTTAAAAAGTGACAGTACCACATTTGACGGTATTATGCAATATGAATGAGTGACGCGACCGCGTGCCCTGCCCCCCTTCGCCCGCGAATTTATTGCCTACCGCACATGTATTAAGTTACCTCGTTTTGCGCAATATAATTTCTTTTTGGGGGATTTTTTTAAAGTTTAGCCCGGCTTTGTAGGCGTTAGTAGAATCAGTTATCGATACCTAACAATACTTTCACGGATCGGACAGGGTTTCTTTACATATTGTATATTTATAATTTTACATATTTACTGTAAAATGATAAATATACAATATGTAAAGAAACCCTGCCCGAAGAACAGATTATTTTTGCCGATCATATTGTCACTACACCGTGTGATAGTAATACGTGCGACGGTCCTGCAGGTGTGCACCAACCACAACGAGACCTGGTCGTCGGACTGCGAGGTGTACCAGCAGCGCTGCCTGTGCCTGGACGGCTCTGAGTTGTGCCGTGGACCGCAGTACCACCACGTGCAGATCGAGTACTACGGCACGTGCCGCGAGATGCCGGTAGGTTCTACCGACACTTGCAACGCAACACTCCAATACACACACACACAGGTCACGAGCACGGAGGGGTACGTGAGCCTGATGTGCCTTACACGAGTAGTAGAAAAGCCATATTATACACAAAAAGAACATTAGCCACTTGACGTCAATGTTCTAGGTACATACTTCCTATAAGAACGTGGGCATTGACCGCTTTACGACACTGTTCTACTTCCTTTAAGAAAATCCCATAAACAAAATGGTATCACGTTATAAAACCAGGAATGCAGCGATAACGAGATGCTGGACTTCCCGCGACGAATGCGCGACTGGCTGTTCAACATCATGCGCGACTTGGCGGAGCGCCGCGAGCTCACGGCGCACTACCTGAAGATGGAGCGCGAGGCCGAGTCCAACCTCACTCGCCGCTGGACCAACGCCGCCATCTGGAAGTGGTGCGACCTCGACGCCCACGACAATGACAGGTACGATCCCTGACGATCTCTTAGACCACAACGACAGCAACGATCGTACTTCAGTGAGTTTGTGGCGGACAATCCCGAGCATGCTTAAATCTGTATGACGGTCTACATTTACCGAAGTCCGCTCAGAATAAAACACCATTAATATGAAGTGAACACGCCATATGTTTGTACCACACTACGGTGTATAGGTGCGGTGAGTAGAGAGCACCCGGACCGTTTCACCAAGTAGATCATTTTGTTTCGATTAATGTTATCTGAACAATATGAGCTGGTTAGCTTGGTTATATTTCAGCAGAAGCAGGTCGTCTACTAATTTACAAACGCTTCAGTGGTATAACCTGTTTTTGATACATTTAGGGTCCGGAGCTCGCGAGCCTGTTTGAATACTAAAGCCGTAACAACCATCAGAATTTCGCAACCAATTCAAATGTCTCCCAATCCCCCTTCGCAGGAATACTCGGATTTTGTCTCTTTTTCAATATCCTACATCGACATCTCATTCTTTTATTTCCTTTTTCTTTAAAACCGTTGTTCCACACTGGATATATCTCCTGTATAGTAGATGCGTTTACAAACATAAACTCACATACATATAAATAGCCAGATCCAGAACAACTACTTGTAGTCATACAAAAATTTGTTCCATGCGCGAATTGAGCCTGTGGCACGGAGCGCAGCAGTCAATAACTTCACCACTGAGTCAATCGTGCCGTCAATTCTTATAGCTTAGATCCTACCTACCTGCATGAGCGTTTTTCTTACGTGCGGTCTAGCGCCACACCCTGTAGATCACATCTAAGATCCATTCTTAAATCTCATCCTCGTAAAACGAGTTACTATTCCTATTCCTTCTCTGTCCATGCTGTAAGATTATGGAACTTACTCCCGCCTAACATACGTGATTTAAACACTATTCATCTAATTAAACGTCGATTAAAAGAGTAAGAATTTATTTATTGCATGTATATTTATATATTTTGGTATTACGTATTTATTTATGCTATGTAATTATTTATGTTATATTATTTAAGTCGTGGTGGCAACAAGCGGACCCCGGGCTCCAACGCGAAAGCCGCGGATGCAACCGGGATAAACGCTGAGATGATGATGATGATTTAAGTCGTGGTGGCCTAGTGATTAAAACACCAGCCGCTCAAGTATGAGTGTGCGGGTTCGATTCCAGGTCAGACTAGTACCAATGTAACTTTTCTAAGTTGATGTACATAGTACTTTCTAAATATATCTTGAACACCAATGACTGATTATAAGGTGAAGGAAAAACATCTTGAGGAACTGGACTGTTAAGTCTGAAATCGCCGACATATTTTTTGTTTCTTTCTAGTTTTTTGCTTCCTTGTTCTTTCACACTATTGTTTACATTTCTGTTTCTCATCTCCTTTCGCAGTCTGCTGGCAGAAATTTCTTAAGAAATAAGCTAGATAACTTTATAGATTTAATTTTGTAAGTACTTTATTGTGTGCACATAAATAATAAAATAAATAAGTATCTGATCAAAATAATATAATCAAGCAAGTAACAAGTTGGTATGGTACAGGTTCGTGTCCCGCCACGAGCTCTTCCCGATCCGCGCACCTCTGATGGCTCTGGAGCACTGCATCGCGCCGTTCTTAGACCGCTGTGACGAAGACGACGACCACCGCATCACGCTGGCCGAGTGGGGCAAGTGCCTGCAGCTCGACGAGGTAATACTCACGCTCTTTGTCTCTGACACTAACTGCTGACCGAGTGGGGCAAGTGCCTGCAGCTGGGACGAGGTGACACTCACACTCTCTGTCTCTGACACTAACTGCTGACCGAGTGGGGCAAGTGCCTGCAGCTCGACGGGGTAACACTCACACTCTCTGTCTCCGACACTAACTGCTGACCGAGTGGGGCAAGTGCCTGCAGCTCGACGGGGTAACACTCACTCTCTCTGTCTCCGACACTAACTGCTGACCGAGTGGGGCAAGTGCCTGCAGCTCGACGGGGTAACACTCACACTCTCTGTCTCCGACACTAACTGCTGACCGAGTGGGGCAAGTGCCTGCAGCTCGACGGGGTAACACTCACACTCTCTGTCTCCGACACTAACTGCTGACCGAGTGGGGCAAGTGCCTGCAGCTCGACGGGGTAACACTCACTCTCTCTGTCTCCGACACTAACTGCTGACCGAGTGGGGCAAGTGCCTGCAGCTCGACGGGGTAACACTCACACTCTCTGTCTCCGACACTAACTGCTGACCGAGTGGGGCAAGTGCCTGCAGCTCGACGGGGTAACACTCACACTCTCTGTCTCCGACACTAACTGCTGACCGAGTGGGGCAAGTGCCTGCAGCTCGACGGGGTAACACTCACACTCTCTGTCTCCGACACTAACTGCTGACCGAGTGGGGCAGGTGCCTGCAGCTCGACGAGGTAACACTCACACTGTCTGTCTCTGACACTAACTGCTGACCGAGTGGGGCAAGTGCCTGCAGCTCGACGGGGTAACACTCACACTCTTTGTCTCCGACACTAACTGCTGACCGAGTGGGGCAAGTGCCTGCAGCTCGACGGGGTAACACTCACACTCTCTGTCTCCGACACTAACTGCTGACCGAGTGGGGCAGGTGCCTGCAGCTCGACGAGGTAACACTCACACTCTCTGTCTCTGACACTAACTGCTGACCGAGTGGGGCAAGTGCCTGCAGCTCGACGGGGTAACACTCACACTCTTTGTCTCCGACACTAACTGCTGACCGAGTGGGGCAGGTGCCTGCAGCTCGACGGGGTAACACTCACACTCTCTGTCTCTGACACTAACTGCTGACCAAGTGGGGCAAGTGCCTGCAGCTCGACGAGGTAACACTCACACTCTGTCTCTGATGCTGACTACTGACTGTCGCACTCCACTATCAAACCTAGATCACTGCCAAGCTGTGCCACAGCCATTCTTGGTAAATGTCAGCGTGATAGTAATTGATAAATCTAATTTTGATATAAAAGGGTTTTATGGTATTCATCTCAAAAGGTTAAACCGGAAATCTTTAGAGTGATTTCGTTGTCCGTCTGTCTGCGAGGAGGTATCTGAATCCATCCTAACGACACACTCGGCACTTGGCTTTAAATACTGGTAAACATTTCATAACATTACCTTCATTTGACAGCTATTAAATAACTACCGGATTTAACATTATTTTAGCTGCAGTATACAGTCATTATTAATGTTAGTTAATTTTACCGTTAAATTTAGAATGGTTAATCTAGCTAAGAGAGAGTTTGATAAGACGAGGCTTGTGTCAACTGTCCTCCGTCGCCCAAGCCCTACAAAGATTTTGTTTTTAACAACACGCTAGGTCTGCTATTTTGTTAAAAAAAAAAAAAACTAATAAAAGGTGTATTTGACAACGTATCTTCTGGGTTTGTGAAGAACCTGCTGGTCCCGGTTTGTAACCGAATATTTATTGTATTTTGCGAAATTGTTTCAGTACGAGCTGGAAGACCGCTGTGACGAATTCACAGAGGAGGAGACGCCGGCGCCCGCGCCGGCCGGGGTCTAGCGCCCGGAAGCAGCGCCCCGCAACCAGCAAGCCACCCGAGACTGCCGATGACGGTCCCACAGGCGTGCTGCAAGAGATTCATACTTCAGCATGTTTCAGTGTGTTACGTTACATAATTAACTTTAAAATAAAAACTTTCAAGTTTAGCGTAATATTGTAAATAGCAATTACTGTGATGATGCTACCAAAATTTTAGTATTTACAATAAACACCAGGAAATCGTTAGAAGTGTTTTCTTTATGTATTCACCTATATCTGCAAATAAAAGAGAAATTATATCTAAATTACTGACTTTTTGTAAGTAAGTTTAAACAAAAACTTTTGCACAACATCAAACGGGTTTAAACCCGAATAAAAACCCAAGAAGCGGGTCTTTATTTATTTATTACTATCACTAATATCTTCGATTGTGGACCTAACACGACTTAGGTACTTCTAGTGTTTTTTGGAGTATAAATATCACTAATAGTGGTGCATTAAGGATCACAGCAAGTTTGACCACTTACTTTTCGAACGTGATATTTCAAATGTATTATTTATACAAGTATTTCATCACAGTCCATTCATTGTATGATCAAGCCTATTTTAAAATAATAGTTACAGTAGTTTAAGACATACACTTTACTGCTGATTTAAGAGGCCATCCTATGAATTAACGTTCTTCACTACATCTTCCAAGGGTATCCAAAGAAATATACAGTACTTGGAATATAACTTGAACCAAAATGGCGGCCGTTTCAGATTTTTCGTTCCAGTTTTCTCATTAACCATTGCAGCATTGCAGTTTCGGAAATATATAATGTTACTCGAAGTTATGTGGTTACGCACAGTCCAGCACGCCGTATTCTGGCATCACATTTCGATTTAAGACCCGAAAATCAATCAGCTGTACTGCGCCGCGTACTGTATAGTGAGGTGGAGGTTATATATGAAGACGTCAGTAGACACATATACCTCTTAAACCCACTACACTGTTGTTATGGGGGACTTTTACGCAAAACTGGGCATGCGAAAGGCGGACGAGATGAAAATGGGGCAATTTAGAGTTAGAAATCTGAATCCCCGAGATCAGATGCTAATGGACTTCATGGAAAAGGAAGGAGTCTTTGTGATGAATTCTTTTTTCAAGAAACCATTGTACCTGAAGTGGAGCTGGATTAGCACTGATGGTGAGATCAAAAACGAGATAGACTTCATAATATCAACGAGAAGGCAAATGTTCATCGATTCAGTCCGTCTCCAGCATCAGGACTAGAAACCGATCCAACCGACCAACTGCAGCCTAGAGTGAGACATGGAGATGTCATATCTCCCAAATTGTTCATTGCTGCGTTGGAAGATATCTTTAAGCTCCTGGACTGGAAAAGACTTGTCATCAACATCAACCGCGAGTACGTAATTAATCTCTGTTTTGCAGATGATACCGTGGTCATAGCCGAACCCGACTTGGGCAAATTGCACAATGACCTCAGCAGAGCTTCCTAAGTGGGTCTAAAGATGAACATGGATAAGACGAAGATCATGTCGAACTCTCATATCGCACCCACTTCAATTCTAGTTGGTTTCTCTGCACTCGAAGTTGTTAACGAGTATACATAAACATATATACCTGGGGCAAACAGTCCGACTTCCAGAAAGAGGTATCTCGTCGAGTCCAGCTCGGCTGGGCAGCGTTCGCGAAGGAAGCTACGCTACATCTTCGTCCAAGATACCACAGTGTCTCAAGACTAAAGTCTTTAATCAGTGTATGTTTCTAGTGATGACTTACGGAATTGAAACGTGGTCGCTCACAATGAGCCTCATACGAAGGCTAAGAGTTACACAAAGGGCGGTGGAAAAACCTATGCTCGGAGATTCTGAGCGCGATCGAATCAGAGATGAGGAGATCCGCAGAAGAACCAAAGTCACCGACATAGCTCTTCAAGTCGCTAAAATTAAGTGGCACATTGCTCGTAGAACCGATGGGCGACGGGGTAGTAAGTTTCTGAAGTAGCGGCCACGTACCGGAAGATGCAGCGTAAATAGACCCCAACAAGGCGGACCCATGACCTGGTGAAAGTCGCGGGAAGCCGACGGATGTGAGCAGCACAAGACCGGTCATCGTGAAAAGCCTTGGGGGAGACCTTTGTTCAGCAGTGAACCTCTATAGGCTGAAGAAGAAGAAGTATAGTACATAATCTAATCTAAAAATAGCCTTTTTTCTTCAAAAAACGGACGATGACTCTTACTATTACAATACTATATAATACGGACTATAATATTCACAAATATTTACATTTACCCTGTTTAAATTATAATTAAAATAAAAACCCGGTGGGAGGGAATAAATGGGTCTTTATTGGGTTTTAACCCAGTAATAGGGTTTAAACCCGGTTGTTTGCCCATCTCTAGTCGTAAGCGATGAGTACAGTTTAAATTCCCTATTGTTATTATTATTTCTGCTGAGTTTTTGCTTTGTTAAGATATTCTAAAAATAAGCTTGTTTTTGTTTTTTACAATTTCGGCGCATTAGTGAAGCCTTTAGGTTGCATCAATATTATATTTCAGTCCATATGTATCAATTCAATTGTTTCAAAACGCCCTGAGTAAAATGATCTAGTATTATGACGCTTTATCATCAAAACGACCTTATATTAATATAAAAGAATTGTAATTTATATTTTTTTTAACATAATTCATATTTTTTACAAACGGTACCGTCCGAATGACGTCACAGAGCGAGGTGCACAGTTAACTCGCGCTGGTTGTACTCCAGGGATGTCAATTGAGAATGGGTCAGGGTTGCGGTGTGGGCCTGGCCGTCGCACAGGCAACTGAAAAAACACGGGTGGGTTTTAGTCAATAAAAGTCTGCCACGCCATTCCGCTCCGCCCAGGGCGGGAGAAATCATTTGATGATTTCCCATCCCAACAAAAAAAGGATGTTGAGAATATTCTCATCTCCACCCACAAATGCAGGCGGAAGCTCCTTCCGCCTGTTTGGACATTGGCCCGGGGTCCGGGGCGAAGGGCGCGTGTCGTTCGTACGGGACAATGACCAATGGAAAAAAATTGGTGATTAGATCCGACGCGTTGGTTGAGACTTGAGGTGCATCCTTTGTCATCGTCATGAAATTAATGTCTTTTTTTATTCTTTATTGATTAAGGAGGGTATGATCAAGCATGATCATGTCACCCTCGTACACACATACATACGATTAACAATATTAACATATGATCTACGCTTAACTGCTATTTGGACCATTAACCACAGCCACACTCACACATCCACACCCACACTCAACATCGATACGAACAACCCTACTTTGCTGTCTAATCTTTTAAGAGGCGTATTACAAAAAAATCGGAAATTGCATGTTGCCGACGTTGAAAAAGTATGTTTTGTATGCGGCGTATCAAATAACAATTACGTGGAAAAAATAGTTTGTTTTCTCTACTACAATGATGATAAAACCAATTTTAGGTAACTTATTTAATTATTTCGTAATAAGCTTTCCCCCGTTGCATGTTTAGACAAAAACCTGCGGAGACATAAATTGAGAGCTCTAATTTGGAGATTCTTCTGTATATATACCACCACAAAAAATATAACTAGCTCTTAAATATCCTATACTTCAACAATTTAGAAAAAAAATAATACAATAATCACATTATCGACCGAAAAGGCTTCGAAACAAGCCCCAATATCTCCAAAGCTTTACAATTTTTGGGAATAAAATTTACACTAAAATATTAATCAATGTTTGCTTAAACCATGGTATTATTTTTACTTTTTAATTCGCTACTATTATTGTTTAATTAAATAAATAAAAAGACTATATATTTCGTTGCGTAATCCATCTGCTTATTCTGCGTTTAGTACGGCGCGAGCGCCTGTCAGGGAAGGACGTGTGTCAAAATTTTTCTCGCTCGTCTTCGCTTCGATACTATGTCGTATACGTCCCCATTGCTATTGTGTGCGTTTGTACTACGGACGCGGTTTTTGATCTTTGTAACTATTTATTTCCGAATAATATATTATTTCAATTAGTATGAAGTTTCGGGGGTGCAGATCATGAAAATGACCTCATTTTTGAAATCAAAGATGGCCGACACCAATTTTATGATACCTATTTTGACATGGGTGCCGTGACAGGGGTTTTCGAGGGGTGCTGATCACAAAAATGACGTCATTTTTAAAATCCAAGATGGCCGACACCAATTTTATGATATTTCGACATGTTACGCGTTTACGGCTAGCGCGGAACGTCAAGTTTAGATAACTTTTGCAAATTTCACTCACACAGAAGATTTCATTTTTAGTTAATTATCTATACTAATATATAAAACTGAAGATTCTGTTTGTTTGTTTGTTTGAACGCGCTAATCTCAGGAACTACTGTTCCGATTTGAAAAATTATTTTTGCGTTGGATAGCCTATTAATCCAGGAAGGCTTTAGCTTTAGGCTTTAGGATACAACATCACGCTGCGACCAATAGGAGCGGAGCATATATGTATAAAAACATATCGAAAGCTACGCGGGAGAAACCGCGCGGTGCAGCTAGTTTAATATAAAAAAGTGTGTGCGTCAGCTCCGACGCACGACTGGAGTTTACTGCTTAAGTACGAGTATCTAACTAAACGCAAAAAGAGTTTAATAAATTAATAATTATTATTTATATTAATAAAATAATTAATAAAATAATAATAATAATTAATTAATAATAATTTATTATTATTATTTAATTAATAATTATTATTTTTTAAAATAAATAATTTTAAATTAATAATTGTTTTTTAATTTTAATTAATTTAATAATTAAATTTTTAATTATTTTTTTTAAATTTTTTTTAAATTTATCATTCAATTATTTTCATTAAATCTTTTAATCAAGCCCAATAACATATAGTATATAGGTATAGTCGCCTATACAGCATACCCTATGTACGTCTTAATACACTCACAGCCAGATTAGAAAGTTGCGCACCAAATGTGCGCACTAAAATAGTAACGCTTAAAATTCGTTACTCGTTAGTAGGTTTTACCCCTCGGATTTTTCTTATACCGGGCGCCTTATACAATATGTTAAGAAAACCCTGTCCGACCCGTGAAGGTATTGTTAGGTATCGATAACTGATTCTACTAATGCCTACAAAACCTGGCTAAACTTAAAAAAAAAACCCCCTAAAAAATAAATAACTTAAATAAAATAAATAGGCAATTTCATGGCAACACAGGCACAGTTCATAACCTCAGTTGACCTCATGCATGTAGGTATAGGTAATTTATTCACGTTTATCGAGTCTCAAAAGAAATAATGATACTTAGGCAGCTCGTGAAAAGAACTTTTTTTTTTAAGTAGGAAGGTCGTCTGACTCTCCAAATGTATCATTTCATTCGATGAGCATAATGGCTGTGGCGGAGATGTTGTTCCATATTTCGTTCACTAATAACGATACAGGCCCAGCTGGCACCGTCGCACGAGATTAGCACGGACATGCACACAAATAAAAAACAAGTGGTGTCAAATCCGCGCTGGCCACAGTTGGTCCACCCTTACCAATCCACTGCTCGCCGAACTGATAATGGAGGTTCTCACGTACAGGTCAGCAAAAATATCGTGACGCACCGTCATGCTGGAACCACATTGACCACAATCACCTGATCACAACTCAGCATGTTACATTACTCTACATTAAAAAACGACATGATCACACAATATACGAATAGTGTACACGGACGCAATGTTTACGCGCAACAAGACGTCCTCCGTGGCGCAGCGGTCAACACGCCTGCCTGTGATGTGGAGGCCCCGGGTTCGATCCCCGGCCAGGTCATGATGGAAAATGATCTTCCTTACCTGATTGGCCTGGGTCTTGGATGTTTATCTATATATGTATCTATTATAAAATATAGTATCGTTGAGTTTGTATCCCACAACACAAGTCTCGAACTTACTTTGGGGCTAGCTCAATCTGTGTGATTTGTCCGTATATATTTATATTTATTTATTTCCTGATAATTTAAAGTAAAAATGATTTTTATTTTATAAAATTGTACCTACTGGACTAGTCTCGCGGCATCCTTTGAGTAAATAGGGATGTGTAAGTAATCAAAATATTGATTTTCGATGGAAACAATTTACTCGTCTATTTTTGTTATCGATTTAGTATTGTATTTGGAATTGTTTAGAACTTTTACAAAACTTAAATTAGTTAGGTACACTGCTGAAAATGAAAATCATGCCAAATTTTTAATTTCAGTTTCTGTCTCAAAATCGATGATATTGACCGTTAAAATATTTGTAAAATTTTACTAAAATTGTGTTTCATAAGTCCTTCTCGTTTCTGTTTACTAATACTTGTGTTATAATAATGTTATTGGTAATTAATCGATAAACAAACAAAAGTACTTTTACCATTGGGTAATCTGTGTTTTTAACAAATCATTCAACCAGATACAAGTTTCGATTAATAGCGATAAAAAAACGTTATTGCGCAAAAATTAGTGCATCACTAGTTATTTCTTTTACGTCGCCGACAAAGCTCACGCGCGACGCCGCCAAAGAAATAAATAATCTAACAAAACAATAAAAGGAAAGCCGACAATTATACCGCCTAAAATGGTGTTGTCATTTTTTTAAAAACACCAAATTTTGGGGAAGTTAGCGTAAATTCGCGGGGAAAAAAGATAGTTTCAAAATTGATTAGTATTGTTACTATGATGATTATGCAAAATTTCAAATTTTATTTGGTCATGTGATTGCCTAACCTTTATTATCCTTATGGGTCGGACAGGGTTTTCTTTACATATTGTATAACTCATTTTGGCCAAAATGTCCCTTACATTAATTGATACTTCTGGTGTCGATATATTTTATGTTACAACTCTATTTTTAAGTTGTAACGACTAATGTATAATATTGGCCTTGTTTGGAGCCATGTTCCATGTTCCATGCAAAGCCATTTGGAAGAGCTTTATAAAACTTAAATTTAATAAATATTTTTTAAAGTTACGTAAAAAAAAAAAGATTTGGTACGGTGGACAATAAAACAAAGCTTCGTTTCATCATCATCATCTCAGCGTTAATCCCAGTCGCATCCGTAGCTTTTTCCGCTTTGGAGTCTGGGGTCCGCTTCACCAGTCTAACTGCTGAGTTTTGGCTAAACTTCGATATTTTCCGTGAAGCGACTGCCGTCTGACCTCCACAACCCGAAGGCGATATCTAAGCATTGCTGTTAGACCAATTGTTAGACTTTTGAGGGCTCCAACAACCCGTAACGACTGCCACTAGATATTTGTATGGCAACCGGGACCAACGGCTTAACGTGCTTTCCAAGGCACGACCAGACCAGTGCAAATATTCATATTCATGCATACAAATATTTGCACTGTGCGGGGATCGAACCCGCACCTCCTTGCGGAACGGCCGCGTTCGCTACGTTGGAGTGGCCATCCATGGTTCAACCACCTTATAATGATTATGTAAAATTTCATATTTTATTTGTTTGCCTAACCTTTATTATCTTTTCTTTTGGATTATATAATATTGGGATTTTCTTTACATATTGTAGAGTTGGGAGAAGGCCTGTAAGCAAACGACAAAATTTTGTTTACTTTAATTTTTACCCGTAATTTTGGTTTAAAAATTAAACCACTGAACTGTTTCTATAAAATTCCTATGAGACCAAAATGAAAGTATTGTAAGTATTGGCAATGCTAGACATATCGCGATTACGAAACTTAAATTCTACAAAGACTCTTGATTTTAATTGATACGTTGTTAACACCACTACGATCCGGACGAAGCGTTTCGCCTCCTCCTTTATGCCGCGTACATCGAGGGACTGGAACAATTTGCCAGCGGCGGTGTTTCCGTCGGACTACAATTTGAGTGTCTTCAAGGCTAGAGTGAATAGGCTCTTAATAAACTAGTGCGCTTTACCATCAACGACTGCGTCACTGCTTACCATCAGGCAGGATTGCGGTCAAGCGCTGGTTTATAGTGTGTAAAAAAAAAAACCCTCTACTGCTTATGGTCTTCATCATCAGATTGACTGCAGACCATCATTTTAACCCATATAGGTTCAAAGTTCTCATCAATATAAATGAATTAAGTACAAACACAAAGCAGCTATTGTAAACCGTAGAGAAGTTCTCGGAACTGGCCTTTGTCTTCATCATCAGAGCCCTTATGGCAGTCACAACTCATCTATAACCAACGCCAAGCTCCATATAGAATAAAGGTAAACAAACAAATTTAGGGTTATCACAACGCTTGTTTTACAAATCTCCTGTCATTTACTTGATCATCGAATTTTACATGCTATTTATTATTTTTTCCTCAACTTGACATTGGCTAAAGCTATGGCAAAGCCACAAAAAAAAAAACTATTTATTAACAATTCCTATTGTGTATCAATAGAATCAGTAAAATAATATGCATAATAACTTGGTATTTCGAAAAACCATTAAAAAGTCGACATTAATTGTAACGTGATAGCACTACAAAGAAAGAAAGATAGATGAAATCCAGGTAAAACACATTTTGTGGAATTCAACCAATGAATGAGGCATTTGTCAATAGCAATTTTGCCTAATTTAATTACTTTCAAATCAACTGCATAACATTGTAATACTTTCAAGTATGGACTAAGTATAGGTACCTAATATATTTTAAGTATCGAAAAGGAGAATGCCACCCGATGGGCCCCTAATTTGTGATAGAGTGTCAAGAATATTTTCTTATTAAAAATCAAGTCGTAATTTTATAAAACTAACTACTTTTTTTCAGAATTTCTTGTACCCTAGCATTGAAAAACAAAATTAATATTTATTTTATTGAATCTAAGCTAGTTCCGCCATTATAACTTAACCTGAATGTTGCCAGGTAGACGACAGACTATCTTATTTAAATGAACGAGGTGATCGATTGAAAATATCGATAAAATATATTTCTATTCAGGTCACTAAAAGTGCCAAGATGAAGTTACAATAGTCAGTAAAAGTCTGACATTATTTTCCAATCCACCCAAAGGCAGGGGTTGTCACTTAGATGATTTTAGCTCACCGAAAAACAATTATGTTATGTTTTGCATAGAGTCAGTCAAGATTGTCCTCAAAGGAATGCTATACTAAGATGGACACCAGCACATCACGTAAGTGTTTATTCATATTTATTTATTTAAACTTAATGTATGAATGCGTATGTATGTGTGTTGAACTAATGAAATATTAATGAATATCAAGTATCTAAATATAATATTTTTGTTTTTAGGTGTTGCATTTGGAACGAGTTTGTCTTCCTTGTTGGGCGGCTGCATCAAGACAAGTCCAGAGGCAACCCGTTGCTGGCAGTAGCCAACACACTGTGGAGTCTGCACCGGAGACTGGTATCATGGATGGAAACATAATTACAGATACGATGATTCCTGTATCACCACCACTGCCACCGCTGGTTCCACAACCAACATCACCTCAGGAACAACAATTAAGTCAATCATTTTCAAAGATTAACTCACAAAAGTATAAACGGGTATCGGCAAGTTCACGTCATTGCCTATTTCCTGGTTGTGCGAATATTGAACGTCTATTGGTACCAGGTACTTTAAAGGAAGTTCTTTTATTAAATTATAAAGTGTATATTCCCTTGTCTGCAAGAATTTGCCGATATCATTTAAATAGCAATCGTTGGGATGAACTAGAAGCACCATATTCCGATTTTACTGGATTTCAAGTAGATGATATTTTCAGTAAACTTGAAGAAGCTACTGAGAGACAGTTAGACTTTAATGACATAAACTCAATGGATTCTCATTTATGCCATTATTGGTTAGGACTTACTAAAGAGCAGTTCAATGAACTTTTAAATTGTAATCCTTTGTTATACAATCACTTTCCAAATCCTTCTGTTGCTCTCAGTATATTTTTAGTAAAACTCAGAACAGGTGACAGTAATCAAAGACTATCAACTCTTTTTAAAATGCCAAGATCCACATTGGAAAAAAAAATTAACATTGTGAGAAATTGTTTAAATGAACAGTTTGTTCCTCGATATTTAGGAATAAATCGTTAAATCGTTAGGAATAAGTCGTTTTAATGATATAAGCGCTCCAGCACAATTTCTAGACAATATATTCCTTGAAGAATAAATGTCTATTATTTTAATTGGTTGTTTTTTTTTTCTTATTAAACTACTGTATAGCATTTACTATATTTTAAACTCCTTTATAATTAAGCCCTTTCTAAATAAACTACAGCTAATCATGGATGGCACAGCGATCTTACTAAGTAGCAGGGCAGTGATTTTACTTTGTCGCTTGCAGGAGATGCTGTCCTATATGGCATACATACACGTATATGTATACTAGGTACCTGGCATTTTGCCAACTATCTTGGGGTCGGCTTTTAGTCTAACCGATGCAGCTGAATACAGTATTGCTCAAAGAGTGACTGCCCATCTGACCTCCACACCTGATACACTGGGTTATAAGATGTTACCTCCTGGTAAGAGGTTGTCACACTTGCGGGATTCTAGCTACTCGTAACAAGTATAAATAATGCACCCAGTATCAACAGTTTGAATGTACTAGCAGCCATCCAGGTGAAGTTTGTAATGGATGGTCACCCATGTGCAATCTGAACAAGTAGCTTAACTTAAGATATCTCCTTGTGGCTGTTGTAACGTAGCCACATGCTCCTCCAACCAATTTAGCCCTAAGTATATTTATTTCTACTGGTGCCAGCAAAACCTACTTCCGCTGACTGCAAGGTAAACAGTTTAATATATTATTTAGCAAGAAAAGATGATATCTAATGTTTTTATTTCATTTGGGAATCAATATTAATACTAAAGATATTTTATTGTTTTAATGTAAAATGTTTTTGAAAAAATATTGTTTAATAACCTCAATTTCTTCATCAGAAAAAATTCAATAATTCTCGGAAACTAGGGTGAAAAGTTATAAATTGTTTTCAGGATCTGAAAAGGTAATTGTAGTTCTTCAAAATAAAGTTAAAACCACCATGGCACGCAAATTTTTTCTGGGGGCCCAAATCTCCTAACAAAACGGGCATTCTCCTTTAACCTATTAGAAAATTAGCTCGCTTAAGTGTCATATTTCATTCAATTCGGTTAAGCGTTCTATGCAAATCATACATATCTAAATTTGGCTCAAATATAGGTCTAAAGTTTTTATTCAATACAAATTAATGAAGTACAAATACAAGGTAATTGCTGTGAATCGTTGAGGTGTTTCTTCGACTGTCTCCCTCCGAGCTCCATCATCAGATCTACTCCAGAACTTGATATTATTGTGCTTTAAAATACTTAATGAAAATTACGATTTTTGAAAGATTCTCTTGATTTCTCTGATCTTTCATCATCAACTCCAGACCTGGTGACTATGGGAACAGCTGGAAAGTATATCGTTTCAAACAAAAAAAGAATTTTGCAAATCGGTAAAGGCCAGGCAGATTTTGATAAGCCATGAAGCCATTTAGGTGATTTAAATTACCGCTGTTTTTAAAAATGAATTATTTAAATTGATATTGTGGCACCCACTCTAGCTGTTATCTTTAATGCTTGTATTGACTGTGGAGAGTTTCCTGATCTCATGAAAAATAGTAAAATAATACCTTTGTTTAAACCTGGTAGTACATCAGACCCCACAAATTATAGACCTATTTCTGTACTACCTACCTTTAGTAAAATTTTTGAGAAATTAATTTTAAACCAAATGCTAAATTTTTTAATAAACATAAATTATTACATAGCAAACAGTTCGGTTTTACAAGGGGTCGTTCAACTACTGATGCCGGTGTTGAACTTCTAGGTCATATATATAATGCATGGGAGGATAAATGCGATGCCTTGGGCATCTTTTGTGATTTGTCCAAGGCATTCGATTGCGTTCTTCACGATACGTTAGTCAGGAAACTCCGCCACTACGGGATCCGGAACTCTGCACTGGATCTTATTACATCTTACTTGAGTGGTAGGATTCAAAGCGTTGACGTTAATGGAAAAAGATCTTCTGGATCTTTAGTAACAATGGGAGTCCCACAGGGGTCAATTCTTGGTCCTTTTTTGTTTCTTATTTACATAAATGACCTGTCGTACCTAATAAAGGATAACCACGATATAGTGTTGTTTGCAGATGACACTTCACTTTTATTTAAACTGAAACGTCAGCAGCAGGTTACTGATGATGTAAATAGCGCGATCTCCAAAGTAGTCCATTGGTTTAATGTTAATAATTTACTCTTAAACGAGAAAAAAACCAAATGCATTAAGTTTACTCTACCTCACGTGAGGCAGGTGGAAACTAAAGTGTTGATAAAGGGCGAAGAATTGAAATCTGACGACAGCACAGTATTCTTGGGTATAACTCTGGATGCTAAGCTTCAATGGGGTTCACATATAGAAAAATTGTCAAAAAAGCTAAGTTCTGCTGCATACGCAGTTAGAACAATTCGTAATTTGACTGATGTTGAGACGGCCCGTTTAGTGTACTTTGGCTATTTCCACAGCGTAATGTCGTACGGCATTCTGTTGTGGGGAAATGCCGCCGATATTCAAACAATATTTGTTTTGCAGAAACGAGCTGTTCGTGCAATTTATAAATTAAGTCCGAGACACTCTCTCAGAGAAAAATTTAAAGAGATTAATGTACTGACCGTGCCGTCTCAATATATTTATGAAAATCTTTTGTATGCTCATAAAAATATAAAATTGTTTAAAAAATACAGTGATGTCCATGATATAAATACTAGGAACAGGCACAAATTTATTGTACCTACAACAAGGCTCAAGAAAATAGGTGGCTCTTTCAGATGCCAATGTATACATTTTTACAATGGACTTCCAGAGGTGGTTCAAGATCTGAGCCTGAATAAATTCAAATCCTTCATTAAACGTAAGTTGTGTCAGAAAGCATTTTATAGTGTGAAGGATTATATTGAGGACAAAAAGGCTTGGGCTTGAGCTGCGTCCGATTTCTATACAATGATTGTTCTTTGATTTTTCCTCTTGTAGTTTTAATATGTAATTGTTTATGTTAATTAGTCAAAGCCTGTATTACACACTATGTAGCCAAGCATATTGTACGTTATGGAATTGTATCGCTGACAGAGGTGTTCGGCACTTGTGCAGCTGCAGCTGCATAGGAGTTAAACTTTCCACAGATTCGGGAACACTGTTGGAGCTGCTGAACCTTGGACAAAACTATCTTAGCATTGTGTAGATTCAATTTCTTAGTATTGTATAATTGCATGGCAAACGTGTGAGCACAATGTACGAATGTGCTGTAAGGCATTTATTTGTTGGGTTAGTCTTTTTTATTGACTTAATTGTGCTCTGGCTGTTGAGAGTATGTCATGCTCACTCAAATGTCTCGCTGATGGTGGCGTGTGTTTTGGGTCATTGGGTTCCCTTCGATATGGTTGAGCTGAATGATGCTGATCCATACGTCATGTTCGTGAACGGACGCCGTCGGAGGGGACTGGTCATCTCTTAGCTGCCACGGCGTATTTTAATTTCTGAATTGATTTTTGTATGTTTTCCATAATGGACGCTCTCAGCGTACAATATATTTCTGCATCGTTCTCACGCGGTTGATTTCAACATGAATGATGTAATCAAATATTTGTAACAATAGCTTAAAAATTTAAAAGAGTGTCCATGGAGTTTCTTGCCCGTTCTTCTCCATAGGTACCTACTCTTTGGAATGGGCGACTAGCTTCATCTTATTGACTGACCGACCTTCTGACAATTCAAAAGTGCCTGTAACTGGTTTATTTGAAATAAATGCTTTGATTTGATTTGATTTGATTTGATTCAATTACTGCAGTGCGACCAAATACGAGCAGTGTGGGATATGATGGTATTGCTACTTATATACTAAAACAGGTTGCGAATGAAATCTGTGGACACTTGAGTCATGTCATCAATCTCGCTATTAGCGCCGGCGTTTACCCTGATGCTCTAAAGGTGTCTATTGTTAAGCCACTATTTAAGAAGGACGACAGGGAGTTAATGCAGCACTATCGGCCTATATCACTGATTCCTATAATTTCTAAAATATTTGAGAAGTACATTTATAAGGAATTAAATTCATTTATAGAAAGACAATATTATATGCGAGGAACAGAAGGGATTTAGAATAGGCAAAACTATTAATATGGCCATTTATGATTTTATGTACAATATAACATTTAACGTAGATAAAAGGAAACCGATCTGTGGCGTATTTTGTGACATGACGCAAGCCTTTCACTATGTGCATTATGGTACACTCTTAAAAAAACTTGAAGCGTATGGAATTAGAGGAAATGTCAACAATCTAATTAAATCTTACTTACATAACAGAACTCAGATAACAAATATAAATAAAATTAATATAACTAGTAAAAATGAAATTGTATTTCAATCCTCAGAACGTACAGTTTCGTTTGGTGTGCCGCAAGGCAGTGTTCTAGGGCCTCTTTTAATTATATTATATATCAATGATTTACCGAAAGGCATCGCCCAACCTCTGACACTATTTGCTGATGATAGCACTATAACGATACCTTGTAAAAGTGTTGATACTTATGAAAGTGACATAAATAGTTCCATAAATCAAATGGTAAACTGGCTAGATAACAATAATTTAAAAATTAACCTGACTAAAACTAAATTAATACATTTTAGCCAACGGATCAATAGTAAGAGTCATTTGAATATACATTACGATGACCAGCCTATAGAAGAAGTCGAAACAACAAAATTTCTAGGGCTCCACATTGACAAAAAATTGAATTGGAAAACCCATACCGAAATCTTATGTAAAAAACTCAGTCAATCCGCCTATGCCCTGCACACATTGTCGTCTATAATAGGTGTGGAGGCATTACTTACAGCCTACTACGGCTTAACAGAGTCACATTTACGCTATGGTGTCATTTTTTGGGGTAATTCAACTGAAAAAGATACGGTGTTCAAGGCTCAAAAGAGATGCGTGCGCTCAATATTCAAAATTAAACCTACTGATAGTTGTGGGCCCTACTTTAAAAAATATAAAATACTTACTTTGCCATGTCTGTACATTTTAGAGGTAGCTATTTTTGTTAAAACAAATTCACACCTATTTAAACGATTAGATGAAATAGTACCACGCAATAGGCGCGACAATAGTAGGATATGCTCGCTTCCTTCGAGAACAGCCCTTATGCGCAAAAGTGTTTTTTGTATGGCTCCATCCATATTTAATAAAATACTTAAAAGTTGGAGAGAACTGCCCTTGGTTCGTTTCAAAAATAAGCTGAGATTTTTTTAAATTAGTAAAACATATTACAATCTGCAAGATTTTTTGAATGAAAAAGACTTTTCTGTTCCGACGACTAATATACATGTATAATAATAACAACGAATAATGTGAACTTTAATTAACTTTAATAATATAAATTTTATTTAATTACCTATTTGACATAATTGAATATACTGTGATGTAATTTACTTTTGACTTTAGCTTTTTTCTTGACTGTATATTTGTATTATAATGTTATCTTGACATCAATATTATTATTCGTTTGCTTTGTATTTTATTGTGAGACTGAAAACGACTATTATACCAATTATGTAAAATGTAACCCTTATACCTAGAACATTTGTACGCCGTGATTGGCAAAACATGGACGCTCACAGTATATATTTTCAATACCTTGCATGTCTGTCAAATCAGTAAATGTAAACGCATATTTGACAAATAAATGATCTTTATCTCTTTATCTTTATCTTTACTGAGCGCCGTGATGTCCCTGGGCATGCCACAATAGCGGCGGTAAGTCCCCTCTTTGAGGAGTGGCTAGACAGGCGCCACGGCGCCCTCACCTTCCGCTTGACGCAGGTCCTCACCGGACACTGTTGTTTCGGGAGGTTCCTGTTCCGTATAAGGCGGGAGGCAACACCAGGGTGTCACCAGTGTGTGGATCGCCCTGAGGACACTGTCGAGGTCTGCCTGGCTTGGGTAGAGCACCGCCGTGTCCTCGTAGCGGCGATAGGCGGCGATCTCTTGACTTCGCCCGTGACCGTGACTTAAAGTAGACGTGTGTTAATTTTTTTTAAAAATAATATTAATCTTCATCGCAACCGCATATAGGATTGTCACCTGTATGTAAATGCCAAAAGTGATCAATCTCGCATAGTGACGGACTGATATCGGCTGGACATCAAGCTCACATAGTGTGCTACCCGCGCGCTCCCACCTCACCCCCGCGAGAAAAGAACACTCACCATAATTGCCATCCCGCTTGCACAGCAACTACGCGCACCGTGATTCACCACCTACCACTTCGTACTGCACCAAGAGAGGTACGTGCAGACGTCGCCGTCGACCACTGGTATAAGGTATTGCGAATTTACGTAATCTTTGACAACATGAGGCGTACACCACCACAATCGCCAGCCACGTTCGTAGCGAGCGACTCTGAAACCCTTCATGTAAGAAATCCGACTATCGCAATAACTAGTTCCGCCCCAAACCTGTGCAGTATGGATGTAAATGTCACGTCTCGAAACAAACGTAAACGTGAAGATGAAATGGTCGGTTTTATGCAAGAAATCCGGGACTTATTACAATCGGCTAATGCGAAATCGGAAAGTAAATTTATGTCATTACAAGAATCAATGAACGAAATTATTGCACAGAACCTGGAATTTAAAAAATCGCTTTCATTTGTCACTAAGCAATATGACGATATCATTGAAAAAATGGATAATATAGAAAGCGAGCGAAAAACCAATGTTGCCTACATTAACCAGCTCGAAACTAAGGTTGAGCACCTGGAGCGTATATTATGTCTCACAAAATGGAGATGAGAAATATCCCAAAGAATGAAGGAGAAACGAAACAGGACCTGCACCGTATAGTGTTAGAAACATCTAAAGTTCTGGAAATCTCACTCGAAAAACGTGACATTAAGGATATTTACCGCATAAATAAAAAGGGTGGAAGTTCGTCTATTATGGTCGACTTTGTGTCGGTAACTACAAAAGAAAATATTTTGCAAAAGGCCCGTACCTTCAATCGCAATAACGCTCAAAACAAGCTCAATACAACTCACCTAAAGCTACCAGGTGAACTAAAACCAATTTACCTGTCAGAAAGCTTGACTATGAAGGTACAACGGCTATTCTATCTAGCGAGGAAATTTGCTGGCGAGAATGGTTTTAAGTTCTGCTGGACCTCATTTGGAAAAGTTTTTCTTCGGCAAAAGGAAGGTTATCAACACATACATGTCAAAAATGAAGCTGAGCTAAAACCAACATTAATACAATGACTGAATGGAGGTTTTGCAAGTCCACCTAACTTGATTTTATTTTTTATTTTATTAGATGTTTATCTGCGATTGCTCTCATATTGTAAAACATATACACAAAAACAAATCAAATACACTCAGTCAAAACCTATTAACACAAACACACAAATACCCGCTACATACTTCACATTCCATGACATCGCTTACATACTTTTAAATTATTCTCGTATGGGTATCCTAAATATAAATTGTTTCGTTACTACCCTCACCACATTTACTATAGTAATATGCAACCTCACTTACAACAAAAATAATGTACTTTTACTTAATGGCTAATACAAACACTATTATTTCAACACAAATAGATAATTTTACAGCGGCATCTTCTTATTACTGTGATGTGGACGTCTGTAATGAAATCCTAACAACATCTAAGACATCGTTAAAAATTATAACTCAAAACATCCGAAGTATCTATAAAAACTTTGATAGTTTTCAGGCACAGCTAGCTAGGTTATCGTGTGAAATCGACATCATAATCTTGACAGAGTGTTGGCTTCATGAAGACAAACCGATACCTATAATGGAAAATTATGTGACATATTCTAGCAAAAAATGTTTAAATCAAAACGACGGTATTACAATATTTGTCAAAAATAATCTCCGGTGTACGGTTCTAGAGCCGGACCCTATAGGTGCTAATTTTCTCCTATTAAAAATTGATCCTGATATCTGCATTCTAGGATCTTATAGATCTCCATCTACTTATTGTACTGATAGTTTCCTTAACTCACTAGAAAATATTTTAAGTCCACTAAAAGCGAATAACATCATTCTGATAGGCGATATAAATATAGACATAAAACCAAATAGTACAGATAAAAATTGCTCATCATATCTAAATCTAACTGCAGAACTCGGTCTTTTACCGGGACATACGCATCCTACGAGGCTACGTAACTGCTTAGATCACGTCATGATTAATACCACTACTTGTGCGACCGTCATGGTAATGAACTCCACTGTCAGCGACCACGCCTCGGTAATGCTATGTCTAAGTAACTCCCCCTCTAATACCAAAAATCATATAAAAAGATACATCACAAAATTAAACTACGAAAGCGCTGTTGAACAATTAAAAACCACAGATTTTTCTTTTATCACACCTAATAGTGATGCAAATGAGGCTGCTGCGCGTTTTGTTGAATGTCTTATGTCCACGGTAACTCAACACTCAAAAGTAGTAAAAATCTCAAACCGTAAAGTGGTTCTAAAACCTTGGATCACACCTGGTCTCTTACGATGTATTCGACACAGGGATAACCTACACCGAAAACTCCTAGCAGACCCACAAAACGGAATTATTGAGTTATCATATAAAAGGTATCGTAATCACTGTAACCTATTGCTTAGAAAACTAAGAAACGAGCACGAAACTTCCGCTTTAAAAACCTCCAAGGACAACAAAGATACATGGGATATAATCAAATCCATCACCAACCAACCCAAGAAACAAACATCAGCTGACAAACTGTTACCTACTTCTTCGCAAATGTCCAACTCCGTGAATGCAGCTAATGCTATTGAGCAAGTAAATCGGTATTTCTCGAACGTCGGAAAACTGCTGGCGGACCACATCATCAAGAAGAAAAACTCCTGTCTTGCCCCATATGAAATGAATACACCATCTGCCCGGGATTCCATGGTCCTACTCTCTCCGGACGAAGCTGAAGTAAAGTTAGAAATTAACAACCTAAAAAATGACTGTGCCAAAGGGTGGGATTCTATTCCGGCTAAGCTCCTCAAACTTAGTCAAGACGCGTTAGTTCCGCCTCTCACAAAGCTTTTTGAGGCCTGTTTTGAGCAAGGAGTTTTCCCCCGAATCTTTAAGAAATCCCTAATCACACCTGTTCACAAGGGTGGAAACCAGGATGATGTTAAAAATTATAGGCCTATCTCAGTTTTATCAGCACTGTCAAAGATACTGGAAAAAATGTTAAACCGTAGACTCATGAAATATCTAGAGCACTTTAAAATAATTTCGAACACACAATTTGGATTTAGGACCGGAAAAAGCACCACAGATGCAGTTAATCAACTAGTTGATTATGTGACCGAAAAGGTGGATAGAAAGCAAAAATGTTTGGGTGTCTTTCTGGACCTAGCTAAGGCTTTCGACACGGTCTGTATTCCAACCCTTGTGACCAAGTTAGAACACGCCGGAATTCGGGGGAGGGCTCTAAGTATCTTTACAGACTTTCTCAAAGACCGGAAACAAAAGGTAAAGATTGGGGAGATCATTAGCAATGAAGCTAGTGTTGAGTATGGTGTGCCTCAGGGTAGCTGCCTCTCCCCGAGTCTTTTTCTGCTTTATGTGAATGACCTATGCCAGCAGTCTCTTACAAACGGGAAAATTTTCAGCTATGCGGACGACACAGTGTTGGTATTTCATGAAGAGAGTTGGGATACAGCACAACAGGTTGCGGAGACGGGCTTACGTAAAATCTCTCACTGGCTAGATGCAAATCTGCTGACTCTAAACATCTCGAAAACCTCATTTCTGCAATTTACTTTCGCCAAAACTAAACCTCCAACAATAAACCTCAAAGTCCACTCATGTGGTGACTCCAACGACAATCTTCCATGCTCATGTCTTCCAATTACACAAAAAAAGACTATGAAGTATCTGGGTGTGATCTTGGATGAGGGGCTCAGCTGGCGCCCCCATATTGAACAGACTACCTCTCGAGTTAGGAAGCTTATCTGGGCGTTTAAGAGGTTACGACGAGTAGCTGATTTCAAGCTTCTCCGTGCGGTTTACCTGGCATTGGCACAGTCAATTATAGGGTACTGCATCACGGCTTGGGGAGGTGCTTGCAAAACCTACATGATACACCTCGAGAGAGCTCAAAGATCACTCTTAAAAGTAATGACCTTCAAGCCATACAGATATCCTACAAAAGCCCTGTATGAGAGTTGCCAAGTACTCACAGTGAGGCAACTTTACCTTCTCAATCTTCTAATGCAACAGCAAGAACTCACACCGGTAAGTCCCGCAACCACACATAGAAGAACCTTCCCTAATGTGTGCCGCACATTCAAATGTAAGACCGCATCCGCTCGACGGCAACACCTTTACCTAGCCGCCTATATCTACAATAAAATAAACAAAATCCAAAACATCAACCCACTAACAAAAAAACAAACCAAGTTGAAGTTAAACACATGGCTTCAAACATTAAATTACTAGAGACCGAAAATTTACTTAAACAAGTTTAAGCGGGAAAACCCATTATTATCTAATGTAAGAAATACACACACACACACACCCCCACACACACACCATACACTCACACATACACAGACGCACCACACACTACACACCACACACACACACTACACATCACACACGAGCATACAACTCATTTAATAATATCTATGTACATATTTATGTTAATACTGTAGCATGAAAAGTTATTTGTCCAAAAAATCGGGTGAAGACACTGACTCCTGTAACACAGGTACCACCTAGCACGGGAGTCAGGGCTTCAAATTAAGTGTAACTCCTTTTTATGTCAATAAAACTTTATTATTATTATTATTATTATCTCTCGCGTCCGACCCTGTTCCAGGCCATGGTACGTAACGAGAGTGCATGGCAGGCCGTCACCTCCTTCTGCGAAGCAGTGATATTGGCAAAGGAGGAGGCGGAGCGCGTGAGACAGCGGGAATTCCAGCGCCCTCACGCCACTAGCCGCCGCAGGAGACGCCCTGGTCGGGAGACGACACCGAATTGCCAGCCACCGTAGGCCCCGGCCTACGGGTGATGAGCTGTGAGCAGTTTGCCGCCCGGTAAGGACCAGGTCAGAGTCGACGGCGCGTCGTGTCTCACGCGCGCTTCAAAGAGATGTCAGCCCATCGTGACGGGTTTCACGAAGACTGATGCCTCCTGGGTCAGGGTTGCGGGTTGGTTAAACAAGAAACCGTGGCCCTGGCCGTCGCACAGGCAAGTGAAGAAACACGGGTGGGTTTTAGTCAGTACAAGTCTGACACGCCCTTCCGCTCTGCAGAGCAGGAGAAGTCATTTGATGATTTCCCATCCCAACAAAAAAAGGGTCGTGATGTCCCTGTGGAATTCTCTCTTCTTCCTTCTTCAGCCTATAGATGTCCACTGCTGGACAAAGGCCTCCCCCAAGGCTTTCCACGCTGACCGGTCTTGTGCTGCCCGCATCCATCGGCTTCCCGCGACCTTCACCAGGTCATCGGTCCACCTTGTTGGGAGCCTCCCTACGCTGCATCTTCCAGTACGTGGCCGCCAATCCAGAACCTTATTGCCCCATCGGCCATCGGTTCTACGAGCAATGTGCCCTGCCCACCGCCACTTAAGTTTAGCGACTCGCAGAGCTATTTCGGTGACTTTGGTTCTTCTGCGGATCTCCTCATTTCTGATTCGATCACGCAGAGAAACTCCGAGCATAGCTCTTTCCATTGCCCTTTTTGTGACTCTGAGCCTTCGTATGAGGCCCATTGTGAGCGACCACGTTTCAGTTCCGTAAGTCATCACTGGCAACACACGCTGGTCAAAGACTTTAGTCTTGAGACACTGTGGTATCTTGGACGACGAGAAGATGTAGCGTAGCTTCCCGAACGCTGCCCAGCCGAGCTGGATTCGACGAGACACCTCTTTCTCGAAGTTGGACCTACCTATCGTATCGATTGTTTGTCCCAGGTATATATACTCGTCAACAACTTCGAGTGCAGAGCAACCAACTAGAATTCGAGTGGGTGCGACATGAGAGTTCGACATGATATTCGTCTTATCCATGTTCATCTTTAGACCCACTTGTTGGGAAGCTCTGCTGAGGTCATTGAGCATTTTGCCCAAGTCTTCCAGGGTCTCAGTCATGACCACGATATCATCTGCAAAACGGAGATTAGTGAAGTACTCGCCGTTGATGTTGATGCCAAGTCCTTTCCAGTCCAGGAGCTTGAAGACATCTTCCAACGCAGCAGTGAACAATTTGGGAGATATGACATCTCTAACACTACTTCCGAAAGAAAATGGTTCCGAAACAGAATTATCAACCCTAACAATACCCCGACCACTAGTGTATAGGTACTGAAGCAGAGCAACCAAATGTACAGGTACTCCAAGAACTCTCCAGAATCTCGACCAGAGAATACAAAGTCCTGACTATCCTTAGGTACTTATCCTTATCCTTACTAATATTATAGGTCGGAAAGTGAGTTTGTTTGTTCCGCTTTCACGCCGTAACTACTGAACCGATTGCTTTGAAATTTTGCAAACGTAAAGTTAGAAGTCCGGATTAAATAATAGGGTAGTTTTTATCACGGAAAAATTGATGTTCCCGAGGGAAAAAGCTCGATATAATCGAATTCCACGCGGGCGAAGCCGCGGGCGTAAAGCTAGTAATCTATAAAACACATGATGACGGGCGTGTTAAACTCGGACTTCAATCAACTGGCGAATATTAAGGATCTGTTCACGTATCCCTCTGCCTTTTACAAAGCCGGCCTGTTCCTGAGAGATCTGCCACCCAAGGAAGTGGTTGATCCTGGCGTTTAAAATATATAAAAGGACGTTGCTAGCATGAGATATAAGTGCTAAAGTTCTATAATTGCCGCATTTAGTTGTGGACCCCTTTTTATGTAATGGCAGAATAATTGTTCAAGTCCAATCGCATGGCCAAACTCCAGTTGTCCAGATGTCACTGGCGTCACTGCATATGTCGTGTATCACGTCCACTCCAACCGGACCCATGGCTTTTAACATTTCCGCTGCAAGCTGGTCAGAACTCGGAGCTTTTTTCTTACCTTAACAGCTGCTAATGCTGGTGTGACTTCGTATCATAGAATACAGGGTTCGCGAGCTATTTTGTTCCAAGTAATTGGTGAATCTGGCGATGTATCATTTTGAGGATCTGAGTAAAGTTCTGCGCAATATTGTTGCTACCTTTTTGTGATTAATTCCATGAGGTATTATAGATTGTAACTATATAATTGTAGCGATGGTCGCAGTCGCTACAATACAACAATAACACAAAGGATTGCCCAACTATTGACGTCCCAACGATTGACGACCTTCCGCGAAAGGGTGCATATAAATCATACCAGAACAAGGATCTTGGAAAACAAAGCGCGTATGTAAGACAAAGAGCGTGGGTCCTGACCGCCTCAGCGAGGGTGTCGCACATTGTCGGACATCTGTTGGTTAACCCATTGTTCGTTGGAGAAAGTTCCGCGGACGACGCGATTCTGTCAACCTATTGTGCACCGACGGAGAAAGCGCGCTGACCATACCAAACCGCCTTGCACGTGGACCGAAGGCGCGGCCCCGGTCCACCGGCCAATCAGACGGCACGTTCTTCCACGATCAACAAATCAGCATCAAGAACGCCCGATCAGTCAGCCCCACTCCGGTTTAGAGATAGCTGTATTATTGTCTAGTATTTAAGCTTGTGCATAGCTCGTAAGACACCCCTTTTCTCACATCATCACTTTATCACATACATCATAAGATCACGCATTACTGTCAGACATTTCACATTGTAACATAGTCGCGTCTCTACTCTTGTAATTAGGTAACTTACAGCATACATTGTACTTTAGACATACGTGCAATATACAACGTTATACCTATTCGCGTTTTAATTACACAACACGCCCTACACGCGCTAAAGTGGTGACCCCGACGTGATCGCCCCTACTCGCGCTAAAGTGGCGACCCCGACGATTAAAACCCGACGATTAAAACCCGACGATTAAAACCGATTAAAACCGACGTGATACTAACCGGCGCGAGTCTAACCGTCGTAATACAAGACCGACGTGACTTCAAGACCGACGTGACGATACTCGTGATTAGCACATTCTAGTGGCTTCCCACAAGCGGGTTTCCCCACTAGGATTTCAAGAGGCTATATTCGCGGTATTGTAGCGTTACAACAGCAGCGTTTCTTCAGGATGGCGACCAGCAACGCACCACAGGTAGAAGGGCGAGTCGACACGCTCACACTACAAGCACGGCTGTCTGACTTTTGGCCAGCGTATCCCAGGCTATGGTTCACGCATTTCGAAGCAGTAATGGCGCCACAGAAGTCAGGTGATGACGCGCGCTATCAAGCAGCTATCGCACGACTAGGCCTGGACGCACTACAACAAGTAAGTGACATTATCGCCAAACCGCCCACTGAAAACAAGTACGAAACTCTGAAGGCCAGACTCATCAGCGTCTACGAGGAGTCCGAGAGCCGGAAGCTGCAAAAGCTGATGGATGAGATGGAACTCGGAGATCAGAAACCCTCACAGCTGTTACGTAAAATGCGGGAACTAGCCGGACAGAAGATACCCGACAGCACACTGCGCATCATGTGGACCAAGTTACTTCCACCTTCAGTACGCGCTGTTCTCACCGTGAGCGACATAACTGACTTAGAAAAGTTGTCGCAAATGGCAGACACCGTCATGGACACTATCGCGCTACCTAACCAGGTCGCGCAGATTACACACACGAGCGGTATGACTGCCCTACACGAACAAATAAGGCAGTTATCTCTGGAGCTAGCTGAACTCAAGAACAAGCAGGAACACAGACCAAGATCACACAGACCATACGACAGACGGCGTTCAAGATCGCGCTCAGGAAGCCGGGATAATAGCAATCGCAAGGATTCAGAACAATCACTTAATTGTTATTATCATCGCAAGTTCGGTAAAGAAGCGCGAAAATGTACGCGTCCGTGCAATTTCGACAGCAACAGTGCCCAGTCGGAAAACTAACGCCTGCGTCGGTTGAGGCGGCAACTGACGCGAACAACACTTCTCACCGCCTATTCATAACTGATAAGAATTCGCGTCTGTCATTTCTTATTGATACCGGCGCAAACGTTTCCGTGATACCGAGAACCAAAGGCGGGAAAGCAAAACAAACCGATTTCTGTTTGTACGCGGCAAACAACACGATTATCCCAACGTACGGAGAGAAAACCTTACAACTGGATCTCAACCTACGACGGCCGTACACCTGGAAATTCATCGTCGCTGCAGTCAGCAAACCAATCATCGGTGCAGACTTCCTGAAACGTCATCAACTTCTTGTCGACATAGCCGGCCGACGCCTCGTCGACAAAGTTACTAATATGACCGTCAGAGCATCTGTCATTCAGTCCGCCGAACCCACAGTTCGAAGTATCGACATGGAACAGCCGTATCACCAGCTCCTCAGTAAGTTTCCTGACATCCTGCGACCGTCATGCACGAAGGATACTCCCAAACACAGGGTAGAACATCACATCGAAACTACTGGTCCACCAGTATACAGCAAGTGCAGACCGCTTCCTCCACATCGCTACCTGCCCGTGAAGAAAGAATTCGAGCTCATGATGCAGCAAGGAATTTGCCGACCAAGCAAAAGCCCTTGGGCCAGTCCACTACATGTCGTACCTAAGAAAAACGGCGACTTACGAATCTGCGGTGACTACAGGAGACTCAATGACGTCACTAAACCCGATCGCTACCCAGTCCCACGCCTCAAGGATTTTACATACCTGCTTCACGGCAAGAAAATCTTCTCCACTCTCGATTTAAACCGAGCCTATTCACAATTGCCGATCTTCGAACCTGATATCGAGAAGACAGCGATCACAACACCATTCGGTTTATTCGAATTTCCACGAATGTGCCCAGGTCTCAAGAATGCTGGACAGACATTCCAACGATTCATACACGAAGTACTGAACGGGATAGACTACGCGTTCCCATTCATCGACGATGTCATCGTTGCATCTGAGAGTGAAGCAAGCCATATCGCGGATCTGCAGGAAGTTTTACGCCGATTAGACACGTATGGTGTCACTATCAACCCATCTAAGTGTGTCTTCGGCGGCGAAACAGTCAAGTTCCTAGGTTACGAAGTATCGAGCGCGGGAATTAAGCCACTTCCAGACAAAGTCAATGCAATAACAGAATACCCCAAACCGAAAACCATTCAGGACTTACGAAGATTTATGGGGATGATAAATTTCTATAGAGACAGCGTTAGGAATGCAGCCGAGATACAAGCACCGTTAAACGCCTTTCTTCATAACTCAAAAAAACGAGACAAAACGGAAGTAGCGTGGGACGACCAGTCAACAAAAGCCTTCGAGTTGTGCAAACAGAGCATAATAGATGCTGCGTCATTGTCGTACCCATCTCGGTCGCCCGACGACAAGATCGCTTTGTTTTGCGATGCGTCGGCTACCTGCGCCGGCGCGTCCCTCCAACAATTGCGTAACAATAAACAATGGGTGCCACTCGGATATTTTTCGAAAAAATTCTCCGACAGACAGAAGAGATATAGCACAAATGACAGGGAATTACTTTCGATTTTCATGGCGGTAAAACACTTTCGAAAAATCTTTGAAGGCAGAGAACTCATCATTTATACTGACCACAAACCGCTGATTTACGCAATTCGCAAGCCCCCGTCTGATAACGACACACCGCGCCGAATCCGCCAATTGCTCTTCATTAGCGAGTTTACTACTGATATCCGACACGTGAGCGGGGCACAAAATATTGTTGCAGATGCACTATCGCGCGTCGAGACGATCGACACGCCATCACCTATCAACTACGACGAGTTATCTCAAGCTCAAGAAAACGACAGTTGTTTACCTGCATTATCTCAACAGACCAACATACAACTCAAGAAAATCATCTTACCTGGTACCAACAAGCCAATATTCTGCGAAACATCAACGTCACATGTTCGTCCATACCTAACAGCTGATTTTCGTCGCACAGCTTTCAACGCCGTGCACAGTCCAAGTCATCCCGGAGTACGAGCTACACGGAAGCTGATGCAAGAACGATTCTTTTGGCCCTCAATGAACACCGACATCGGGTTGTGGACCAAAGCATGCAATGCGTGTCAGCTCTCCAAAATACAGCGACACAATCATAGCGACATCGCAACATTCCCACCGAGCGAACGATTTCAACACATTCACATCGATATCGTTGGTCCGCTACCTACATCAGCATGTGGACACAAATACTTACTCACAATGATCGACCGGTGCACTCGATGGCCTGAAGCCGTACCACTTCAAGAGACAACCGCTGAAACCGTCGCAAGAAAGCTATACGAAGTCTGGATATCCCGTTTCGGTTGTCCAATAAGAATTACAACTGATCAAGGACGACAGTTTGAAAGTCGACTATTCAAAGACCTAGCTCAACTACTCGGCGCAGACAAAACCCGTACTACTGCTTACCACCCGCAGAGTAATGGAATCGTCGAGCGTTGGCACAGATCGTTGAAAGCCGCACTCATGGCTAGACTAGAAAACAGCAACAAATGGATCTACGAGTTGCCTACTGTTCTAATGGGTCTAAGAGCCGCTATCCGCTCCGACTCTGACACAAGCGCAGCGCAACTCACCTACGGTCAAGCTATACGCCTACCAGGTGACTTCATATCACCAACTCCAGCCACACCGACGATGGATCACGACTACGTCAATCACCTGCACGACATCATCACGAAGCTCACACCCACATACAAATCGCATGCAAACAAGCGATGTATGTTCGTGCACAACGATCTACAAACATGTAGCCACGTGTTTGTACGCGACGACACCGTCCGCAAACCTCTGCAGCATCCATACCAAGGTCCATACCAGATCATCGAACGCAAGGAAAAGTACTTCACAATACAACTGCCCGGACGATCAAGCAACATATCGATCGATCGCCTCAAACCTGCGTACACTATCAACACAGAAGATGATCCCAAGCAAACAAACAGCGAGACCAGTCAAGCACCTGCAGTTACCACAGACGAGCAAGCCACAGCCAAGACTCCAGCACCTGCAGCGACCGCAGA
This sequence comes from Sesamia nonagrioides, assembly GCA_017933935.1. Classification (NCBI taxonomy): domain Eukaryota; kingdom Metazoa; phylum Arthropoda; class Insecta; order Lepidoptera; family Noctuidae; genus Sesamia; species Sesamia nonagrioides. The sequence goes on along the minus strand of JADWQK010000145.1, from coordinate 292,214 downwards.
CGAGCAATCCAGCCTACTCCCAGCCCAGCATACGAGAGAACAACGTACTAGGTCAGGCAGGATCGTTAAGACGCCTGCACGCCACGTATATTTCGCGTGAGGGGGAGAGTACTGTAGCGATGGTCGCAGTCGCTACAATACAACAATAACACAAAGGATTGCCCAACTATTGACGTCCCAACGATTGACGACCTTCCGCGAAAGGGTGCATATAAATCATACCAGAACAAGGATCTTGGAAAACAAAGCGCGTATGTAAGACAAAGAGCGTGGGTCCTGACCGCCTCAGCGAGGGTGTCGCACATTGTCGGACATCTGTTGGTTAACCCATTGTTCGTTGGAGAAAGTTCCGCGGACGACGCGATTCTGTCAACCTATTGTGCACCGACGGAGAAAGCGCGCTGACCATACCAAACCGCCTTGCACGTGGACCGAAGGCGCGGCCCCGGTCCACCGGCCAATCAGACGGCACGTTCTTCCACGATCAACAAATCAGCATCAAGAACGCCCGATCAGTCAGCCCCACTCCGGTTTAGAGATAGCTGTATTATTGTCTAGTATTTAAGCTTGTGCATAGCTCGTAAGACACCCCTTTTCTCACATCATCACTTTATCACATACATCATAAGATCACGCATTACTGTCAGACATTTCACATTGTAACATAGTCGCGTCTCTACTCTTGTAATTAGGTAACTTACAGCATACATTGTACTTTAGACATACGTGCAATATACAACGTTATACCTATTCGCGTTTTAATTACACAACACGCCCTACACGCGCTAAATAATAATCCAGTTTCTGTCGTTGTAAACGAATATCGCCTGTGGATGTGGCAACGGAGTCAGGACATACCGCAGTCGATTTCTGACATTATTTTAAATTGCGATATTCAGATGTATCCTAATATGAGAATTTTTTTGTATATTATGGCTACACTACCGGTTAGTGTAGCGACAGCGGCACGATCTTTCTCTACGTTACGAAAAATTAAAACATGGCTAAGAGCTTCAATGCTTGAAGAACGTCTAACCGGACTGGCACTTCTCCACGTCCATAAAAACGTACCCATTGAAGTAGATGAAGTGATAACACCTTTCGGAATAAGACAAAGAAAAATTTATTTCGTTATTGAATTACATATTTTCAAGTACTTATTAATAAAATACCTTCTTTTTAATTGTATATATTATTATCAAAGTATAACTAAAATTTTTTATAACTTGACCACGACTATGTGACCCCCCTGGTGCCAAAGCTGGATCCGCCCTTGGTATGAGTTAGTTATTCGCTTAGGTGAAGATAGCAGGCTGATGACAGCAGTACTCAGTAGCGGAGACGTCGTTGTTAGTGACTAGTGACGCAGCTGAAAATGATAATATTTGGAATCAGATGATGAAAGCAATTATTATGTTTTGGAATACTTTTCATTGGTTCACACGTTAAAACATTATACTCTTTGCGTTAAAACCTTTAATAAAAAATATGTATGAATTTTTTTTGTTTGTTTTAGACATTTCATTTAAACGCTAGAGACCATAGATTTGTGTTTTCATTAAAACCAGTTGTGCTTCTAGTACAAAATAATGTGTTATTGTCAAAATGATTTTAATCAAGTCAACAGGGTTGATATATGCACGAACGCACCGCCCTCATTTATTTTCACGACTTTATAGACACATTGTCCAATTAACAGCTTGACATTTTTGTGAATGAAATGCGTGTACTTGACGACACTTTATTCTAAACGTTGCACAAAGCAATAAAAAGTATCCATAAAAAAATAGCAACCAAAAGACACTACATAAATGAAAGAAAACTGCAATATTTCGGCTCAATATTTAAATTCAAATTGCAGACGCAGAGATATACCTTCAAACGTTATACCCGAACGTCGAATCACAATTTCTGTTAGTAGAATCGTCATTTAACGGAGCTGCCAATATTCTCTTTAGCAATGATGTGATGGCACTGTGTTGATGTGTTCTTCTGAAACACTTTTACACTCGCACCCTGCCACAGCGGATGCGGATGGCCTTTCTTTTCCAGAATCCAGGCCCCCTGATTCTGATAACCACTCTAAACACCAATACAGGTCGAGAATTGGTTACAGCCGTGTGCCCCTTCCTAAGTTGTGATTTCTTTTCTGATTCTTGTGCGGACATACAGACAAACAGAGAGGCTTGGCGAAACTATAACGGTTACTTGTTGACTACGGAACCCTATAAATATAAAATATACTGAAGATATGATCGCGTTTTCTTATTATTGATATTGTTTAAAACGAGACTACTCAATTCGTAATAAATATCACAGTATTTTTCTACAAGTCAATATTTTTATGTTCATACAAAATAGGTATATTTGTTACTCTTTAAGCAAAAACGAAACGCATAATTAAAAAGAAATGTTCCAAATTGATCCTGTACCTAGGCTTGGCAGCACTGTAGCCAGCGACCCGCCCGCCATTTTGATCGACGCGGATTGGATGAGCCGTGCAAGTTGAGAGTTGTTTGTTTTGTACGTCACTTCCGCTTACCTACAATTGGCTGCTCTGATTGGATTGTTACGATCGGCACGGCGGAGCAGCGGAGCTGCCATCTTTGTATCTTGCGTTTTGGCTTGGCGCCTTTCCTGTGTTGGCTGTTCTCTGTCTGTAGTGCTCATAGTGTCTTACACGTTTCAAAATGGTGAGTTTTGCAAGATTTTGTGAAATATAGTTGTTGTTGTCGTGATTTAGTTGTGTAATACGGTGAACAATGGTGTTTTTAACTTACTGGCGAAGTTTCAGCTCTGTACGAGAAAAATTAATAGGATTTTTCGTCAATTTTAGGCTGGCGGTAAAGCGGGTAAAGATTCTGGTAAAGCCAAGGCCAAAGCGGTATCCAGATCAGCGAGAGCTGGTCTTCAGGTAAGTTAGTTTACTATCTTAATTTAAAATAGGATTTTTCGTGATCTCGGCATACGTAAATTCTCTCTTTATGTTAAATTCATTAAATTGAATATATGAATGACCACTCAGTATGGCGGCGTCCATTAATCCTTAAGGAAATAATCAATATGTAAGAGCTACAGTAAAAAAATACTTTTTCAGTTTCCCGTGGGGAGGATTCATAGGCATCTCAAAAATAGGACTACGAGTCATGGACGTGTCGGAGCAACAGCAGCAGTGTATTCCGCAGCTATTCTGGAATATCTCACAGCCGAGGTAAGCTTTGCGCGACGCCCTGTCAATATGGCGGCCCACAATATAGCGTAATTATTAATGTAATTGCATGACTGTGTATTTTAGAAAGTAATAAACACGTTATTTTCTTGTTTAATCTAAATTTATGGTAGTTAATTTAGGTACCTTAAAATTACCTACATAAACTCGTAAATACAGCTGTAATATTTTGGCGGGAAACTATTTCCGAATACTAATAACTAAAGAAATTTATTACTTAATTTTTGTTACAATTTACACAACTCACAACCCGCTAGGTCCGCACATAATATAAAATAATGAATAAGCAGTGTAGGTACTTGATAATTTATCAATTTTTGTATAGGTATTGGAGTTGGCGGGAAATGCATCCAAAGATCTCAAGGTGAAGCGTATTACTCCGCGTCACTTGCAGCTGGCTATCAGAGGTGACGAAGAACTTGACAGCTTGATCAAAGCTACCATCGCTGGTGGCGGCGTTATTCCTCACATACACAAGTCGCTTATCGGGAAGAAAGGCGGCCCTGGTGCTCCCGTTTAAATATAGGTATTTAACTAATAAATATTTACTTAAACAACCTCAGTGCCATACCAATACAATAATAGTACTTCCAAAATACTAAGTTATGACATGACAAATGCCTTTTAAACTAACCCCCTATTAAGTTGGATATAGGTAGGTATAGACAGCCCCCTCATTGCTGTAGTCCCCAAATAACATCATTCACACATTCCATACATTTTTTCATTCGTCCTCTATTCTTATAGCTGTTAAAATTTCTGATAAGTAGGTATTACACAAAGACACTAATGTGTATTACTCTTTTCTACTAATATTATCCATACCTATATAATTATATTTTGTGTTATTATATTTACTTACCTATGTACTAGTTGCTCTCTGCGATTTCACCTGCGTAAGTAGTAGTATAAAAATGGATAAAAAAACCTATTCTCATGTCTAATGAATGTATATAAGAAATTTCATTAACATCAGTTCACCAATATGAAATGAAGAGTTCGAGGACAAACACTGACAGGAGAATTTTATAGGATTGACTAGCTGCTCCCTGCGGTTTCAACTGTGTAATTAGTAGTAATATGTATAAAAAATAGATACAATACCTATTTCATGCCTAACTAATGTATACAATATGTAAGTACCATATAGTGGGGCAAATTGATTTGAGCACATGTAACAGAAAATAAAGGTACTAAATACATAATGTTTGAATATCTTTTTTTTTTTTTTGTACTTTTATAAATTTCTCAGAATTATCAGTTTTTTTAATATACGGCTCCTGTTATTAGATCTAGTGTTATATTTTTTTAAAATGTCCGTTAAGATTTGCAACAATGGGTCTAATTGGTATCTGAATACATTGCATTGTTTTTTTTTATATATTTTAGAGCTATATACAGAATGGTGCTGACAATACGACAATAAATGAAAATACGAACAATGCTGGTTCATTGGAATAATCCTTAACAAAACCGGCCGAGTGTGTGTTGGACTCACGGACTAAGGGTTCTGTGCCATTAATTTATGAAATTAAAGGATTTAAGTTATTTGTATGAAAGATTAAGTGGTTTACGATTTATGAGGTATTAAAAAAAACTACTTACTAGATAAGTCGTGGTGGCCTAGTGGTTAAAACACCAGCCTCTCAAGTACGAGTGCACGGGTTCAATTCCAGGTCAGGCAAGTACTAATGTAACTTTTCTAAAGTTAATATGTACTTTCTAAGTATATCTTGGACACCAATGACTGAAGGTGAAGGAAAACATCTTGAGGAAACCTGGACTTTATAAGTCTGAAATCGCCAACCCGCATTGAGCAAGCGTGGTGATTACGCTCAATCCTACTCTGTATGAGAGGAGACCTGTGCCCAGCAGTGGGACGATAAAAAGGTTGATGATGATGACTTACTAGATCTAAACAATATTCGTTGGTAGTTTTTATAGTAACATACATCATGTTTTTTTAGATTTTTATTTCCCGTTTTTTGCCATTTGGCTACGGAACCCTAAAAATGAAAATTTCAAACAAACTAAATCGCATAAAATTGCGATGTTTAATTTACTGTCGTATTGTCAGCACCACTCTGTATAATTTAAAAAAAAATGTCCTTAAGAGAAAAAGAGCAAATATAAGATCTGAAAAGCGCAGGAAGTACACTATTTCGTATACTATTTTACTTCATACATATCTCTCTAGATTTTTAGTTCCCGGCAAAAGTTTGACCTCGAACAACAACAAAAATTCAAAAATTTTGGTAAAAAAATAAAATTCACAATGTTTGCCACTGATATAGACTGCAAAAATTTTTTTTTTTTTTTTTTTGTGATTTTAATGTTGAATTGATATTGCGATGGAACCTTACCACAATAACAGCTGCGTGACGTCATCCGTCGCACAAAAGGGCAGCTTTTTAATACAAAGTTAATAAGCTAGGGTTACGGGTTTATTTTTATTTTATAATTTTATCATACATACACTTTTTATACCTACTCACTCATATTCTGACAAATAAACTTTCATTCATTATAACGAATTTCAAGAGAACGAGTGTTTTTTTTCTAACCAAATTTAAATTCTGTTTGTTATGCTTAAGTTTCAACTGTTAATTAATTTAGACAACAAAATTCAAGAATAACAATAAAACAGGCTAACATAAACAAATAAAATCACGTAGCTTTTCTGGAGGAGTTCGAGGACAAACACTGTAACAGGAGAATTTGATATTTGTCTATACAATATGTAAAGAAAACCCTGTCCGATCCGTGAAGGTATTGTTAGGTATCGATAACTGATTCTACTAAGGCCCACAAAGACAGGGTAAACTTTAAAAAAAATCCCCCTAAAACAATAAACATAATTTAGCAAAAACAGGTAACGTAATACATGTGCGGTAAGCAACCCCTTCCGCGGGCGGCGGGGGGCAGGGTACGCCGCACCTGTGACGTGTTCGCGTCGCTATTCGCATATAATAATACCGGTGTTGTCACTTTTTTAATAATTACCAAATTTCGGGGAAATTGGAATTAATTCCCGGGAAAAAAGGATTATTTCAAAATTCATTAGTATTGTTACTATGATGATTATGTAAAATTTTATATTATATTTGGTCAAGTGTTTACCTAACCTTTATTATCCTTATGGGTCGGACAGGGTTTTCTTTACATATTGTATACTTAAAATAACACAAAACATAAGTTAGGTCAATGCATTGCTTTTCAGTTTATAGTAAACTAGCTTTCCGCCTGCGGCTTCGCCCGCGTGGAATTCGGTTATATCGCGCTTTTTAGATGTCCCTCGGGAATATCATTCCTTTTTTTTTTTAATGAACGCTATTAAAAAAAAGGTATATAATATAATGAATTTTATCAAAATCGGTTGAGAGGTTTAACCCTCTGCAACTGAGGTGCCATTTTTATTTCTATTATATTGAGGAGTGGTCTGACAGACGTGTAAGTAGAGTACTATTTGTGTTGTAGGTATTGTATATTTTGTCTTGGAACTTGAATTAATATAACTATTGACATATTTTTAAATGGGAATTACAATGAGAGTAGCAATAAAACTCAGATTTATGAATTTATAATTATACAGTATGTTAACTAACAGAGGGCGTTCCCGTTAACCCGAAATAGTATAGCATACATACATGCTAAAAAAAATATTTCCATTCGAAAACAAAATGTTTTAAAATTTTTTCCAATATGAAAATATTCAATAAAAAATTTAAATTTACATGTAAAAGAAACACTGTACACGCGAACATGAAAGACGGCAACGTCGCAATTTATTTATACATGACAACTACTATTTAGATTTAAAACAGGTTTCAAATTTATTTCCAATTAGAATTTTTTTTATTCGGATTTTTTTATGCTTATTTTTCTATGCTGATATTTTTATTTTAATCTATTAATGATATATATTAACGAGTTTAAGGGAACGCCCTCTGTTATTTAACATACTGTATTTGTAACACGTGCGAGATTAAGGAACATTTGGTACAATGATCATTAAAAATTAAAAAACCTAACAAAAAACTTAGTTTTGCTTACTTCTGGTTTGAAAGTATTCATAAAAAATAGAAATCCTTAGAGCACTTTTGTTTCAATTCAGTCTCAAAGTTCAGTCTTAGAATCAGCAGAAACTTGAGTGAACACTGCTAACAGATCGGTTTAGCGTAAATGCAACAAATAAATCTTGTTTGCCGCTTCAATTTACTTGGACAGATACGACACAACTTTCTTCTTGATGATGCGGCAGTGTCACTTCATGGCTGAGGAGGTGGCAAATCTTGTCTTAAAACGCGCCGAAGACTCATACGTAATTCTTTTGACAGTTTTTCATTATAATGTCGCAGTTTTAGAGGTGGCAGTACCAATTCCCTTGCAAAGGTGCATAAGAAAGTCAGCTCTTCTCATTTTGCGTTCTGGATACACACTGTGAAGCACATATGCATTAATACCAGCTATATCCAGTAATCGATAAAAATCGCTTGTGGCCAACATCGAATTTTGCGGCTCTATGAATAAATGGCTCATTTTTTTTTTGTCAAATTTGTCCACACCTCCTTTACTATGAATATAATCCACAATGATTGAAGGTTTATTGGTTACTTCATCAGTACTGGCATGGTAGTGGCAAGAAGAGAGGAAGATCGCTGCCTTGTCTTTTATGGAACATAAGAAACTAAAGTAAAAGTTTTAGTAAATCCATATGAAGAACTCCGAACAGCACTATATTCGCTTGGTTTGGATACAGGTGGAATAGCGCATTTTTTTTAATGTTCCAAAATATGTCATTTTTTTGCAATTAAAGTTCAGTCAAGGGAATTTTTTTATTTGAATTTCGCAAAACTTCTCTACCACCTACCACTCTTCAGAGTCTATGCTTCCAAGGCTAGCTGGCTGCTCCTGTAATGTTACATTACATCACCAGTCGATATTTCACTCTATTCATGTATTTCCTCCTCAGTTGTGAAATTCTGATCGAAAACCTCATCATCGACATCACTAAACTGTAAGTCGTCTTCATCCTCCAACCACTGCTGAATATGGTCGTCGGTACCCTTTCTCTCCTTAGACGGTCGGTTAGTTAGTTGTTGTTGGATACAATCCATTTAAAACTAATAACGCATATACAATATTGTTACGGGCTAAGGGTACTAAAACGCCGGTTAAGGGTTACGACCTTTATTGGCAACGAAGGTACAGTCGATTGTAGGCAATGACAAGTAGAAAGTCGCTGACGTTGCACCGAGGTCTTCACTTACGTCCACGAAGTCCGTATTGTAAACACCCAATAACGCTACAGATACTACGCGTAGTACTCACAGCTCTCGTTACAGTTGTCGCAGTAGGTATTCTCAAAGATCGCTTCTTAACTGTCGCTGTTTTCGTATCGCTAGTCGAGTGTAGACTGACTCTGCGCCGGCGTCGCGTTGCTATACAGTAATAACGAATTTTGAAATAATCTTTTTTTCCCGGGAATTAATTCCAATTTCCCCGAAATTTGGTAATTTAAAAAAAAAACTGACAACACCATTTGTGACGGAGCGAATAGCGATGCGACCACGTGCCGCATGCCCCGCCCCCCTTCACCCGCGCATGTATGCCTATCGGGTTGCCTACCGCAGATGCATTAAGTTACCTCGCTTTTTTTAAATAATATTTTTTTTTTTGGGGATATTTTGTTTTTTTAAGTTTTGTCCGGCTTTGTAGGCATTATTAGAATCAGTTAACGATACCTAACAATACCTTCACGGATCGGACAGGGTTTTCCTTACATAATGTATATAGGTCAGCTGATCGAACATTCCAGATTCCTCTAGACGTAATAATAATAGCGCATTACTTCAAGGACAACAAAATAAGTACCTACGGTAATTCCCGGAAACGGGTTTCTGGAAATTTCGATGTCGACACTTTGTTGACAAAACTGTTGAAACCTGTACCATTCGATAGGCCGTCTTAAGTCTAGCAATGCGTTTTATTATTGTACCTACCAAATGTCTAGATCTGGGGAAATAGGGCTTAAAAGTGAGACACTGAATGTCACGCGATATTGAACCTTATGACATCGACATAAGGTCCATTCGTAACAATATTATATTTGAAAACAAACAATGGGTTACGTGCATATCAACTATTTTGCTGTCATGCAGTATAAAATACAGTATGAAAATACTGACGTGACGTCCATAATACGGTATTGGGATATAATCATTTTACTGACAATACGTCTACACGACACGACACATCACTTATTACTGATCTTAACTATCACGGACACCCTCTCTGCAGTAGGTCCCTCATGTCTGAGGATCTTGGTCAGCATTGGGGCAGCATTTCGAGCAGATGATCTGCCTCCATCGGTTTCGATCCAGCGCGTCTCTCACTACCGCGTAGAATTTAGCAGACGATGAGTCTTTGACTTGATCGGTCCATCTGGTTGGTGAACGACCGCGCGATCGTTTGCCTTCGGTGTTCCCAACGACAATCATTTTTTCTATACTCTCATCGCCTCTACGCATTGTGTGACCGAAATAGGACAAAATACGTTGCTATGATCGACAAACGGGTTTTTACCTTGAGCTGGTTAAGAATCGATACATTGGTGCGTTTTGCAGTCCAAGGTATTCGGAGTAATCGCCTCCAGCACCACATCTCGAATGCATCGATTCTCTGGCGTTCTCGGGCCAAAATCGTCCACGTCTCCACACCATAGAGGAAGATAGGGAATACCAGGGCACGAACCAATCTGATCTTGGTTTTAATGCCAATTCCTCTCCTCCTCCAAATGTTGTTTAGACGGGTCATTGCGTCCTTAGCCATCCCGATACGTCTCTTAGGTCCGTATTCCAGAAGGAAACTCAAGCATTGATCTCTGCTTAAGCATTACTTAAAACTAGTTTCAACCAATCAAATGGCTTGAAACGAGACTTAAGTGGAGTTTGAGTTTTGAGTGACGTTCTGTAATACGTGCCTTAATCTCGGGAACACAGCTGCCATCGTTGCAGATTTAGGAGCCCAGATAAATGTAGCGATCGACGATGTAAATGCCAGGAATGTTTACAGGTGACATTTGCTAAAGTTCCGGCTCGATCCACTATCATCATCTTCGTTTTTGTTCTGTTGACTGCAAGACCAATGTTGCCACTTTCAATTTCGAGTCTTTGGAACAGCTCACTCATATCTTCCATAGATGTTGCCAGGAGTACGGTATCATCAGCATATCGGAGGTTTGAAAACTCTTTCCGCCTATAGGAAACCCTTTCTCCCAATTTTGGATGGTTTTCCGCATTATGTATTCTCCATATATGTTGAAGAGTGCAGGGGAAAGGATGCAGCCCTGCCTCACACCCCTCTTCGTTTGGAACATACTGGAGTATTCTGCGCCAATCCTGACGAAAGATCGATTTTTTGTGTAAAGACTCTGGATTAGGGCAACAAGATGTTCAGGAACTCCCATCTCTAGTAGCACACTCCATAGTTTATCCCATTTTAAACAGTCGAAGGCTTTTGTATAAAACACACACACACACAGGCGCACACATATACATACACGCACATATACACAAATACATACACGCACATATACACAAATACATACACACAAACACCCACACACACACTTGCATGTTAATTATACATAAGGTTTTTTAAAAATTGTATACTGCTGTGGAAGAGCGGAGTCTCCTAACACAGGCATAATTTGCTTAACAGGAGGCTTCAATCACCAACTAATGTTCAATAATTTGGAGCTCTAATAAATTTGATTTTGATTTTTTTTTTTTTTTATACTAATATTATAAATGCGAAAGTAACTCTGTCTGTCTGTCTGTCTGTCTGTCTGTCTGTCTGTCTGTCTGTCTGTCTGTCTGTCTGTTACGCTTTCCCGCTTAAACCTCTCAACCGATTTTGATGAAATTTTTCACAGACAATAGAAGACAAGAGAAAGAACATAGGCTACCTTTTATCCCGGAAAAATTTGATGTTCCCGAGGGAAATCTAAAAAGCGCGATATAACCGAACTCCACACGGGCGAAGCCGCGGGCGGAAAGCTAGTCTTTTATAAAGCAAAGGATCACGGGGCTGTTAAATTCCCTGCTTTTCTCAATAATTTGGCGGACATTCAATATTTGTTCCCGCGTTCCTTTACCCTTAACAAAACCTGCCTGTTCTTCGGGAATCTGTCGGCTTAAAAAGTAGTTCAGGCGTCGGTTGATGACAAAGCGGGATCTTACTTGCATGTGATATAAGCGCTAAGGTTCTATAGTTAGCACAGTCTTTCGAAGAACCTTTCTTGTGTAAGGGGATGAACACCGATTCTGTCCAGTCTTTCGGCCACCACAACTGGAATATTCGTCAAGTACGCATGGTGCAGTTGTCGTCTCCATACTGATGGGAGGGGTGCGCGGGCGCAGGAAAGTACTGAGCGGCGCAGGACGATTCCCGGAAAAATGGCGGCATAGCAACCAAAATTTTATGTTGCATTGTCTGTCAGACGTAACCTCAGCCGCAGAGGGTTAAGCGGGAAAGAGTAACAGACCGACAGAGTTACTTACGCATTTATAATATTAGTATTGATTATGGCAATTAAAATATATTGTATAGTGATATAGTCTTTTCTATTAATTTAGTGTTTGTTTCCATTCCATCGTTACCATTTGCCTATCTTGAAAAATTAAAATTGAAATATTTTTTGTCTGCAGGTTATCTCCAATACATACCACCTTTGCTGCATTTGACTCCGGGCATGTTTTCTATGAAACTTATCAGCTGATAAATAGTTTGCAAAAAGTTTGTGATGTGAACAGTGGAGTGTTTGGAAGGGAACTGTTGGGTCCGGACTAAATCGTTTAGTAGTTTATAAGTACTAGAATTATTTTAGGGGATAAGAAGATTTAATATGATTGTAGAATTAAGTTTAATTTTCTTGTTTGTTCATAAGACAATATTTTTCTATAGCATTGATTATTACAATGATGTAAACATGTTAAAATTATTTTGCTACCAGTTTCAGTTAGTCACGCAATTGCCTCGAAAGCTGGTGCAACTTAATTTTTTAATTTGAATAAATATGCAACCTTAATTAATTAATAATTTGTTTGAAGCTAAAAGCTGTTGTAATTTTTTTGCAACGTTTGTATTTTAAGTGACGAACACAAAACTATTTTTAAGTGACAAACATAAACAATGTTGTTCTAAATTGTAATTTGGTATGATTGAACTGTTACAAGTTGTAAGAAATGTATTTTGATCTTTGAAATATATTGAGAATGCAATTATGACTGTTTATTCAATAAGGCGATTCTCGCACTAAATTACGACAGAGAGCAAGAAATGAAGCCAGCAAGAATAGAGCCCCGGCTATCTGCCGGGGCTCTTTTTTTAAATTCGAGCCGCATATTATCTGTAGGTCCTCACACATGGGAATGGCGAGAGCAGGAAAAATGCTGGGGCGTAACTTTGCAGCCGTGAAAAATCACGACACAGTCCGCTGTGTCGTGATTTTTCACGGCTCCAGCGACCGACATGGAGGGTGCGACACTTTTACAGGAAGGAAAACTCTGTAGACCCCTTAGCCTTCTACAAATTCATAGGATCACTTCCATTTCCTTGTCAGTCTGACAGCCTTTTTCTAAAAAATACATGGAGATGTCATGTATAATTAGATATTATTGATTGAGATCTACGATCTCTTGATACTGTAAAATGGACCAAACTATTTAAAGTTTCTTCATTTATCAGCACGTCAAATTCATTTATTGTTTGTCATAGGTGAAATTTCAGTTCTTACGATTACCTAATTATTGTAGTCTCTTAACATGATAGGTACGGGAGAATGGAGATACGAGATAAAGTAGGAAATCTGACAGATATTGTAGTAGCTTGATGTGCTGTCATCTGTACATATTAAGGTGTAGGTACGTACAACTAGGGATGAGCAAAAAAAATCGATATTTTTTCAAAAAAATGTCGATACATATCGGCGATATTTGTTCCCCGCGGGCCGCGATATAGGTATTTATTTTCAGATATCAAAATCGATGTATTTTCAAAGCTCTGCTGTGCTCATGCTGACCATCATGTATTTGACCAATCCGATTTCTTAAGTTTAGAAAAAGAATAGGTAGGCTGTATTGTGTTTAGTTTCTTTGCTTCAAACACAACTAAAAAGTTGAAGATAAATTGGCTTCTTTATAAAGAAATCTTTTCTCTCAGTAGCTACTATTTTGGACCCTCGGTTCAAGCGTATTCACTTTTCCTCGCCAATTGACGACAATTACTTAAATAATTTTAATTTATTTAATATTAATTTGACACGAGTCAAATGCTATATCCAAAATTAGTGCTGAGATTCATGCAGAACATCAACGTAGAGGACAACTTTCTCCGGATAAAAATCCTGATGAAGCAGCATCAGAGCAAGCGGGTCCTCTATCTGATGCAGGCATGAGAAATTATTAAATTTGAACATAGCTTCGTCAGAGGTAGCAGTAGCCGTGTCCCCAATGAACTGAAGCAGTATTTGGACCAACCACTTTTAGAACGAAAATCTGACCCAATAAGGTTCTGGGTAAATTGTCAACATTTCATGCCAATTCTCTCGGATCGGGCTAAAATATTTGATTTGTCAAGCTTCTTCAGTGTCATCTGAAAGGGTAGCTTCGGTGCTCTTCTGTGAATGGTAGGAGCAGAATAACAGGGGAATACATCAAACAAAGAGTGCTCCTAATGTCAATATCAGACATACTGGTTTGAATAATGTTATTTTTACTGTTGTTTTTTATGTCAAGCAATTCGCACCCCCGTTGGCAGGCGGCACCTCTACCCATGGACAGCTGCTGCAGTGCCAAACAACCAAGAATTACTCAGTTACTGCCCTACGCCTACGCGACAGTTATTGTCTCGTATACCCAGTAATTATACTAGCAAAGTGTTGAAGATGTTGATTTTTTCTGGCACAAGTCTGACATGAACCTGTTTTTTAAATTAATAAAACTTATGCTTTAAAATTTAGAATATTTTGGCAATTTTCTATAATTATATTTTTTGGGTGATTATATCGATATATGTATTTGAAAAATATCGATATATGGTTCCATTTGCCCATCCTTACGTACAACAATTACCCTACTTTTTATATTTAGGTATAAACTAGGTAGTGCTTGACGGTAATCCCGCCTGATAGTAAGCAGTAATTCAATCGTGGATGGTAAAGCGGGCTTGTTTATTAAGAGCCCACTCAAAAAAAGTGAATAGGAAAGAAGACTGCAGTTAATTAAGCGAAGTGATGGAATGTTAAACCCAACAATGCTGGGCCTGAGAGAAATTGATCTAGAGACCATCCACGACCAAACTCCCGACAACAACATTTGGCGCATCGTTTTCTGCATAGGTACCTACATCGCAACACCCACCACTCAGACCCGTCCTCCGTATTATGGCTTCACCAGACATCATGTCGGAACACGAATCGCTTAGCGATAAGACTGTCTGTTTGGTGATAAAACTGTCAAATTAATGTAATAGATTTTCAACTTTTATGACAAAGTATTAAGATTCAATGTTGATGGGAAAAATGTGACAGTTTGGAATATGACCTATTGGCGTCTGTGCATACCGTGAGCATTCAAATTCAAGTGGGCCGTCAAAATGTGCTAAAAAATAACGCTTATCATATTTCTTATACGATTGGCTAAAACACTAAAAAACAAATCAAAGCATTTCTTTTTATAATAATTATAAACTAGTGCTTGACTACAATCCCGCCTGTAAAGCGCACAAGTTTATTAAACCTATTCACTTAAAAATCTTAGTGAGTAGGAAGGAAGACGGCAGTTGAGCGAGGTGATGCATGATATGATGTTAAACCCAACAACACGACCAACGCTACTGCACCAGAGGGAGATTAACCTGGACGATCAAACTACCGACACAATAACATTTGGCGCATCGTACCAGGCACACATCGCAATACAACTGCTCAGACCCGTCCTCCGTACGGCTTCACCAGACATCATGCCGGAACACGACAAATCGCGTGGCGGCAAGACTGTCGGGTGGGTGGTAACTTCTGCCGCCAGCCGATATTATAGCCTACCACTGAGAAAAAATTATTTCAAATAAACCAGTTACAGGCACTTTTGAATTGTCAGAAGGTCGGTCAGTCAGTATGGTGAAGCTAGTCGCCCATTCGCCCAAACAGTAGGTACCTATGGAGAAGAACGGGCAAGAAACTCCATGGACACTCTTTTCAATTATCAAGCTATTGATACAAATATTTGATTACATCATTCATGTTGAAATCAACCGTGTGAGAACGATGCAGAAATATATTGTACGCTAAGAGCGTCCATTATGTATACACAAAAAATAAATAAAACAACAATTCAGTAATTAAAATACGCCGTGGGCAGCTAAGAGATGACCAGTCCTCTCTGACGGCGTCACTTCATGAACATGATCACAGCCTAAAAATATGACGTACCTACCCCTATATATATAATGTACTCTGTGTACCTACCTATGGATCAGGCATCATTCAGCTCAACCATATTGAAGGGAACCTAATGACCCAACACACATGCCACCACCAGCTAGACATTTGAGTGAGCATGCCATACTTTCAACAGCCAGAGCACAATCAACTCAATAAAAATACTAACCCGACGTAGATGCTTTACAGCAAGTAGGTACATTGTGCTCACACGTGTGCCATGCAATTAAACAATGCTAAGAAATTGAATCTACACAATGCAAAGATAGTTTTATACAAGGTTCAGCAGCTCCAACAGTGTTCCCGAAGAATAAGTTTAGCTCCTGTGTAGCTGTACCAGTGCCGAACACCCCTGTCAGCGATGCAATTTCGTAACGTACAATATGCTTGGCTAGGGTTGCCATCTCTAAAATTTGGAAAACAGGACAAGACGCGTGAAAACCCCGGATTTTAGAGTAGGAAAGCCGGACATATCAACAAGATCTTTTAAACATATTCAACGAACAAACGGCGGACCGTGGCAACCGTGACTGGAGGGGTGGGGGAACGATGAATATGGTTCGACGGTTGATCGTGGGGTGCGAGCATAGTGCGTGTCTCGAGGGCGGCCCTAATTTGTTTATTTATTTATTTTGTAAAACTTGGTCTACAAATGAAAGGTTTCATTTCCCCGGACGCTCCCCGGATGCCCTCTAAATTAGGACAAATCCGGGGAAACCCGGACGGATGGCAACCCTATGCTTGGCTAGTAACAGCATGGTCTCGAACGTCAAAAAGCGAGATCGGTAGAATTGCCAGTAAAAATCGGTATATTAGCACCTATCGGTAATAAAAATCGGTATTTCTAAAAAAAAGCTCGATATTTCAAATAAATCCATAAATTTTTCCACTGCTCCAACAGTCAGGTCCGTATTACAGAACGTCACTCAAGCATTGATCTGTGGCGTATTGTGTCACAACACTAGTTAATATTAAAACCCTCACCACTTAATGTTTCCGACAAAATAAACATAACTCTGCTCGCGGCTAGCACCGGGGCAGTACGTATACGGACCTTACGACAAACGGTCGTTAGTGGAGAGTTGACCCTAACTCTCATAACTTATCTTCTTTTTTTTTTTTTTTTAATAATTATAAACTAGTGCTTGACTGCAATCCCGCCTGATGGTAAGCAGTGATGCAATCGTTGAGTGTAAAGCGCACTAGTTTATTAAGCCTATTCACTTAAAAAACTTAGGAATAGGAAGGATGACGGCAGTTGAACGAGGTGATGCAATGTTAAACCCAAGACCAACACGACCAAACGATGCTGCGCTAGAGGGAGATTGATCTGGAGACTCTCCACGACCAAATTCCCGAGACAACAACATTTGGCGCATCGTACCCGCCACACATCGCAACACAACTGCTCAGACCCGTCCTCCGTACGGCTTCACCAGACATCATGCCGGAACACGACGAATCGCTTGGCGGCAAGACTTTGTCTGGTGGGTGGTAACTTCCGCCGGCAGCCGATGTTATGGCCTACCACCGAGAAACTCTCAGCGTTAAGTTACGCCTATAATTGTGATAGTGAATTAAACTGTTTTTCCGGTATCCACGACTTTTATTTAGGAGTGTACCTCCAAAGATCTCTGCTTAAGCATTACTTAAAAATAGTTTCAACCAATCAAAAGGCTTGGAACGAGACTTAAGTAGAGCTTGAGTTTGAGTGACGTTCTGTAATACGGACCTAAAAGTCGGTGGATACCTAAAATCGGCATTTCTTCGGTAGGACGGAGCCCATATCGGTAGAAATACCGAAAAATCGGTAGGTTCGAGACCACTGGCTAGTAGCCAAGCATATTCTGGAATACGCACCTGTATAGACAATGGCTACATAGGTGCGTATTCCAAAACGAAACTCAAGCATTGATCTCTGCTTAAGCATTACTTAAAACTAGTTTCAACCAATCAAATGGCTTGAAACGAGACTTAAGTAAAGCTTGAGTTTTGAGTGACGAAATCGGACGTAGCTCAAGCCCAAGCCTTTTTGTCCTCAATATAATCCTTAACACTATAAAATGCTTTCTGACACAACTTACGTTTAATGAAGGATTTGAATTTATTCAGGCTCAGATCTTGAACCACCTCTGGAAGTCTATTGTAGAAATGTATACATTAGCATCTAAAAGAGCTACCTATTTTCTTGAGCCTTGTTGTATTGTAGGTACAATAAATTTGTGCCTGTTCCCAGTGTAGCAGCCACACAGATGCTACACAATTGACGACCTTCCGCGAAAGGGTTCATATAAATCACACTAGGATCGCGGAAGTCATGGCGTGCGTATACAATGCAATATACAACCTTCTATCTATCCGAGTTTTAATTACGTAACACGACCTACGCGCTACACTAGTATTTATCACACAAGAGACTGCCGTACGACATTACGCTATGGAAATAGCCAAAGTACACTAAACGGGATGTCTCAACATCAGTCAAGTTACGAATTGTTCTAAGTGCGTATCCAGCAGAACTTAGTTTTTTTTGATAATTTTTCGTTAAGTGCAATTGTGCATCCCATTGAAACTTAGCATCCAGAGTTATACCTGTAGCGCGTAGGTCGTGTTACGTAATTAAAACTCGCATAGATAGAACGTTGTATGTTGCACGTAAGTCTAGAGTACAATGTATAATATAAATTGACTAATTACAAGAGTGTGGACGCGGCTATGTTACAGAATGTGAATGTGTATCGAATGTTCGATGTAAAATGTGTAATGTGTCTCTTACAAGCTATGCACAACCTTATATACTAAACAATAACACAGCTGTCTCTAAACCATAGTGGGGTGACCAATCGGGCGTCCTTGATGCTAGTTCGTCGATCGAGGGAGGACGTGGCGTACGATTGGTCAGCGTAGATAGCGCGCCAGTTTACAGTCACGTGCTAGGCAGTCCGCTATGCCTTCACATGCTCCCAAGCACGTGGGTCACCAGATGTGCTTCCGGAGTTCCGGGGTGAGATTTATTAGGCACCCTCGCTGTAGGCGGTCAGGACCCACGCGCTTTGTCTTCCGAGATCCTTGTGTGACTCTGGTGTGATTTATATGAACCCTTTCGCTGAAGGTCGTCAATTGTTGTATTGTAGCAACTGTCTGCTACAGTACTCCCCCCTTAGCGCGAAACATAGGTACGTGGCGTGCAGGCGTCTTGACGATCCTGCCTGGCCTGGTACGTTGTTCCCTCGTATGGTGGGCTGGAAGTAGGCTGGATTGCTCGTCTGTGGTCGCTGCAGGTGCTGGAGTCTTGGCTATGGTTTGCTCGTCTGTGGTAACTGCAGGTGCTTGACTGGTCTCGCTGTTCGTATGCTTGGGATCATCTTCTGTGTTGATTGTGTACACAGGTTTGAGGCGATCGATCGATATGTTGCTTGATCGTCCGGGTAGTTGGATTGTGAAGTACTTTTTCTTGCGTTCGATGATCTGGTATGGACCTTAGTATGGATGCTGCAGAGGTTTGCGGACGGTGTCATCGCGTACAAACACGTGGCTACATGTTTGTAGATCGTTGTGCACGAACATACATCGCTTGTTTGCATGCAATTTGTATGTGGGTGTGAGCTTCGTGATGACGTCGTGCAGGTGATTAATGTAGTCGTGGTCTATCTTCGGTGTGGCTGGTGTTGGTGATATGAAATCACCGGGTAGGCGTATGGCTTGACCGTAGGTGAGTTGCGCTGCACTTGTGTCAGAGTCGCAGCGGATAGCGGCTCGTAGACCCATTAAAACAGTAGGCAACTCGTAGATCCATTTGTTGCTGTTTTCTAGTCTGGCCATGATTGCGGCTTTCAATGTTCCGTGCCAGCGTTCGACGATTCCGTTACTCTGCGGGTGGTACGCAGTAGTACGGGTTTTGTCTGCACCGAGTAGTTGAGCTAAGTCTTTGAATAGTCGACTTTCAAACTGTCGTCCTTGATCAGTTGTGATTTTTATTGGACAACCGAAACGGGATATCCAGACTTCGTATAGCTTTCTTGCGACGGTTTCAGCGGTTGTCTGTTGAAGTGGTACAGCTTCGGGCCATCGTGTGCACCGGTCGATCATTGTGAGTAAGTATTTGTGTCCACATGCTGATGTAGGTAGCGGTCCAACGATATCAATGTGAATATGTTGAAATCGTTCGCTCGGTGGGAATGTTGCCATGTCGCCAAAGAGATTTAAGATGAATAGAGTGGGCATGTGTCAAAATGTCGTAGAAAAACTGTGATCCCATGTCTCAGTTCCGCCATCTAGTACAATATAGCAAAATTAGATCGACACTTGGAGACAAAATATATTCAGCTATTGCCCGGTAGGTGGCCAGTGTGGTCTATGTTGCCAGATCCGATTTAATACCCTAGTATAATTCAAATCGGGTAAATAAATATTGAAAAGTAAACAAATTAAGTGAAACTTGTCTTGTACAAACATCAAAAACTGTTTTAGTATTTTATTCGCTACTATTCATTTTCCGTGACACCGTCTATTGGTATTTTAGATATGTTTTGCTTACGAATTATTGTAATACTCATTTTATTGTGATTTTTGTGTATAATAAACCTTTTAGGCCATAAAGCGCATTTTGTTTTGCAATTTTTGTTTGCATTTTGTTTTTAGCAAAATTATTCTTTTTACATGTTTGTTTGCAAATGTTTTTAAATGGCAATAAGTACTAAAAACTTTAGTAGGGTTTGTATCATTTCGATATAAAGTTATCGATAATATTTAAAGAAGTTTTCGAATTTTGATAGTTTGAAACAAAAAAATTAGGAAGCAGAAAGTTTATAGGTAATTTCATATTTTTTGTTTACAGTTTTTTATTTAAATAATTCTTTTAATATAATAGGTGCTAAAGTTTAAAGTTGCCGATTTGTACTGAAAATCTGAATTGTTTAATTTTTACCCGACTACGGCAAAGCAAAAGGAGGGTTATGATTTTGACAGGCTATGTATGTATGTATGTATGTATGTATGTATGTATGTTCATCTGTTCCTTCGTAACTTCTAAACTACTTATCAGAATTCGACAAATGACATATCATTAGAAGCGTCTTAATTGTCCGCTGGTTATAGGCTATATGGAGTTTCACAAAATCTAATGTGGCGCCCTCTAGCGGACAAAACATACAGAGTACAAAAATTAAGTTAAGATAAATATACCGTGTTTGGTATCATTTGAAAGCGCTTTACTTGTACATTTTGAATATATATATATATTACTAGCATTTGCTTGTGACTTTAGCTGTATTCATGGGCTGATTGCATATAATTCACATCTTTTCGTTCATAGCTTCTTTACTACTTATCAGAATAAGACCACTGCAGTACCATTAGAAGGGCCTTGATATTCTGTTGGTTATCTATACTAATATATAAAGCTGATGATTTTGTTTGTTTGTTTGTTTGTGCGCGCTAATCTCAGGAACTACTGGTCCGATTTGAAAAATTCTCTTTGCGTTGGATAGCCCATTAATCCAGGAAGGCTTTAGGCTATATAACATCACGCTGCGTCCAATAGGAGCGGAGCATAATTAATTCTACGCGAACGAAGTCGCTGGCGGCTGCTAGTGAGCTATAAAGCTTGTCACCAAATTTAGTATTGCGCCCTCTAGCGGACAAAAAGTTCTATGATAATATAAAATTAAAATAAATATACCGTATTTGGTATCACTTGAAAGAGCTTCACGAGTACTTTATGCTTGTACATAATCCCGAGTAATGCTTCGTAGAAATTTGAATGTAAACCAGGATTTGGTAAACGGAGCGATGGGAGTGGTGAAGACCTTCGAATGGCCTGCTCTTCTGCGCGATCAGTTGGAACAGGGAGAACAGCCTAGCGCTGTCATACAATTTGACGACGCATCCATAAAAGCAGATATTAACGGACTTATCAGAATCGAGCCTTGCCTCACTGAATTTGACGGCTTGAGGGGGTCTGGGAAAATTCAGCGTAAAATGCCCCCGCTGATTCTTTCTTGGGGTTGTACTGTACATAAATTACAAGGTTGTACTCTAGATAAAGCAGTTATCGATCTAGGAAAGTCATTGTTTGCTAAAGGACACTCCTATGTCGCTCTCAGTAGAATCAAAACCATAGAGTGATTGTTTATAACTGCCTTGGATCATAATAAATTACTTAAAAATCCACATGACAGTCGATCTTTACCAGAATTACATAGATTAAGAAATCTTCCCAGGTCCTCTCAATATATGAAACATCCAATTTTTTTATACTTACTAACGACCTCATCCACTAATTCATGACCCATTCGCTGCCATCGACGCAAATGTGCGTCGCTACTACGAAATACTGGAAGCTTCATACGGGGAATCCATTGCTATACGCGCTACGATCCATGTGCTACGAAATAGTAAAATAGGACATCTCTACATATTACTATGCGCCGATACATAAGCCAAAAGAGATGTCGTATGTTAACTACCTAGTTTTTAGTTCGTCATTTTAACTTTTGTTAATATCACAGTATAAAACACATACAGTAGGTCGACGCCTTTGATCTCGTGTAAAATGCCCACATCGTCTAAACAGTAACGCATCGGCCAGGGTTGTCACAAATAAACAATATTTAGGAAATTATTGCAGATCAACATCGATAGCTGTATTATATTTAATTAATTTGCTATTTTTACTACGGAAACAACTTGAGACAGATTTAAGTTATTTAGATGGCATATTCGTAAGCAGTACCCCAATCCACCTCGGAATACAACCCGTATCACTCACCCATCACTCACCCATATGACCCATATCATATTAATATACATTTAAATTGGCGTCCGCCATCTTGGATTTCAAAAGCGGCCTTTTTCGTAACAAGCACCCCAATTATACTCAAAATTGACACTCATATCAAATTATAAAAAAAATTACGTCCGCCATTTTGGATGTCAAAAAGGATGACTTTTTCGTGACAAGTAACCCAATTATACTCAAAATTGACACTCATATCAAATTATAAAACAAACAAATAAAAAAACGAACACGTGTTAGTCCTTAATGATAGATACCGAGCTACGAACATCGTTTTGTTTGCAGCTCGGGTGCCGCTTACCCGCGTCTCGTCCCTCACAACCCGCACGATTGCTCTGTCTATACGTCTTCGTCGGACGACTGTATGATTTTTAGACTGTGTTACTATTATATGCCACAAATACACTTTAACACCAAAATAGTACAAATAATAAAAAGTAAAAAAACTAAAACCCAACTACGACAAAAAACGACGCTGAAAAAGTATAAAACAAGATTTTCAGAATACTGAACGGAACAAAGTTGCTAATGTAGTTGCAAGTAAATGGACAAAGTAGACTCTACCAAGATGCCTTCGTTGTAAATTGACAATAATATCATACAATACTATTCTGAAGGTGTTAACGTTGTAATATGTAGTTGCTTGAAATATAGAAATATTTAAGTTTATTTAGCTTTATTTTAAATGTCAATAAAATATAGCAATAAGTTTTCAACTTAATAAATATTATCGATAACTACATCGATAAACAACATTACTACATCTCTACAAGTAAATAGTAAAACTACTCAACAATAGAGGGCGCTTATTACAATAATAGAAAACTTTCTAGATCTATCTACGAAATTTTTTAAATTTTAATTACAGAGAAAATATAAACAATTCATACGAAAATAATCCGAAGTTAGGTCCAGTCGTTTTACCATAACGAGATGTATAGTAACGCAAAGCGCAACCGGGCATGTTTCCTTATAAAATGTTTATTCTTAGTGGACACAAATGGGGAAGAAAACGCAAAGCTATTTGCAGATGTCGCATATGGCGTTTGACTTATAACAATATTAGCTGTCAGTCGTATCACGTTTTATGTTGAGTTTTTTTTTTGTGTTTGACGAGTTTTTTTTAGGTAAAGCAGAGCAATGTATTGTACATGGACTGTTTCAAGTTAAAAAAAGGAGTTAAAAGTCTAGAGGAGCTTCAGTAAAAGCACGAAAAGCTGATCTAATTACCAGGCAAATAACAATGCCCAGACTTTAAACTGAATGCAGACTTATTAGTGTTTTAAGTTACATTAATTTTGTACTATGTTTAATGTTTCTTTAGTTATATTTAAGTAAATATTAATGTACTTATTATTGCCATATTTTTACCCGACTACGGCAAAGCAAAAGGAGGGTTATGATTTTGACTGGCTATGTATGTATGTATGTATGTTCATCTGTTCCCTCGTAACTTCTAAACTACTTATTCGAATTCGACAAATGACACATCATTAGAAGCGTCTTAATTGTCCGCTGGTTATAGGCTATATGGAGTTTCACAAAATCTAATGTGGCGCCCTCTAGCGGACAAAATATACAGAGTAAAAAAAATAAAGTTAAGATAAATATGCCGTGTTTGGTATCATTTGAATGGGCTTTACTTGTACATTTTGAATATATATATATATATATATTACTAGCATTTGCTTGTGACATTACCTGTATCATGGGCTGATTACATATAATTCACATCTTTTCGTTCATTGATAGCTTCTTTACTACTTATCAGAATAAGACCACTGCAGAACCATTAGAAGGGCCTTGATATTCTGTTGCTTATGAGCTATAAAGCTTGTCATCAAATTTAGTATTACGCCCTCTAGCGGACAAAAAGTTCTATGTTAATATAAAATTAAAATAAATATACTGCATTTGGTATCATCTGAAAGAGCTTCACGAGTGCTTTATGTTTGTACATAATCCCGAGTTATGCTTCGTAGAAATTTGAATGTAAACCAGGGTTTGGTAAACGGAGCGATGGGAGTGGTGACGACCTTCGAATGGCCTGCTCATCGGCGCGATCAGTTGGAACAGGAGAACAGCCAAGCGCTGTTCTCATATAATTTGACGACGCATCCATAAAAGCAGATATTAACGGACTTATCAAAATCGAGCCTTCCCTCACTGAATTTGACGGCTTGAGGGGCTCTGGGCAAATTCAGCGTAAAATGCTCCCGCTGATTCTTTGTTGGGGTTGTACTGTACATAAATTACAAGATTGTTCTCTAGATAAAAAAGTTATCGATCTAGGAAAGTCATTGTTTGCTAAAGGACAGGCCTATGTCGCTCTCAGTAGAGTCAAAACCATAGAGGGATTATTTATAAGTGCCTTGGATCATAATAAATTACTTAAAAATCCACATAACAGTCGACCGTTAGCAGAATTAGATAGATTAAGAAATCTTCCCAGGTCCTCTTAATATATGTTTTTTTTTAAATAATTATAAACTAGCGCTTGACTGCAATCCCGCCTGATGGTAAGCAGTGACGCAATCGTTGATGGTAAAGGGCACTAGTTTATTAAGCCTATTCACTTAAAAAACTTAGGAATAGGAAGGATGACGGCAGTTGAGCCAGGCGATGCAATGTTAAACCCAAGACCAACACGACCAACGATGCTGCGCCAGAGGGAGATTGATCTGGAGACTCTCCACGACCAAACCCCCGACACAACAACATTTGGCGCATCGTACCCGTCACACAACGCAACACAACTGCTCAGACCCGTCCTCCGTACGGCTTCACCAGACAGCATGCCGGAACACGACGAATCGCTTGGCGGCAAAACTTTGTCTGGTGGGTGGTAACTTCTGCCGGCAGCCGATGTTATGGCCTACCACCGTTAGAAAAACATCCAATCTATTTATACTAACGACCTCATCCACTAATTCATGACCCATTCGCTGCCATCGACGCAAATGTGCGTCGCTACTACGAAAAACCGGGAGCTTCATACGGGGAAACTGTTGCTATACGCGCAACGATCAACGTGCTACGAAATAGTAAAATAGGACATCTCTACATATTACTATACTTCGATACAAAAGTCAAAAGAGATGTCGTATGTTAACTACCTAGTTTTTAGTTCGTCAATTTAACTTTTGTTAATATTATGCGCCACAAATACACTTTAACACCAAAATAGTACAAATAATAAAAAGTAAGTAAAAAAACTAAAACCTAACTACGACAAAAAACGACGCTGAAAAAGTATAAAACAAGATTTTCAGAATACTGAACTGAACAGAGTTGCTAATATGTGTGTATAAGTAAATGGACACAGTAGACTCTACCAAGATGCCTTCGTTGTAAATTGACAATAATGTCATACAATACTATTCTGAAGTATGCAATATTCACTATGTAGAGATAAATTTTCATGTTTGGAAAGGCGTAGTCACACGTTATGTATACCTACCTACCGTAGCACTTTGATAAAGTGTGACTGCGGTTTTCCAAACATGAAAATTTATCTCTACATAGTGAATATTGCATACTTCAGAATAGTATTGTATGACATTATTGTCAATTTACAACGAAGGCATCTTGGCAGAGTCTGCTGTGTCCATTTACTTATACACACATATTAGCAACTCTGTTCAGTTCAGTATTCTGAAAATCTTGTTTTATACTTTTTCAGCGTCGTTTTTTGTCGTAGTTGGGTTTTAGTTTTTTTACTTTTTATTATGAAAGTTTCAACCCCATTAACCTAATATTATCATCCAGACTTGAATCGTATGACTGCAATTTTAACTTCGAGGTTCATCAAGAACAAGAAATTCAAGAGAAAAATATTGATTTACCGCCCCCAGAAAGCTATAGAGACATCAACATAATCTTTACTGAAATCTATTTATACATACATATATTATGTTCTAAATTGAAATGAATATCTTTAGGGAAGAGTGATTTCCATTATTAATGCAAGAAATTGCTACACAACGCGGCATATTTTTAAAATTTTTATAAACAACATAGAGCCGTACAAATTACAATGGGTTTTGACAGTTTATTTGGGTCAAACGATATCAGCGCCTCTAGTGGCGAGATTTGTCAGTTTTCTTCCCCATTACGTCTTGATGCGCAGGGGTACCACACTAGACTAAGTGACATTTAACCAGTTTGCCAGAAGTATTGGATTACGATTTTGTTCTTGATGTCCTGTCTATTGTAAATATAATTTTAATGTCTTTGGATGTCGCTATGATTGTGTCGATGTACTTTGGAATCTGGCACGAATTGCATGTTTTAGTCCACTCACCGATGTCGGTATTCATTGAGGGCCAAAAGAATCGCTCTTGCATCAGCTTCCGTGTAGTTCGTACTCCTGGATGACTTGGACTGTGCACGGCGTTGAAAGCTATGCGACGAAAATCAGCTGTTAGATATGGACGAACATGTGACATTGATGTTTCGCAGAATATTGGCTTGTTGGTACCAGGTAAGATGATTTTCTTGAGTTGTATGTTGGTCTGTTGAGATAATGCAGGTATACAACTGTCGTTTTCTTGAGCTTGAGATAACTCATCGTAGTTGATAGGTGATGGCGTGTCGATCAAGGGCGGACTAATTTCTGACATATATTAATGGACATGCCGTACGCACATAACCTGCAGTAATTTTTTGGTTTGAAAATAGTGTGAGAGGGCCTATGCTTTCAGTCTAGCTCTTTCCTCAAAGATGATTTTGAGAGAGATAAACACAGACGAAACTACGTTTTCTGTCTTTTTTTTCTCACAATCCTCATCTCTAAGGCATGTCCATTAGTATATGTCGATGGTAGTAGGGTTAGGGTAGTTATCAATCACTTTACTCAATGGCTACAATCCTCATAAGTGCGTATTTCAGAAGGAAACTCAAGCATTGCTCTCTGCTTAAACATTACCTAGTTTCATGTCAACCAATCAAAACGAAACGATGAAACGAGTTTAAGGTGCGTATTACAGAACGTCACTCAAAACTCAAACTCCACTTAAGTCTCGTTTCAAGCCATTTGATTGGTTGAAACTAGTTTTAAGTAATGCTTAAGCAGAGATCAATGCTTGAGTTTCCTTCTGGAATACGGACCTAAAAGTAATGCTTGACTTTTGAGTGAGCTTCTGGAATACGGGCCTTAGTAGTCTGTGGGGAGCTATCACGTCGCTGTGAAACTGTCAATTGTCATTTCATTTGTCAAAGGGGCACACTGCACAGCCACAGCACAGCGTCGCCATTTTCCGTCGACGTCTTGTTGAAGTTGTTGAGTTCCTCGTTGTTTTATCAATAGGCATTTGACAAGTAGTTATTCATTTTAATATTTTTGCAAACAAAACTTGAACCATTCCACAATAATTCCGGTATCCAATAATTTCTTTATTGTATAGTATTAACTTCTACTTAAATCTTGGTGTCTTCTATGGCTATATTGTATTTCAAAGTGTTTTTATAAACGCTCATTATGAGTTCAAGACATCGCGACAGAAGTCGTTCAAGATCTCGCGATCGCGAGAGGGACAGGCACAAGGAGAGGGATCGTGACAAGACCCGGGATCGCGATCGTGACAAGGATAGGGAGCGAGACCGCGACCGGGATCGAGATCGCGATCGTGACCGCGATCGGGACAGAGACCGGGACCGTCACCGCTCCAAAAGGTACATGTGTATTGTATGTATTGGATTGTTGTCTATTTTGCATGGTGCAAATGGTATTTATAGAGGTCATGGTATGTTTCGCAGAGACAAGGAGCGTGAGCGCAGCCGGAGCCGCGATCGGCACAAGGAAAAACGTCGCAGCCGCAGCCGCTCGCGCAGCAGAAGTCGCAGCCGTAGTCGGAAGTCTAAAGACAGGCAAGACGATTGTTATTGTAGTGGTTGGTAATGACTGTTGAGCTCTGAACTAGGTCAAACCTCACAGAACTAATTGTTGTCTGTTGTTCGCATGTCATGCCTCGTCTAACTGTGACATAGTTAATTAACTAAAGTAAAATAAGAATTTGAATGTTGCATACAATTTTTCCAGAATATTTTCTGGAAAAATTGTATCATATCCATTCCATCATCATCCATTTGGTCTACCAAAGAATATCTATTTGCAATTTAAAAATTCTTCAATGTTTTGATGCACACATATTAAGGACAACTGTCAAGTTATTTGCTTCATGTGGCAAACCATTACTGTATGGGAATTTTTAAAGTTTACCTGCTAAACTTACAAAGACAATGAATGATCTGGTAAACTTTACCAGATCATTCATTGTCAACGTATATTCCCTCATAACATCATCAGAGGTATTCTCCAGTATTCATACACATCGCTTAAAGTTAACTAGTGATTAGTGGCTTTTGCACTTCACTTAACTTTTAATCATTGTTTATGAATAAACACCATAGTGTTTAACGAGTTAAATCAGAAACAATGATTAAAGTGATGTCAAAATGTAAAAATACAGCCACTAATCACTAGTTACCTATAAGCAATGTTTATGAATAAGGGGGATTATGTCTATAAGTCATTGAACCAACTTTCTCCTATCAAATTAATCAATTTTATGAAATTATTTTGTAAAATGAAATAGTCAAGTTCAGATTGCAAGGTCTTTGTATAAATGTTGTATAAGTTAGTATTTGGTTCCAAATTGTAGCATATGTATTGTATCTATACTAACGCCAAGCTCGATAAATAATTGAGGTAAAGAAACCAATTTAGGGTTATCACTAGGGTTGTTGAGGAAGTGATTATGAGGTAGAGGAAGAGGAAGTGTCAATCACAAATTTTGAGGATGAGGATATTTTTTGAGGAAGAGGATGCGGATGAGGAAGAGAATAATATGAATGACTAGCGGACCCAACTGACACTGTCCTATGCACACACAAAAAATAATTGAAAGAAAACTTTCCAGTGGATCAATTTGTGAATCTAAACCATTCTCGAATCCCCTTGAACAAACAAATTTTTTTTTATCAAACTCGGTCCAGCCGTTTAGGAGAAGTTCAGTGACATACACACGCACACAAAAAAATATATATATAAATATGAGAGAATGATATAATTTTATTTAAGAATTGAAAATAAAATAAATAATAATGCAGCCTTTATTTCTTTAATAATTAAGTAAGTAGATATTATTAACCAATTTAAAAAAAGATTATTAATAATTAAAATTAATTATAGGGAGGTTGAATTTTATAAAAAATAATTTGGACTCTGTTTCCCCTGACAAGCGGTTTCTTAATTCATCATAAACCAATCCAGCATTGCTAAAAAGTCGTTCGCTGAGGACACTTGATGAAGGAGAAGATAGATATTGGCGCACAGCTCCATAAAGCCCAGAATATTTCGGTTTATTTTTCAAAACAAGCAAGGCTGACCGTTCGCGTGGCGCGGCGAGCCGTTTTGCCATGGATACGCGCATGCGCACTGAAATTCCTCTTAAATTTCTCTTCAATTTTGAGAAAGCGATAGCGGAAGAGGAATTTTTGATTTTTATTTATTAGGATGCGGTAACGGTTGAGGAACTCAAAATATTGCGGAACTTCCGCATTATGAGGAAGCGGAAGAGGAATCCTCAGCAACCCTCGTTATCACAACTCATGTTTTACAAATCTCCTATTATTTTCATGATTGTTGCCTTCTACATGCTAACTATTTATTAACAAGTATAGGGACGTATCCAAGGTATGAAAATCAAAAAAAAAAATAATTAGTCCGTCTTATAGATAATAAAAAAAATTAAGACCCGTATTTTTTATTTTGTCGAAATTACCAAAAACTAGTGATTTATAGCGTATTAAAGTTACGAAGCGGGGGCTAATTACGTCACGCCGGTCTATTTTGTACCACGGCGTGACATCATGCGACATTTCAAATCAATATAATATCCTCCTAAGTATTTGAATGAAAGAAAAAATAAAAAATACGTGTTCAATATTTTTTATAAATCTACCTGATGGTCATTAAATTATTTTTTAGGATACAACCCAATTGCAGCATATTTCAATGGAATCACTAAAATAACATGCATATTAACTTGCTATTTCGAAAAACCATTAAAAAGTCGACATTAATTTTACGTGATAGCCCTAAAAAAAAGAAATATGGATGAAATCCAGGTATTCAGTAATTCAGCCAATGAATAAAGTTGAGTCATTTGTCTATACAATTTTGCGTATTTTAATTCTAAAGTATGGACTAAGTATAATATACATATATGTATGTACCAATTTAACCTATTAGGAAATTAGCTTACAGGTGTGTGCAAATCATAAATATTATAAACTGTTTACATTAGTACAAGTAGGATTATTATTTTTATGAAAATCATCTATCTAGAAAAGGTTGTTAACATCTGTCTTTTCGGCGTAAACAACTCGTTTTCTAGCAACGGTTTGTTTATCTCTATCTTTTATCGAATTTGGCTTTTATATAGTTGATAGTAAATTCAATCTTTTCATCCATTCTTTGTGTTTTATATAATATTTTTATTCACTTTATTATATTAACACCTTGTTTTTCTTAGGTCTACCTTCACCAAATTTAATGACTTAGAATCATGGTCACCTGTCAAATCTATTCAGTAAACGACAGAGGTGGCAGACTGAAAGGTTTTTTTTTTTTGTTTTCTTTGTTGGAGTGCAGTGTACTCAGACGCATCCAATTCATAGTATTTTGTGTGACAAGCAATAATGTGGTTACAGAGATGGAACTATTGCCCTGCTCGACCAGATGGTAGGCACGACGACGAAGGCCACGGCGCGACAGGTGAGCAGTAACGGTGCCATCAATCCTGCCACGCAGGCCGCCATCCTCGCTGCTGCCGCCGTCGCACAGGTAACAACAAAGACTCATAACATAAATACTTTTTTTAACACCCTTGCTCGTAAAGCTGATGTAATTCCACCAGTTTTAAATATGTAAAGCGGGCCATAACAAACGCGTGTGTTATCAAAGCAAATAGTTAAGTTATAGTCCATACAAATTCCATAACAGCATTATTTACCATTTCAAATAATTATGGAACTGATCGCCGCCGCACGGCTCCAGCCAGTGAGCAGCGCGCTGTTCCATATTTGAAATGGCAAATAATAATACTAATGGCGGGAAAGCAACAGTGTGCATTCACAGTTTGATATGAGCTTATTTAAAATAACGGATGTCCTATTTGAAATAAACAATTTTCTATTTGTATTTTTTTTCTGTTTCCTCGCAAGTGTGTTAAAAAACGTCGTACGATATACGTGTGTATTGGTTATAACATGCTCGGCGCAATTACTGAAGTTCCGCCTCGCATGTTATAACCATCATTACGCACTTATATCGTAATGTACTATTACATCTCTAATTACCCCCTAATGGGGCTTGTAACTGACCAATTAGCGCTCTAGGATAATAAAAAAAAGAAAAGCCCTAGGGTGGTAAGTATTAAAAAAAAAATCTTCACTCTTTCAAAAAGTTGGCATACACCTATCATACTGGTAATAGACATCATTCATTCAGCCCAATGACAAAAGAGGTCGCTTCGCTTTTCAGCCCTGTCTTCGTATGAGTATAATAGTCAATTTTAAATATCGAATGGTGAAGCTCAATTTCATTCTTGAAAAAATAGTAAAAAAAAAGATGGGGAATAGAAACCTTTAACCTTAAATATTGTTTGTTTTTGGGATTTTTTTATAATTACGTGCTAATGAGGAATAAATACATCAGTTCTGCAAGTGATGAAGATATAACTGCACTCCCGATTCAATGAAAATGGAAGCTAAAGCAGCAATTAACAATATTTTGCCAGAAAGTTCTAAAAGGTTTTATTCTTGTAAAGCTGTTTTTTTTCTCTATTTACCTCACGATCGAGATGTAAAGCAGAGTAGTTTATAGCTCGGGTGCAATTAACTCGGGCTGCAGTTGATGCCTTATAGCCCTTGGCTACTAATCTACTATTAGATTGGTTCTGCATTGCATTGATGATTTCAATCAAAGACATTCAAATTATATTTACAATAGACAGGACATCAAGAACAAAATCGTAATCCAATACTTCTGGCAAACTGGTCAAAAGTCGCTCAGTCTAGTTTGCGCGTCAAGACGTATTTGTGTCCACCAAAAATAAATATTTTCTAAGGAAATATGTTATGTTGCGCTTTGTATTACTGTACATCTTGTTATGGTAAAACGACTGGACCTAACTTCAAAATCTTTTTCTATGAATTATTTATATTTCGTCTGTATTTCAAATTTAAATAAATTCTTAAATTGTTCTAGAAACTTTTCCATTATTGTAATAAGCGCCCTCTATTGTTGAGTAGTTTTACTATTTTCTTGTAGAGATGTAGTAATGTTGTTTATCGATTTAGTTATCGATAATAATTATTAAGTTGAAAACATTTTGTTATATTTTATTGACATTTCAAATATAGCTAAATAAACTTAAAATATTGCTATATTTCTAGTGTATTTATTATTAACTCTATTTAAACAAAATCATGTCATATTAAAAAACAAAATTGAATGAACAATTACTATTCATTTACCTCGGTTTTTGTTATTTTAGGTTTCCGAATAAAAATAATGTTGTAGGGGAAAAGTGGATACGATTTGTCCAGATAGACCGTAGAGAAGAAAATTGGCTTCCGTCTGCTTCGTCAAAATTATGCTCAATGCATTTTAAAAGAGAAGACATCTACTTTGGAAAGACTTGTCGATCAAATTGAAAAAAAAAAGAATCGTTACCTTGTATTAGAAATGAAACAGTAAGTTATTAATTTGTCTTTTCCACTTAAACGTAAAAATTGGGATAAAATTTACTGTTAAGTGGATAAGTACATAAATTATATAACTTATTTATAATGAAATATATTCATAAAATATGTAGGTACGTATACAATATGTTAAGAAAACCCTGTCCGACCCGTAAGGATAATAAAGGTTAGGTAAACACATGATCAAATAACATAATATGAAATTTTACATAATCATCATAGTAACAATACTAGTGAATTTTGAAATAATCTTTTTTTTCCCGCGAATTAATTCCAACTTCCCCAAAATTTGGTACTTTTTAAAAAGTGACAAAATTATTTTTGACGGTATAATTCTGAGCGAATAGCGATGCGACCACGTGCCCTGCCCCCCTTGGCCCGCGCCTGTATGGCCTACCGCACATTTTTTAAGTTACCTCTTTTTGCGAAATAATACTTATTTTTTTAGGGCGGTTTTTTTTAAGTTTTGGCCGGCTTTGTAGGCATTAGTAGAATCAGTTATCGATACCTAACAATACCTTCACGGATCGGACAGGGTTTTCTTTACATATTGTATGTAGTACAAAGATTGCGAGCTACTTTGTGATTTTTAGGATTCCGTACCTAAAAGGTAAAACGAACCCTATTCATGAGACTTCACTGTTCGTCTGTCCGTCTGTCACCAGGCTGTATCTCATAAACCGTAATAGCGAGACAGTTGAAATTTCCAGAGATTTCTGTTGACGCTGTAACAACAAGTACTAAGAATAAAAATAATAAAATATTGAAGGGTCCCTTAAATATATAAATAAGAAACTTGTAAACTCAAAATTACCTATATTTTTTCTGCTTCTTACAATTTTTTTGTTTTTGTTTCAAGCTATCATAATGCGAAAAAACATCGTCGTAGTAACTTATTTGAATATTATCGATAACTTTATATCGAATTGATACAAACCCTACCACAGATTTTTACATTGCCATTTAAAAATATTTGCAAACAAACGTGTAAAAAGAATAATTTAGCTAAAAATGAAATGCAAACGAAAATTGCAAAACAAAATGCGCTTTATGGCGTAAAAAGTCTATTACACTCAAAAATCGCAATAAACTGATTGTTATAATAATTCGTAATCATAACACATCTAAAATGCCAATAGAGGTGTCACGGAAAATTAATAGTAGCGAATAAAATTCTAAAACAGTTTTTGATGTTTGTACAAGACAAGTTTCACTTAATTTGTTTACTTTTCAATATTTATTTACCCGATTTGAACTATACTAGGGTATTAAATCGGATCTGGCAACATAGACCACACTGGACATCTACCGGGCAATAGCTGAATACATTTTATATAAACTTTTTTCGTTTTTACTATGTGATGTCTCCAATTGTCGATCTAATTTTGCTACATTGTACTAGATGGCGGAACTGAGCCATGGGATCACAGTTTTTCTAAGCGATTTTGACAAATGCCCGCTCTATTTTTCTTAAATCTCTTTGATTTCAATCAATATTGGTGATGTTTCAGATTTTGTTGTATCTAGTGTTATTTATGGCTACTGCGGACCCTCATTTCTTGGATTAGGATTGGATTCAGGAAGAATTGCTCGAAGTTGGTCCATAAAATATGAATATTATTCCATAATGACAACCGACAGACGTTCGTGGCGGCGCGGCGCATGGCGGCGCCGGTGCAGCCCGCCGCGGCCGCGGCCGCCGCCCTGTCGGCCGCCACGGCCATCCCGCCGCCCACCTCGGTGCAGCAGAAGCTCGAGCAGCTGCAGGCGCGCGCCGACTCGCGCTACCGGCCCGAGCGCGCCGAGCGCCCGCCGCACGACTACCACGCCGACGACGACCAGGACGACGGGCTCGGTGAGTGCCGACATGTTGTTGTCGTCGGTCGTGGTCCGCAAGCTGACGAGAGTTATGTCCACCAGACTGGTCGCCGCCGGGCCCTGCGGGTGAGACGGCGGCCGAGCGGCGGGCGCGCCGACGTCGCACGCGGTGGATGGGCTCTGAGCACGACAAGACCTTCATCCCGGGCCTACCCACCGTGCTGCCGTCCACCCTCACGCGCGACCAGGAGGAACAGTACTTGCGTGAGTACTATTTATTAGCACCTGACATTGTCATACCTGAACTGGACTCGTTATCCTGCTGCAGACTGCTGAAAGCAATTAATGAAGGCTTCGCTGCAAAACAAATTTGCTTATTTGGACGCACCTGTTGTTCAATCTTTGGATGTTGATGAACTACATATTTGTTAGTTAAAATGAATTATAAAAATGGTAGGTATATTTTGATTTAATGAAATATGCATAAAGTAATGATAATGACTTAAATAATATATCACAATATTTTAGCTTAGTAGAATACTATAACGAACACGAATATTTATGCGTCTGCTGATAAGTTATCTGCAGACCCCGCGAGGCCCGGGTGTACCTAGCTACCTCACTTGTAGGTACATCTGGATGAATAATGTTATAATAGGCTTCCTAAGTGCGCCTCGGCGTCCCCGCGATGTTATTTTAGTTTCAGCGTAGCGCGTCGCCCTCGCCGCGGGTGCTACGTTATGGCATGTGTACATGAGCTAGGCTCCCGGTCAGTATACTAATGTGTCCGTGTGGCCGCGGTTGGCTAACCCGTTCCCTTGCAGTCCAGCTGCAGATCGAGGAGGTGTCGCGCAAGCTGCGGTCGGGGGACCTGGGCATCCCCGCCAACGTGGACGAGAGGTTTGTGCCGCCCCGTGCGCGTGCTCCGGCGCCGCACTTCACATGAGTATACGAACTGATGTTTTCCTTACTATATCTCTAGTTACGATCGCTCCACGCCCCCCGGAGTGTCTGCGAACCGATCCCACTAGCGCCTCTTGTGCGCTCTGACACTCGTTATAAGGAAGTAAACTCACACAATCTTAATATCAAAGAGAACGATTATTATATTGGTCTAATGCAATCTCAAAAATACTAAAATTGAATTAAGTATTATAAAAATCCAATTCCCACGTATCTGTGAGTAAGGAATGCAACCTCGATCTCGCGAGATCTCGCCTGTGTTCGTGGAGGGGCCTGACTCGTACGCCAGGTCGCACACTTCGCCAGATGCCATTTTTAACATAATCATTAATTGTTTTTTTTTTTTTGCGAGCGTTGTGTGTATGAACACGCCTGCTCACTCCTCGCTAAATAGATAGGTGTCGAACGTATTACATATGACACCGATTAACTGTATAATTTCTTTAGGTACACGTTTTAAATAGCAATTGATTGACATGTTTGTGATTTTTTTTATCGAACCAATTATTTAACTTTACGTTTCTATCTTTACACTAGAGTTGTAACAGAGCTTCGCCTCCGCTTCCGTTACTGCGGAAGTTCCGCAAGAAATCGTATCTTCGCTTCCGCCTCCGCCTCCGCACATTTTTTTGCGGAGTTATAACGGAGGTTTATTTACATATTTATAAAATAAATAACGCGCAAGCTGCGACGCTCGACAACCGTCCGGCCGCGTTTGAGCGCGAAATGGTCAAGAATCAACTAGCGCGAGGCGGGAATGCGGCAAACACAATTTGTTTCTCCTTAATTTTCGTTACAAGAAGGTAATATTTTTTTACCATGTATACTACTATTAATGTACGTATATCATTATCATTCTCCTGCCCTTATCCCAATTTATTTGGGGTCGGCGCAACCTGTCTTTTTCTTCCATACATCCCTATCAGAAGCCATATCGGCAGTCACCCCCTTCTTAGCCATATCATCCTTCACACATTCCATCCATAGTTTCTTTGGTCTACCCCTACTCTTATAGCCATCAACATTCATAATTAAAACTCTCCTCACGACATTCTCCTCATTTCTCCGTAACTATACACTATTAATGTACGTATATAAAATAAAAAAAAATTGTTTTAATTAACCATAAATTTCAATTTTTTCTATATGTATTTTTTTCCGCCTCCGCCTCCGTTAACCTCCGCTTCCGCGGAGGTGAGACTCGTCGCCTCCGCATCCGCCTCCGCCTCCGCTAACAAGCCTCCGTTACAACCCTACTTTACACAGCGCTTGACAACACGTTCAAGTTACTTAAAAAAAATTCTTTTTACGCGAAATTTATATTTTGCTAGATTCGTAAATCTAGCAAAATATAAATTTCGCGTAAAAAGAATTTTTTTTAAGTAACTTGAACGTGTGAGGTTGTAGTATTTTTTACTTTTTTAAGCCTCGTAAGGCTTAAAAAAGTAAAAAATACTACAACCTCGCCATAAATCAGGAATGTTACGGAGCTTCGACTCCGACTCCATTAAGTCTGAACTTCCGATCGTTATCGTACCTCCGGTTCCGACTTCGGTTCCGATACTTTTAAATCGGAGGTTAAAGTATAACATAGAGGCGGCGGCGACCTATCGACTGTTATGAAAAGGTTCATACGCGTCGCGCGGGGAATCCCTCAATCCCCTCACTCTACGTCACTCTATCGTCAATTATTTACACGTCTTGTTGTTAGTTTGTTACGCACACGACACTCATAGGTTATAGACATTTTTTTGATTTTTCACTTCTTTTGGAGTCTACTCATTTTATTTACTTTGTTTCAAAGCTTTTGTTCATTTAATGTAATATAGTATGCTACTTTAGGATTTAATTAACTTTATTTATTTTATTGGTCATTTGCAAATACCAATTTCCTTTTCATTGCTCGTGTTTTATTTGAAGTATTAATAATACTAAAAATAATGACTGAATAATATTTTTTGTGTTTAAAAATTAAAAATCTCTCTCCTACCACCACTTCCGACCCTGCGTTCGCCTCCGGTTCATACTAAATATCTATATTTTTGTTTTTAGATCTTGTTCATGAATTTACAAAAATGAGTACTTATAATGCATTATTCAATAATATTAAAAAAATACCACGGTTCCAAAAATCCGACCCTAAGTTGTGCAGTTTTTTAAAAAATAATTGACGCAATACTTAATAACCCATTACTTTGTTGCATTATTAATTAATCATTTTATGGCTATTCTCGACCAGCGCATGTGACGTCTTGACTCGAGATTGCATTCCGTAGCGGTAGCTCACTCTACCATCAGTTCGCACGTCCAAAACTCGCTAGCATCTCCTTAAATAATATATATCCAAATTTAAAAATTTTGTTTCGGATAACATACATAAATATCCATGTATAATAGACACACTGATGAACAATTAAAACTGACCCTGAAGCGACACTGTGGTGACAGCGGCCGTCCGGCTCCCTCTTTATGCGACACTGTGGTGACAGCGGCCGTCCGGCTCCCTCTTTATGCGACACTGTGGTGACAGCGGCCGTCCGGCTCCCTCTTTATGCGACACTGTGGTGACAGCGGCCGTCCGGCTCCCTCTTTATGCGACACTGTGG
Organism: Sesamia nonagrioides; assembly: GCA_017933935.1. Taxonomy (NCBI): domain Eukaryota; kingdom Metazoa; phylum Arthropoda; class Insecta; order Lepidoptera; family Noctuidae; genus Sesamia; species Sesamia nonagrioides. The sequence goes on along the minus strand of JADWQK010000145.1, from coordinate 253,530 downwards.
TGACAGCGGCCGTCCGGCTCCCCCTTTATGCGACACTGTGGTGACAGCGGCCGTCCGGCTTCCCTCTTTGTACGACACTGTGGTGACTGGCAGCCGTCCATCCCTCTTTATGCGACACTGTATGGTGACAGCGGCCGTCGGCTCCCTCTTTATGCGACACTGTGGTGACAGCGGCCGTCCGGCTCCCTCTTTATGCGACACTGGTGACGCGGCCATCCGGCTTTCCCTCTTTATGCGACACTGGTGACAGCGGCCGTCGCTCCCCTCTTTATGCGACACTGTGGTGACGAAAGCGGCCGTCCGGCTCCTCTTTATGCGACACTGTGGTGACGGCGGCCGTCGGCTCCCTCTTTATGCGACACTGGTGACAGCGGCCATCCGGCTCCCTCTTTATGCGACACTGGTGACAGCGGCCGTCCGGCTCCCTCTTTATGCGACACTGTGGTGACAGCGGCCGTCCGGCTCCCTCTTTATGCGACACTGTGGTGACAGCGGCCGTCCGGCTCCCTCTTTATGTGACACTGTGGTGACAGCGGGCGTCCGGCTCCCTGTTTATGGGACATAGTGGTGACAGCGGCCGTCCGGCTCCCTGTTTATAGGACACTAGTGACAGCGGGCGGCCGGCTCCCTGTTTATGGGACACTGTGGTGACAGCGGGCGTCCGGCTCCCTGTTTATGGGACACTGTGGTGACAGCAGGCGTCCGACTCCCTGTTTATGGGACACTTTGGTGACAGCGGGTGTCCGGCTCCCTGTTTATGGGACACTGTGGTGACAGCGGGCTTCCGGCTCCCTGTTTATGGGACACTGGTGACAGCGGGCGTCCGGCTCCCTTTTTATGGGACACTGTGGTGACAGCGGGCGTCCGGCTCCCTGTTTATGCAACACTGTGGTGACAGCGGGTGTCCGGCTCCCTGTTAATGCGACACAGTGGTGACAACGGGCGTCCGGCTCCCTGTTATGCGACACAGGCATCACCGCTGACATGCGGCGCTGGGGTCTGCCATCATGTCCCATGTAGGTGACACACCTCTCCGACAGATAAGCCTCAATTATGTGATGGAGGTAGGGAGGCACTTGATGGTAGCGCAGTGCCTCCCGAATACAACTCCAGGGTAAGGGTGTTGAAAACGTTTGAGATCTCCAAGGACACCGCCAACATCACTCCGCCCCGGGACACCTCATCCTCCGCCAGGACTCTCACGCGCGTTAGTATGTATGGTGGAGCGCCCATGCCGAAACTCCTACTGACTGTCATTCAGGTCCTGCCTCTCAGCAGGTGCCGCTTCTTCGTCTTTTGCTACCTTTGGCCTTTGGCAAGCGGTTTTCCTATTTTCCGTCGCAAGACGCTGGTTGACGCGGGTCGGCGGTGATCTGCCGACCCACGGGACTAATGTCCCCCCCCTGGACTGCCTTCCGTGGAAGGGCGGGGTTCTCTCTTCTTGGGTAGGAAGGTACCGGCATGGGGTATGTTTTCCCAGTGTCCACCTATACCTGATGGGCAAGTGGGCCTGCTGGACACTTTTTAACACGCCCCCCATACGTAAGAATCTTAACGTAACATTACTGGACAACACAACAGTCACATAAAAGGAGTAAAAATTAAACAATCACTAAATCACCTTCAGTAGTTCATTATCCGCCAACCTTTATATTTGAGTATGATTATTGACTGTCATAACATATTTAGCATTGGTGATATCTAGTGATATTATTTTGAGTATACAGTATGTTAAATAACAGAGGGCGTTCCCTTAAACTCGTTAATATATATCATTAATAGATTAAAATAAAAATATCAGCATAGAAAAATAAGCATAAAAAATCCGAATAAAAAAAATTCTAATTGGAAATAAATTTGAAACCTCCTGTTTTAAATCAAAATAGTAGTCGTCATGTATAAATAAATTGCGACGTTGCCGTCTTTCATGTTCGCTTGTACAGTGTGTTTCTTTTACATGTCAATTTAAAATTTTTATTGAATATTTTCATATTGGAAAAAATTTTAAAACATTTTGTTTTCGAATGGAAATATTTTTTTTAGCATGTATGTATGCTATACTATTTCGGGTTAACGGGAACGCCCTCTGTTAGTTAACATACTGTATAATTCTGCAGTTGTTCTCCTTTTATTACTGAGAAAGAGAGTATAAATAAAACATAATATGATACAATTGATTGAGTTTCCCGTAGCACCTGAGTAAGCATCCGTAACACCCATGGTGCAACATTATCGAAATTTAATCGACCTACGTAACGTACGCTAGCGAGTTAGTTTTCGATGTCAACTCATGGTAAGGGTACAGTAACAGCGGCACAGGTAGGTGCACCGAGCCCGCTACAGCGCTCGGCTCCCGACGCTCCGGGCTACTTGCAGCAGGCGATAACTACATACAGTCGAAACTCCTCTGATTGCTATCTACTCTACGACAATTTAAAAATTTGGGCAAAAATAATATCAGTGTGGATGGTTTGCAGACACTTATACCATACAGTAAAATAATGCATTAAGCATTAAGAAAATAAATGATGGACTGCGCGCGAGCTTGTGGAGCGGGTCGTGTGCGACCCCCGGGGTCCGCCCCGGGGGTCCGCCCTCTACTAATGCGCCATTTTCTTTAGTTGCAGGTCGCATACAGACTGCTATAAACACTAATGATTCAATTAATTAACCAAATATAATAATAATTATTATTGATAATTTTCAGCAACTACAGCTCAATAATGATTAATAACCAGATTATTTTCAGGGCTAATAAGCTTAATTAAAATTTCAGGAACAAATTAATTGAATTATTCTTTTTCCTCGGGTGTTAGGATCTAGGTCCCGAGTAGGATAACAGTTCACATGATATATCTCTGTGAGTGTCGCGGTGCTCAACGAGGTGGGTGCGAGTGGCGCCACTTTCTGATTCACATAAAGAATTCAACTTCCTGGTGTTGTGATATTGTTGAGCACCGTTTCTTGTTATTGACGCGACGCTCCGACACTCGTCACGTAGCTCTGTAATCAAACTTATTTAAAAAATTCTGTTCTCTCTCCTGGGGGAATCAATACCATAATAATACTTTCAACAAGCTATATACAGGGTTACATTAAATTATCTGAAACAACTACACAGACCTGGCGGGGGGCATCATCGAAATATCACAAAAATAAAAATAATTTTATAATTAGAAATTTATAATAATCAGGACGTCGTCGGCCACCATATACTTTTGAAATTAATTATTGAAGAAATGGTTTATTTTTGTGTATTGGTGATCTCGTGGTGCCTGGTTGTGTGTGGCCCCTAGTGAGGCCGGCTCTGGTCTGGCCGCAGGTCGCCGTCCCCCGAGCCCATCTACTCGACCGACGGCAAGCGCCTCAACACTCGCGAGTACCGCACGCGCCGCAAGCTGGAGGAGGAGCGACACCGCCTCGTCACTCGCATGCAGCAGATCAACCCGGAGTTCAAGCCGCCGCCCGACTACAAGTACGTTCTGTGCGCCTACTTATTTACCTTGTCGGATGTATCAATTTGTTTGTTTTGTGTATTAGTTCAAAACCCACGAAGAAATGGATTAAGAATTTTCGACTGAAAATGTGTTACGCAACCAGGGTACAGTAAGAGACAGTTCAACATCTTGTCGTCGACGTGTTCCTTGTTGTACAAAATAAAATCCAAATGTTTACACTCGCTAGTGGCAGAGCAGAAGTAATGTCGTTGTGTTGTTACAGGCCTCCAATCATTCGCGTGCACGACAAGGTGATGATCCCTCAGGAGGAGCACCCGGACATCAACTTTGTGGGGCTGCTCATCGGCCCGCGAGGGAACACGCTCAAAGGTACCTAACTAACTTTCTACCATTCTGCCCATTATTAGTTCCTTCTTATTCTTTCTACGATTTCACAATTTTATAGTACAGGACCCAGGACAGTATTTCACAATTTTAATAGTACAGGACCCAGGACAGTATTTCACAATGTTATAGTACAGGACCCAGGACAGTATTTCACAATGTTATAGTACAGGACCCAGGACAGTATTTCACAATGTTATAGTACAGGACCCAGGACAGTATTTCACAATGTTATAGTACAGGACCCAGGACAGTATTTCACAATGTTATAGTACAGGACCCAGGACAGTATTTCCAGGTTTTGTCATTTTGGCCTTCGCCTCCATTTTTAGCTACTATATGATATATATCCTTTTAATTCAAAATAAACATTATCTTATGGTTCCCATAAACGGTCGTTATGTAAATCATTTAATTGAATAAAATATTGGGATACAGCGATGGAGAAGGAGACGGGCGCCAAGATAATAATCCGAGGCAAGGGCTCGGTGAAGGAGGGCAAGGTGGGCCGCAAAGACGGCCAGCCGCTGCCGGGGGAGGACGAGCCACTGCACGCCTACATCACCGCCACCAACGCAGACTGCGTCAAGAAGGCTGTGGAGAAGGTACTCTTCACTAACATGCGTGTTCTGGTGTAGATAGGGTTCAGTTTACTTTGTAAGGATGTGGAGTAACTTAAAAGACGTGTTGCTTCTAACAAATTTATTTTGATACTACTTGGTTACTTATAATGACACGGTTTAAAAGATATATTTTTACACACATGCCTACACACATGCATACAGCTAATTGTTATTGAAATGGTTCGAACAATGCGCTAACAATTAAGTCTGCCAAATTGTAAATTTGTTACGGTTTTTGCGATTTGTAGAAGGTTTTTTGATTTATAGTATTAGAATCATTAATACAATTGTTTTGTTTGAGTTGACCTGAAATGTGACGAAATATAATCAACATACACCCTACTATTGACCTGAAAAAAAAAGGGTAATAACTGCAAGTTGGTTAGTCTGGTGCGTTGACGTTACACCTGCGGGGTGTGGTTGTGTGCAGATTAAGGAGGTGATCCGTCAGGGGGTGGAGGTGCCCGAGGGACAGAACGACCTGCGGCGGATGCAGCTCCGGGAGCTGGCGCAGCTCAACGGCACGCTGCGGGAGAACGACGCCGTGCGTTGTGCCAACTGCTCCGCCACCGACCACAAGACCTGGCTGTGTCCCGACAAGCCCAACGTCACCAACAGCATCGTGTGCTCGTCGTGCGGAGGGGCCGGACACATCGCCAGGGACTGTCGCGCCAAGCGGCCCGGACAGGGCACGCTCCACAACACGCCCAACAAGGTACCACTGGCTCAATACTATCTGCTATTAGCCAATTCTGAACTTTATACACTCCTATAAGAAGAACAAGTGAGACTCTCCACTTTATTTACTGGCTGAACCCATCCACAACAAGTTAAAATCTTCAAACTGTTCATCTATGTCATCAGTTCCTTAGCTTCTTAAGTAGAGGCAATCGTATCACCTAGATATTTGATATGGTTTGTTTTTCATAAAGTGCGCCAAGTGCATGCAATGTCAGCATTATGACAATTGTGCTCTTGAATGCTTCCATTAAAAACTTTTTAATTGAAGCATTCTTCCCTCCGTTTATAAGGCCTTTTTAATAAAAAGGCCTTATAAACGGACGGATTAATTTATAGTATGGTGTATATAGGAGCAATCGTTTAAAAATGTCGCATGTTGGCAGGCTAAGATCGACGAGGAGTACATGTCGCTGATGGCAGAGCTGGGCGAGGCGGCGCCGGGCGGAGGGGCGGGGGCGGCGAGGCGCTTCCCTCCCGCGCTCTTCACGCCGCACGCCCCGCCGCGGGCCATCATGGCGCCGCCGCACATCGCACCACGTACGTACACACAATCAAAACAACACAAACAAACTCTCAGAGCAGGCAGACAGGAAACGTCGATCTTATCTAAATAAAAAAAAGGTTTGGAAAGTGAAGTGTTGTACAAACCTCATCATCATCATTTCAGCCGAAAGACGTCCACTGCTGGACATAGGCCTCCCCCAATGTTCTCCACGGCGTCCGGTTCTGCGCTTTCCGCATCCAGCAGTTTCCCGTGACCTCCAGGTTGTCGGGCGCCTACTCACGCTGCGTCTTCCGGTGCGTGGTCGCCACTCGAGAACCCTTCGGCCCCATCGGGCATCGGTCCTACGAGCAATCTGCCCAGCCCACTGCCACTTTATTGTTGCAATTCTTCGGGCTATGTCGGTCACTCTCGTTCTTCTGCGAATCTCCTCATTCCTGATTCGATCTCGCAGTGAAACCACAAGCATAGCCCTCTCCATTGCGCTTCGAAGTTACCTTGAGCCTTCTTATAAGGCCCATTGTTAGCGACCACATCTCAATTCCATAAGCCATCACTGGCAACACACTCTGGTTGAAGACTTGTCTTGAGACACTGCGGTATTTCAGATGAGAAGATTTTACGTAGCTTCCCGAAAGCAGCCCAGCCGAATAGGATTCGACGATTAATCTCTTTCTCGATGTTGGACCTTCCTAACTGGATAGTTTGTCGCAGGTACACGTAACTGTCAACAACTTCGAGAACAGAGTCTCCAATTTTTATAGGAGTCGGTATAACATGGGCATTAGACATGCCTTTCGTCTTGTCAATGTTCATTTTAAGACCGACTCGCCCGGGCTCAGGTCCTCCGCCGTCTCAGCCATAACTACGATATCATCAGCAAACCGAAGGTGTGTCATGTACTCGCCATTGATGTTGATGCCCAGTCCAGAACCTTGAAGACATCCTCCAATGCAGCGGTGAACAGTTTCAGGGAGATAACATCTCCCTGCCTGACACCACGCTGCAGAGGTATTGGTTTCGAGGTCTGGTCTTGTATTCGGACTGACATGGTGGCGTATTCGTACAAACCCTTAAGTGCTTCAATATAATGATAGTCTACTTGGCACCGCTGGAGAGACTGCAGTACAGCCCAGGTCTCGTTCGAATCAAAGGCTTTTTCGTAGTCCACAAACGCCAAGCAAAGGGGTGGGTTGGTACTCCTCGGTCTTCTGTATAACCTGCCACAGCGTATCTATGTGCTCTACTGTGCTGAAGCCCTTTTGGAAACCGGTTTGTTCGGGAGGCTGGAAGTCGTCAAACCTGCAGGCGAGATGATTCGTGAGGACTCTCGAAAACAACTTATAGACATGACTCAGAAATGAGATGGGTCTGTAGTTTTTCAAAAGGGTGTTGTCACCCTTTTTGAACAAGAGTACCACCACACCTCTGTGCCATGACTGTGGCGTTTTTCCCCTGACTATGACGGAATTAAATAACTTCTGAAGGGCCCTAAGGATCGGTTCACCACCCGCCTTCAGTAGCTCCCGTTATTCTGTCATCGCCCGGTGCCTTGTTGTTTTTAAGCTGTTTGAGAGCCAATCGAATCTCTTGCAGGCTGACGTCCGGGATATCTTCGGTGTAATGTCGGGTTAATTTTGCTCTAGGGTCTTTCTAGCAAGATTGAATGCGGGTTTTGTCATCAAAGTGTAGAGCTGTCCATAGAAGTTCTCGACTTCCCTCAAAAGCTCGGGCCCGGACGTTATGATCTTGCCGTCGTCAGTCTTCAGCTTGCTTAACCGGCTATGCCCAATAGTTGGATCTCTAGCGAAAACTTTAGAGCCTCTGTTTCGCTTTATAGCCTCCGTTATACGTTTGGTATTATACCGACGTAGGTCGCGCTACAGAGACTTTGAGATCCGCTTATTGAGTTGCCAGTAGCTGCAAGCATCACTTGACGAACGCAAAACCATCTCACGTCTGTCCACCATGAGCTCGAGAGTGTAGTCCGAGAGCTTTTTAGTTCTATTTGTAAGTTTGTACGACGGGTCTTAAAATACTTGGTCCCGACCGTACGGACAGCTTCTACAAACCCGTCATTGTACTCGTCCACGTCGCCACTTAGACATTAGAAGCGATTTTGGAGCTGACCTGGAAACCTTCGGAGTTATGGATCTGAATGGGTGCTGGCCGGAGCGTAGACTTTATGTTCAGATTCAATGTGCCTCTGACCATACGGTGATCACTGCCGCATTTGAGCGAGTTGATCACTGAGACATCATTGAATATGTGCCTTTTTGTCGTCATAATGAAGTCTATCTCGTTCTTGGTGACCCCATCGGGACCGATCCAAGTCCACTTCCGCTGTTCTCGCTTTTTCAAGAAGGAGTTCATTATAAAGAGTCCCTCCTTCTCCATCAAACCAGCTAATATGTAGCCTTTCTTTCTCCAATTCAATAACCTTCTCATCGGTCCGCAGTGTGCGCATGTTCAGTGTTGCCAGGTCGAACCGTCGTTGTTTGTGGTAGCCGGATCTCTTCCGGAGATTCATCGCATCCCCTGCCCCGCCGTTACCTTGGCCGCTACCACAATGACCAGGAATAGCGGAGCTGTCGGGGACTAGGGGCATGGGCTTTGTCGTGTGCATCATTGGGGAGGTTTGCCATAAACTCCACGCTTGGCAGGCACACAAGAAGCGCTGCTGCCCGCTTCCCTGGCGAGTTCCCTTAGTCGGCTCTTACGACACCGGGAGGGTATGGGATGGTACCTACTATACTATTCTAAGGCCAGTACCACACGTGGCGTACAAACTTATTTACAGAAAATAAATCATATTTTTATTTATATCCATTGACATTTCAATTATATCTATCAACGTTTAAAGTTTAAATGTAATATTGTGGACGACACGATTGGCGTATTGGCTGAACGATGGACTGCTGCGCTGCGTGTCGTGGGTTCGATTCTCGCACGGAACAAATATTTGTATGGCCTACAGGTTCCGGGTCTGGCTGTTTGTGTGTGTGAATTTATATGTTTGTAAACGCACCCACGATACAGGACACATTCCTAGTTGAGTGATTAATATTTATTATACTAGAGAGTAGAATGTAGAGCACTAATATTATTATTTTAATGTTTCTCCTTCTTCCAATCGTTCTCCTATGAAAGAAAAGGGCGCCCAAGTCCAGTTGTTTGCCGGCGCACGTACTATCAGCTGTAGAAGTCCATTCCCACCTTAAAGACTACTGTCGCCTGCGCTAAACCGGCCACGCACACTACCGCATTATTTTTTTATCACAGTCTTCGTCTTTCTTTAAAGTAATGCAAAATTTCGTTACTTCATTTGAAGTTGAGTTAGCGGCCGCACTTAACAATGGTGCTATCAAAAGCGAGCGATTGTGGGTTCGATCCTTATTATAGGCAACTCTTTTTGTTGTTTCATATAATTTAAAATTATGATAATTGATTTGTATTTTAAAGTAAAAATGTTTGCAAATAATATTTAAACAAATAGGAAAATTTATTGAATATTTATCCCAAAAAAGGGTTTTATTATATGTTTTAGTTTACTATAGGGGTAATATAATAAAAAATATATAAAAATAAAACAATAAGCATATTATAATGCAATATATTATAAAGTTATATATTATTCGGTATAGATATACTTATACTAACAAATGAAACAAACGTTGAAACGGCAGCATTGTAATATTTTATATAAAAGTAATCCTTGACAAACTTATGATATTGTTATGGTAAAAAATACAAAAAACATTTTTGGTTGTTAGATATGAAAATTATAATATTATACGTATATTATGATTAAAGAGGTTATAGCTTAATTATTCATTTTCTTAAAGAAAAGAGGATTGAAGCTTAACCTGAATATTATTGCAATCATAAAATAATCTATACTTAGAACACATAATAGTGCTTATTACATTTATAATTTTTTTGCGTGTATAGCATGGTACTAATGCTGCCATCCTGTAGTGACTTTTTTCGGAGTTTGATGGCATGAGATTATAATCTTCAAGCGCTTTCTTAGTTCAAAAGTAAACGAACTTATTTCTTATCGAATTCCGAAATTATTGTTTTTATAATTTACCAAAAGTAATTTGTATTGAAATTGCAAAAGGCGACATCTGTTAGCCATTAAGCCAACCGAACATATTACTGTCACTTAGCTAAATTACTTTAGAGATGGTTTAGAGTCCGTTATTTAGATATTTATCGGTATATATTTAAAACACTCTGTAGGACACTTCTGCACTGTTTTTGTTATAAAAAGTTTTTTTTTTTGTTTAGCTCGATAAGACTCCACCAGCCTCGCCAATTTATTTTTAAACCACAAATGCAACCTATCTTCTTCGCACGATTTAAAAGTTTATTCAACGGTAAATATTGTCGTTTCGTTTCACTTGTCTCGACAGCTACCTTCGTCCTCCAACCTCTTGACCTTGACCTCCAACGGCTTACAGTATTTCTCTAAAACAATAACAATTTTATTACATACTTGCTACAAGCGATTGGTTTGCACCTTACATAAATAATAATAAAAACAACTTACACAAAAGCCGGTTTCATATGATATTTGAGATATATTGCTGCATATGCCTGCATATTGATTAAAAAGTAAAACTAATAACACAAACTGGTAACTATATGTTCACCAACCAACAACAGCTAAGTAATATTATTTGAGTTATTGTAGCTAATAATAGTTATTGTAGGTAGCGGAATATTTTTTGTGAAGTAGTGATTCAGATTCTTTTAAGTCTACCGTCATCTTTTTATAATGACTCTAATATAGAAAAAATCTTAAAAGAAAGTATCATCTTTAAGTTGCAGATCGGTATTTTTAGATATTTTTGTTGTCAGCATTCATAACTCACCAATAAACATTTAAAAAATATTTTTGCAAGTTATTAGATTTGAACTCGAACCACCTTGAACGCCTATCAAGGCGAAAACCGTTAGGCCATTGAAACACTTACTGTAGACGTTGAAATTAGTAAGTAGTACCTAACAATCATAAGCGGGCAGCAAGTGTATGAGTGTGTATCAAACTTTATTATAGAAGAAGGTCGTAACTACAACTAGTATTGCTTGGCCATAGTTTTGTGAGATTGCAACTCGACTTTTGGTCTTGACTGTACATATGTGCACCACTGTCCTCAATAACCTGCTGTAAATTTACTTTATAATAAGTTGAACTAGATTTTTTTTAAGTTGGCGCACCTATTCCATTTAATGTTAAACGACTCACTTTGGTCCACTCATGTGCGAAAACTAAACCCGTAACATAAAAGATCTATTGATAAGGCACTTTATTATGAACCCTCACCTTATAATTTTGTAATTGTGCGGTGGTCGCCACAGGACGTCGTCATTGAAACGTTATTTATGAAAGCAAGTTTGTATTGTCGTGGTGAAGTCCCGGTGCTATAAGTGTGTGCCCCCCCAGGCGAGCTGCCGGTGTCCCTGCCGCCGCCGCCCGGCGCCTTCCCGCCGCCGCCGCCGCCGCCCAGCTCGCAGGCCGCGCCGTGGCTCGGTACGTGCTAACACTTCATTTGTCTACCAAATACCTCGCTGTTTTCATTGTGTCAATATCTCCAAGTAAAAATATTTATTATTGCTCTATACTGAATGAAAATTGTTTATGAATTGCAATCATTATACTGAATTAGGTGTTGTGCATAGTTTGACGTGATTGGTTTAAAGACCGCATCTTAGGACGACTTTGGCGTTTCAGCAGTACTTATACAAGAATGTGTAATGGAAAGGTTATACATACTAAGGGTACGGCTTCTTTAGATGATATCATACGACATTGGAAGGGCTAAGTAACATATGTAATCGAAAAGTTGAAGACGATTTTTGAGCTCAACCGTTAACTACGTAGTTGAAAGTTAAAAAAAGAAACGTCAAAGAGCTGGCCCATCTCGTCGAGAAGCACGATGGCCCTGTAAGCGAACGGAGAGTCCGTAGGGCGCCTTGGCTTCTTTATGAGGACCTGATTCTCCGTTTTCCAGCGAAGTGGGAACTGGCCCCTCTCCATACATGCGCTCAGTAGCTCCCTTAGTTGAGGTCGGAAATAATTTAATATTTCTTACAAAAAAGATGTAAGTGAACTGAATTCGTCAGTACTCATCACGGTTAGTTCCGAATTACACCTAATATTAAAAGTTCAATTAAATTATGGAGTTTTGTTAAGTTTGGATAGACTAACGTTACACAAGTTACTAGCATAACATGTCACACTTTATGCACTTTTTTTCTTACTATATAAATTCTACCAGTTTCAATTCAATAGGTATAATCATAGATTACAGAATACTGCATACAGATATACAATGGTGAACAACAAATGAGTCTAGCTGAATTTGGGCAGACCGTCGAGCAAAAAAGTTTCTTAAAGAAATTACTGGAGGGCCACCAGGGAGCTCTTGACCGGCCGGCCACTACCGCCATCTATGTCTTGTCTACATTGTCATATTATATACATCGATGCGTCGTGCATCGCGAAATACTAGTTCTATTAAATCTATACCAGCTATTCTCTATTCCATCTATATTTAGAAGCGTAATTTCACTATCCAAACGTGAAGCATGATTGACTCTGCGGGTCACTGTCCGGGTTCGTATCAGGCATCCGCGGCGATCATCAGGATTGAAAATGTTGCGATTTTCGAAAATGTATATTTTTTGCATAAATCATTTTTTTATTTTTACTTTTGTTTTCTTTTTTATTTTTGCAGAACGGTCGTAGCCCATTCTGCTTAAAAGTTTTTTGTAATGTACATTTTAATCGTAAAACTGTTAGTTTACATCATTCTAAGCCCTTTAGTACCGTAGTATTCTGTAATCGGTGGAAGTACAAACCCGACTTCGATAAGAGTTGTAGTCTTTTATTTTTTTGAAATATACGAACATGTAATTGTTTTTTAACAGTCACTCTAAACAACTGTTTATAAATAGTAATTTGTAGAAGAAAAATTATAACGAATTAATTTTAATATTAGTATGTTTGCATTATAATTGTTACAAAAATAAGATATTCAAAAAGAAGGAACCGATTTTCTGTATTTTTTGTTGAAAATACATTAATTCGGCTAAATTAATAATAATTAAAAAAGAAGTATTTCAAATAAGAAAACCGACAAAAGAATACAACGTAAAGCTGCGGTTTGAACCCGAAGAGTACAGGTGCAGAAAAATCTGCCCCGAGAAAATAAAAAGAAATAGTAATTACTGAAAAAAAAAATCAAACAAAAAATCGGCAAAAGTACAACAATAGATTAAAAAGCATTTATTTCAAATAAAAAAAGAAGCCGGGCATTAGAGCGGGCCCGAAAAAATAATTAGCCTAACCACAGATCAGAATCATGAGTATGAAATAAAAAAATATATAACTTCTAACATTAAATTTATAGATGAAAAAGATAACAGCAATATAATGGTTAGAAGACATCATATTTTAACCTAAAAAAAATATGTTATGACAGGATTAATTGAGTATACTGCCATCTATTGTCCCGAGTGTAAAATAAAAAACAAGTAAAATGGTCAATACTGAGCTCATTTTACCGTCTTATTTAATTACGTTATTTATACGTGTAAATATACGCAGTACCATTAAATAAGTAAATTAAAATTATCGGTTGCAGGCGGCGCCGGCAGCCAGCCGCCGCCCCCCGGCAGCGCGGCCCCGCTGCCCCCCGGGTACCCGCCGCCCCCGCCGCCCGCGCCTGCCCTGCTGCACCAGCACCAGGTACCTCACTCACTCTACTATCAACACTACCAACTGTCAGCTGGCTTCCATTGTAACACCTTGTGACCGTTGCAGGCTGACGGGAAGCTGGGCCCGCCGCCCGGCGTGGGTCCCGCCGGACCGCACATGCCGCCGCCGCCGCCCGGTCAGTACTTACCGATATTTACCTCTCTGTGAATTTGACAACTATGTATGCTAGCAAAACAATCCGCACTATTATCATATGCAATCAGAAATGAGCCACAATACAAAACTGGCTAAGAGACATCATGCCAGAACATGCATGCATTTATTTCAGGCATCAAGGCCCATATAAACATATACAATACTATATTAACATAAAAAGTTAAAACACTATAAAAACATATAATAAACCACACCTAATGTACACGAAGTGTTGGCGTCGGACTAGTGTCATCACGAAACCGACGGCACACATCACCTTTCGGCCAGAACTCTTCTTTGTGGGTCTTCTGGAGATGATGTGATGGGACACGCACCACGAACGACTTGAAGTTCTGAAGTTCGTGTTGTGAGGCGGCTCCAACCTCTCGACCCTCAAAGTCCAGTTGGTGTTGACGCACAGATACTCCACGACGTCCTCAATCTTCATAGAGTGGTGTAGTCTAATATGCATTTAGGATACCTTAAAGTATAACGTACGTAAACGATAGTTCTCTTCTCCACTTACCCAAATATTGCTCGACAAACGCCACGATTGTTTTTTTATATCAAAACTAGCTTTCCGCCCGCGGCTTCGCCCGCGTGGAGTTCGGTTATATCGCGCTTTTTAGATTTCCCTCGGGAACATCAAATTTTTCCGGGATAAAAGGTAGCCTATATTCTTTCTCAGGGTCTAAAGATTGCCTGTGCCAAATTTCATCAAAATCGGTTGAGAGGTTTAAGCGGGAAAGCGTAACAGACAGACAGACAGAGTTACTTTCGCATTTATAATATTAGACTAGCTTTCCGCCCGCGGCTTCGCCCGCGTGGAGGTCGGTTATATCGCGCTTTTTAGATTTCCCTCGGGAACATCAAATTTATCCGGGATAAAAGGTAGCCTATGTTCTTTCTCAGGGTCTAAAGATTGTCTGTGCCAAATTTCATCAAAATCGGTTGAGAGGTTTAAGCGGGAAAGCGTAACAGACAGACAGACCGACAGACAGAGTTACTTTCGCATTTATAATATTAGTATGGATTTACCAACTAGGCGTACATTCTGCAATGCAATAACTTGACAATTTAGGCTCATTATCGGAAATTATTTTGTTCACATTTTTCATGTTTTTTTTTTGTGTGTCCGAGTAAATGTAATTGTCACAAAAATTTTAAATGGTAGATAATTGACTTTTTGTAACATTGTATCATTTTAAACACCCATGATAACATACATAGTTTAAGCTATATTTTCTAATCAGATCATTATAATGCATATTGAAATCGATACTCACGATAAATCGTCGCATGGTTACATCACTAGTTACGTCGTGAAGATAAATCGGGCCTTTTAATTTGTGACGAGTTTAATGTACTGTGGTATATAACTGTCGAATTTTCCTACAGGTATGATGGGCATGGGTTGGCGCGGCGGGTTCAACCCCCCGCCGTGGGGCGCGCCCCCGCCCCCCGCCTTCCTGGCGCCGCCCCCGCCGCCGCCTCCTGTGTCCGGCGACTAACCGGACTAGACGCCCGTGGGCTTAGCTGCTAATCGTCTCTTTCTCATAAAGTCACTTTCACAGATTCACTCATTCTTACAGCGCTCTTGAGTGAGTAAGAAACGTTTGCGATTAGGCCCCGGCCGTACCCACTGACGTCCAGCCCGGCCGTGTCCACTGACGTCCGGGACGTCCGTGCTCAGTGACGTCTGGCCCGGCCGTACCCAGTGCGTCCGGCCCGTCCGTCGCTCCGCGCTCTCCGCAGTAGATGCTGACTACGCAATATTGATGATGAATTGATACATATATGTATTATAATTTAATATAATGATTTAATAAGTCGTTCGTTCTTATTTATTTCTATGCATTTACCCCAAAGATAGAGACAGAATGTTTTTCATCATGCCGCTTAAAACTAAAAGCCTGTTAGGTCGATAATAGCTAAAGTTTGACCCTTAGCTCGGTAGATGGCGTTGTGCCGCTAAAAGGCACACTACGTACGTTTTAGTTACCGACCGACGAGTTTGTATTGGAATCAAGTCATTAGTAAAAAATCATTCAAAAACCGTATCGTCTTGTTTTATTTATGTGTAACATCTAGCAAAGTGAAGCATACATTAGTGCGGCGTTATTCAAAGCCTAAATAAAATACACTATGGCCTCGCATCAGAAATTTTTATTTATAATTGAATCTATAGTTTTATGGTAACTGAAATAAGAAACAGAAGCTTGAGACGTAATATCCTCTAAATATCTGGAAAATGCCGCGTTAATAGTGGGCCTATGTTTTGTTGTGGATTTATTATTCATAAATTATTATTTTTTTCGAAATAGAAGTTGTCAACCGCTATGAATTTTTTATCATCGAAATTGACGTTAAAATCGTCAACCAAGTTATATGTGAAAATTTATTACCTTATGTACCAAGTAGGTACCTTCGACCCTTCTTCAGTGTACTCCAGTAAAGTGTGATGAATAAAATGCTCTACCTCGACCAATTTTGGATTCGGATGACCGCCTAACATCAACATCGCTTACGTGTGCAATATTTGTAACTATAAAGGGTGTATCTGACATCGACGCACAAACGAGTACCATGGATCCAGTACATGATTCTGAGCCCCCCAGTGGTGGAATTTTTCGTCGGCTTTTTCATGATTTAAAAAAATATGTGTAGTTTTCTTTCACTTCATACCGTTCACAATTGCTATACTTTTATAACCCAATAATATTTTAAAGTAAAAATTAAATAATTCGCTAATTACATAAAAAAGCCTAATGAAAACAAAACCCGAAAAACTATCTTATCAGCTTATTTAATAAAGTTCACATCAGGGATCAACGTCATACCTACAAACCCGCACGGCGGCACGCTTGCAACGTTCAAAACACTGTATTCTGTAACCGTTCATTAACGACATAAATGACTATCATAATTTGATTAGTGGCATGCGGTCTAGCCTTTTCGCGAAGTTTAGCGTTACGATGTGAATACACCCTGTATAAAAAAGGCGCTCAAGAAGGCTCTTCGACCGTATTACTCATATTGGTAACAAGCTCTCTGCGCAACCATCCGGTAGCAATCTTTCTGGTCCCTAGACAAATCGAGGCGAGCTTTTATCGGCCCACACTGCCCTCGCTGGTTAGGCCTGATGGAGCACTGGCTCATACGGCGAGAGAGAAAGCAGATAGATCTCTTTGCGTCTCTTTTTGCCCATAATTCGCGTCTTGATACTAAAAGTGCTACTCCACCTAATTTACCTCATTGCGGACCTTCAATGCCGGAGGTTTGCATTAGGAACAAGGAGGTTCTGAGAGTACTGTGTCGCTTGGACGTGAATAAGGCTAGTGATCCAGATAGTATACTAGCGATTATTCTGCGCCCGAGTTGTCTCCTGTATTGATGCGCTTGTTTCGCCTCTCATTTAGGACTGGTATAGTATCCAAGTCTTGGAAGCTTGCTAACGTGCAGCCCGTGGCCAAAAAGGGTAGTCGTGCCGAACCTACCAACTACCCCCTTCGGATAGTAATCCAAGTCTCGCGAACACCGCCATTTTCGTCTCTTCTGTGGCACTGTAACTTACAATTTCGGCGTTAGTATCATCTCTACAAAACAATCTTCAATAGATCCTTGCGTGACAGCATCTTTTTGGACACCTGGATAGAAGCCCATATTTAAATCAGGGAAAATGCATATAGTGTCTAATTATAGACCCATCTTATTACTTGCTACATTCAATAAAGTATCCGGAAAACTTGTTAGCAGACATCTCACGTGGTACCTTAAACAACACATCACTGAATATCAGCATGGTTTCGTCAAGTCTAGATCTACTAATACTAACCTATTGTGTTTTAAATCAGCTCTGTCTAAATATCTTGACAATCGTATCCCAGTGGATGCTATTTACACCGACTTTAGCAAAGCATTCGATAAAGTAGGTAGATCACTGTCTTCTTATATCTAAATTGGCTCAACTTGATGTGGGCGGGGCCATTATAGGGTTGTTTAAATCTTACGTTGAAAATCGAGAGTCAGAAGCGGTGGTATATGGTCATTTTTCTGACAGTTACAAAGCAACTTCAGGAATTCCGCAAGGATCACATTTGGGACCTATTCTTTTTAACGTTTTCATCGACATTACAGATTGCTTCAAATACTCTCGTTTTTATTTGTTTACTGATAAATTAAAAATAATGAAGCCAATTCACAGTAGGTAACCTAGACTCTGTAATGCTCCAAGATGACATCAATAGACTTGCAAACTACATCCAATTCACTCGCAACAAAACGGCGTTAGAGAATAAATACTACATAGACGGGGTTGAAGTTATGAAATTGACCACTATTCGCGACCTTGGAGTTCAACTCGACCAAGCATTGAAATTTGTTGTGCACATTTTAAACATTGTCTCTAAGTCCTTTAAAGTTTTAGGATTCGTATTGCGAATGCGATACAGTAGAGAATTTAAGAAACCATCTTCAAAAATAAAGCTCTTCAGTACCTACTTTAGTTCGTCCACTGCTAGAATATAGTTCAGTAGTATGGAATCCACATTACGATGTTTATATCAAGCGGCTGGAGAGTGTCCAGAAGCGGTTCCTTTACCATATATGCTACGGAGATCATTTGGCTAAAAAAAACAACAAGTTACTCTGATAGGTTGAAGCATTATCATATGGATACACTAACCAGTCGTAGGAAAAAAATGGACTTCATTATGCTTTACAAAATATTTAATGGTATTTGATTGCAGTGAACTTTTGGAGCTCATTACAAATTCGTAAAAGGCGTAATACACACGAGTGATTCTACATTTCTGGTTCAAAAACCAACCTGGGCCATTTTGCCGCTGTGCCAAGACAACCAACTTAGACATTTGTGAACCTCTTGCAAAGTATAAAAAGTGTCAACGAAATAACTAGTTGTTAGTTTATGATGTTTATTTTATATTTGATCCCAAATATGTTTTATTTTAATTTTATTATTATTATTCTAAGCTTTTTAATTTTATTTGCTTAGTTATTAATTTCTTTAATGCATGCTGTGGTCTCCTATAAGTGAAGGAGTGCACCTTCGTGATAATATTGTCGTCCATTTTTACTTTTTTCATGATTTGTATATACTTTGTTGGAGATCCTAAATAAATAAACTATCGGCCGATTTCAGTAACCTCCATACTCTGCAAGATTATGGAGCGTCGTGTATTGAACTCGCGCCTTTTGGCATACCTGTAAGGTAACGATCTCCTCAGTGACCGACAGTACGGGTTTCGCCGCAATCGGTCAACTGGGGACCTACTAGTGTATGCCACTCACTTGTGGGGCAAGGCCCTCAAGAAAAATGGGGAAGCGATTGCCGTTTTCCTTGATGCCTCGAAGGCCTTCGACCGGGTATTGAACGCTGGCCTCTTGAGTAAGCTTCCAGCATACTGCATTTTTTTTTTATTATTAAATTATAAACTAGCGATTGATCGCAATCCCGCCTGATGCCGTCACTGCTTACCATCAGGCTGATGGTAAGCAGTGACGCAGTCCTTGATGGTAAAGCGCATTAGTTTATTAAGAGCCTATTCACTCTAGCCTTGAAGCCACTCAAATTGTAGTCCGACAAAACCACTGGCAAACTGTTCCAGTCCCTCGATGTACGCGGTATAAAGGAGGAGGCGAAACGCTTCGTCCGGATCGTAGTGGTGTTAACAACATAAGGGTGGAAACTTGCCGTACGACGGGTCGTCCGATGGCCTGACTGGCATTTACGAGAGCCTTAATAGATGTTGCTCGACAATCGGTACAATGACAGCAGAGTTCACATTCCACATGTCAACAATCTCGTGTGCCAAGTTGAGATATTTAATTTGTTAGTCTTTCTCAGCTTCATGTGGAATGGTAACATCGACAATCATTGCGAGGCGCGCTAGTCGATCTATCACCACTATATCAGGCTTATTGGCAACAATAGTCCTGTCAGTAATGATAGATCGATCTCAGTATAACGTGACATGGTCATTTTCAAGAACTGGGTCGGGCACATAATTACTATACGGTACCTACATCCGAATCCACAAGTTTTATATTTCCAAGCAAGTTGCTGGTGAATAATACTAGCTACTTGGTTATGTCTGTGTAAATACTCGCCGTTAGCCAGACGAGAGCAACCAGAGATAATATGTCTGGAGGACTCACTCTGGTGGATGTCACCACATTGTCGACACAATAGTATAATGTACCTACTCTGTGCCGACACACGTCAATCGTCCCGTCCTTCATAATTATTTATCTCCGGTAGTAGTTATTCGTCAAGATAACTTCGTCCAGAATTGCACAGACGAAACCTTCAGTTTCCCCGAAAAGGTCACCAATTCGTAGCCAGGATACGGATGTTAAGAAGTCTACATTGGGCTCATGAAGAGCCCGATAAAATCGCTCGTTAAGATTCTTACTTTGCCATACCTTCTTGCGGTCATCAGTAGTAAGTTGACTTGTGCGAGTTCTCTTTCGCCATGGATTTGACCACATCATGGTGCATACTGACTTCAGTTTAATAAAAATATAATATAGATCTCTCTTCTTTTCACCTTCTTGGAGATGACTGTTTCGCAAAAGGAAACAGTCATCTCCAAGAAGGAAACCACCGCATCCCAGGACTCTTCGCTGCCGACCATAGACTCCATTACGGCCGGCAGCGACAGGTTACCTACTTCAGAGATGAGGACAAGGCGCGGCTCCTCCCAAGTGGCTTCAAGGTTCTGTAGTCAACTATGAACCGGGTAGTGTCCGTCCGCGGATAATGTCAGAGACCCTTAGCACTAGAAAGCTGTAATTCGGTACCAATAAGTAAATCAGTCACGCCGACAAAGTGGTAAAATAAAGTGTTAAAAATGTTTTAATAAGGGACATATATTTTTCTTTTCAGCCCGAACGTGTGATACCCCCCCACCCCCTCTGACTTTTGAATTATAGATTAAAAAAATATGAAAAGTAGAACTTTATAAAGAGTTAAGTTAGGAATTTTTTTTGAACTAAAATTATATATGTTCTAGGACATAACTGCCGGTGTCCCAATCGGGAAAAACGAAAACGGCGGCTGGTAACACAGGAGTTGTAAAATCATCATCATCATCCCAGCGTTAATCCCAGTCGCATCCGCAGCTTTTTCAGCTTTGGAGTCTGGGTTCCGCTTTACCAGTCTAACTGCTGATTTTGATTTGGATACATCGGTGCGTACGGCCGCGTAATTGCTTTTCGGTGCAGTATAATAAGAATATGGATTGTCTCGACGGCGCCTACGGTATACGGTATAATATTATAGTTTCTACCCAGCTGTATTCGGAAGCTCGGTCTCCTTTATCGGAAGGGTGCATTACAAAGCAGAGTGGATTCGGTCGCTGCATCGCTGAAGGAACATTCGGAAGGTTAACCACATATGTAGTTCAATTTATCGTATTTATATTATATATTTATGCTACACTTTAGGGCAACTGTCGCACACACCACACAACACTAAAGATAGTACAGACAGCACGTGCAACGTAATAAATAGTTTGTTTCTTTAGCTCTCCAGTGGTGAAATTCAATTTTGTATAGCAATGATAGATATGAAGCTGCAACACCAAACTGTATCCCCCGATTTTGTTATCATTAGTTTTTTTTCGATTACCTCATTTTAAAAGCATATTTGCGTCAAAACCTTACGACAGGCCTTAAACAACAATGAATAAATGAACCGTTTGCAAGTATTTAAATACCTGAAAGTAAATAAAACAACTATTTATTATGAAAACTTAGTTTTATATTCAGAAATGATCTAATTTTCAATGAAATACATCAGTTGTCAGTCGCGATATAGATCGATGTGATACAATACCAAATCAAAATATATTAAATGCTTACAATATCTACATTTCTTATAACAGTTCAAGAGATTATTATAGTACAAAATGATAAATAAACGAGTCGGACACGGAAATAAGATTCAATCTAATAAATACTCTCGACAAGACTATGTCAGTCCTATCACCAAAATTAATAAATAACTTAGATATAATAGCACATGACGCACGTGTGATGTCGCACATGACGCACGTGTGACGTCACACATGACGCACGTGTGACGTCACACATGACGCACGTGTGACGCGCTCGTCACGTACACAGCGCCTCACCTGACGGACCACGTCAGTGTAATAACCTTAAATATACCATTATAGTTCGTGTATCAAATCTAAATATTTTCAAAAGATAAATTGCATCTATATATAGTTATTGTATAGGAAGGCCTTCTTCTCTATAGTCTACTGGTTCTATGTGAGGGAGGACATACACTAGGTGGTGAGGGCGGGGCCGCGGGACATCCACACACTAGCCCTGCCCTCATATCACAAACTTTTCAATCATTACCCTAGATTTCTCAGTGTTAGTATTCATTTCAGGGCACTAGTATTAATTCAAAATGATAAGATTGTTACTATCTACCTACCTGTGCCAAAAAAGTACTATGATTAACGTCACTAGTTTTAAATAAAGTAAAACGCGACTGTTCGTGCGGAGAGCACGGGACCTGCTCGCGCGCTCCCGCCTGTAGCGAGGGCGACGCGAGCCATGGCTCCCCCACGACAGCCGCGGCGCTGGGAACCACCCGCCTTACGTCTAGTGTTGCCAGCATAAAGCATATTTGTGAAATATTGCGCATTCGGAGTTTCGCGACAAGCGCGAGTCTTCGACGAAGCCCGGTACAAGCCCCAGTACAACATAGTGTGAAGTTCGAGCGAAACGTAAGTGAACGTGTACATGTGGGGCGGCGCGCGCGGGGCTCATCGCGCCTCCTTGGCCGTGAGCTTCTCGATCAGCTCCTGCAGCGGCGCCAGCTCCCGCCGCTCGATCAGGTTGAACTCCTGCACACACACACATACATTACAGATAGACACACTTCAGGAGACTGCTCCACTCACTGACTGGATTCTAAGAGAGCAGGAAAACATTTGTTGATCATTGTGCAATAGTGACATTGGTCGTAGGAAACCCGCTCGCAGCCTGATATTCGACTAAGAGTCGTGCGCCGAGTACCCTTACGTTGTTAACGTCACGATGACGAAGCGTTTCGCCGCCTTACATACCGCATACATCGACGGACTGGAACTATTTGCGGCGGCGTATTTCTGTCTACAACTTCTGTGTCTTCAGGCTAGAGTGAATTGGCTCTTAATAAACTAGCCCGCTTTACCATCAACGATTGTATCACTGCTTATCATCAAACGGGATTGCGGTCAAGCACTAATTTATATGTAAGTGAAGTTTATGGTACATTAGTAGGGATGTGAGTGCAAGTGCACTTGTACAGACTTGTACTTGACATAAAAACTGCCAACTTGATCAAGTTTGCAGCGTCAAGCATACTTGAACGTGTCTTGTATTTGTTCTGTAATTTATATGGTGTGTATAATAAAGAGTATTATTAGAGATAAGCTCTGAGAAATTTCCATTTTGAGAAAGGCAGTTTTAGCTGCACCGCCCCATACATTGATGCAATATCCAAGAACGGACTGGAGCAGAGCATAAAACACCACTTTCAGAGTATCAATGTTCACTTTAATATGTCTATCCCAGCGTAACCGGGCATCTATTTCAACACCAAGACATTTGATGTGATCAGTGCGCATGAGAGTCGGACATTGGCATGAAGATGATAGTTCTGAGCAAGTGTGCGCTGTTATCGAAAAGGTGTTGTCCGGAGCGGAATTTTGACGGATGGCAAATGGTATATAGGTAGTCTTGTTACAGCTGAGGGTAAGCAGGTTTAAGTTGAAATTGGATTATTTCAAGCTATTTTTAACACCAGCGCATGTTAGCCCGTCGATTATAATCACGGTATAATCGGTGTATACAAAGGTCATCGAGTTGGGCAGGGACATTCAACATAAGTCATTTGCGTATATTTGAAACAAAATACTAACTTGGGGGAATGATGGTTGCTTATATTGGCCTCATAATATTTACTAAACATATGTCAATTCTATAAGTTATCATAGAATTGACAAGACGCCGCTATTTGCTACGTCAACAGGGTCGGTGTCAATCAGT
The DNA here is from genome assembly GCA_017933935.1 of Sesamia nonagrioides. Lineage (NCBI taxonomy): Eukaryota > Metazoa > Arthropoda > Insecta > Lepidoptera > Noctuidae > Sesamia > Sesamia nonagrioides. Next base: position 229,827 of record JADWQK010000145.1, on the reverse strand, counting down.
CCCCCAATTGACAGACATTACGAAGCAACTTTGGTAACGGTGCGAACATAGAAATGAAGGTACATGTTTCCATTTCAAATATTACCTCTTCATAAAACTTTGAGGATAGGGAGTCGAGACGTACGCATATTGAGTGGCAACTTGCAGACTACATCTAATGTAAAATGATAAGAAAACTAGATGCGCCCTGCGCTGACACCCGCGTAAGTAGTACTAATATAAGAAATAGATAAAAGCTTATTCTCATATCTACCGAATGCATATACGAAATTTTAATAAAATTGGATCAGCCGTTTTGGAGGAGTTCGAGGACAACTACTGTGACAGGAGACTATATATATTAGAAGATAATAGAATTACAAAAAAATAACAGTACATTCAATTGATACGTTCCGTTTTGAGTTTAATGACTAATCTAGCAACAAAAAAAGAAGACTATAACTATGTGTTACATACGTTATAATGCTCATCTCTTCGGGTGATGGCTTCATATACTTAATTAAATTTGTACTTGACTCGCAGGTACAAAGTTCTCTAAATAGTGGTAGTTCATAAATACCTGCACGAAGAAGATAAAGTGCTTGAAGGAGGTGTTGAGGTGCGCCTCCTCGCCCAGCTGCACCACCTCGGGGAAGTGCTGGTGGTAGATGTGTGCGTACACGCGGAACAGTCGCTTGAGGATTGTCTTCGCCATCGCCAGGAAGTTCTTGGGGAACGGCACGCCTGCAAGTGTACGCTACTGATGATGATCTCCAATCATGTCGTGGACACAAGGTGGATCTGATAAAGTAGCTCAACGTTTGTGACAGGCTGGTGCCCGATAGTCTTTTATATGATCATAAAAAATAGTTTAAAACAAACACAAAGCTGCACCTACACCAAGGCTCAAGAAAACAGGTTGCTGCACACCACACCATAAACCAAAAAAGAACCTTTGTAATAAATTTAAATCATTCATTAAACGCAAGTTGCGCCAGAAAGAAGAAAAATACAGCAGTCGTGGGACTAGCAGACAGACACAGAATACATAAAAAATAAAAAAAAGTACCAGTGTGTCAGGTCGGTCACGTTCACGCGAATTCAATGCGTCGTTCCCATCCAAGAAAAGTCCTAAATGTAGCTAAACATATTATTCATCATCATCATCATCATGCCAGTTGTTAATCCCAGTCGCATCCGCAGCTTTTTCAGCTTTGGAGTCTGGGGTCCGCTTTACCAGTCTAACTGCTGATTTTGGCCAAACTTCGACATTTTCCGTGAAGCGACTGCCGTCTGACCTCCACAACCCAAAGGCGATATCGAAGCATTGCAGTTAGACCAATGGTTAAAATTTTGAGGGCTCCAACAACCCGTAACAACTGCCACTAGATGTTCGTATGGCAACCGGGACCAACGGCTTAACGTGCTTTCCGAGGCACGACCAGACCAGTGCAAATATTATATTCATGCATACAAATATTTGCACTGTGCGGGGATCGAACCCTCGCCTCCTTACGCAACGGCCGCGTTCGCTACCGCTACGCCGCAGAGGCTGTAGCTAAACATATTATTATCACTTAAAAAAAAAGAACCATTTGAGCTATGTCTACAAGCTGTTTTCGAGAGTGATCACGAACCGACTAGCGCGCAGACTCGACGAATTCCAGCCGCCTGAGCAGGCCGGGTTTCGTGGAGGAAATAGTACAATAAACCACACACACAGTGAGGCAGATTATACAGAAGACCGAAGAGTATAATCAGCCCCTGTGTCTAGCATGTGTGGACTATGAGAAGGCCTTTGACTCCATCGAGACCTGGGCTGTTCTGGAATCTTTGCAGCGATGCTAAGTCGATTGGCGATATATCCAAGTGAAGAGATGTCTTTACGATGCCGCCACAATGTCTGTCCAAGTCCAAAACCAGCAGACTAAACATATCCCTCTTAAGCGAGGAGTTAGACAAGGAGACGTTATTTCCTCCAAATTGTTCTCCAATGCCCTCGAGGATATGTTTGAGACACTGGATTGGCAGGCTCGGGGCATTAACATCAATGGCGAGTACATCTCACACTTGCGATTTGCGGACGAAATCGTCATCATGGCCGAAACGCAGCATGAGCTGGAACAAATGCTGACCAACTTAGCTTGGGAGGAGCCCAACGCATCGGTCTCCGGATGAACTTAGAAAAGACCAAAATTATGTTCAATGAACGGGTCACTCCGGGACCGGTTGCCGTAAATGGAATGCCGCTCGAAGTTGTTTCAGAATATGTATACCTCGGGAAAATGTTGCAATTAGGGAAAAACAACTTCAAGAAGGAGGCAAATAGAAGGATCCAGCCGGGATGGGCAGCATTTGGTAAACTTCGTCAGGTATTTTCATCGCCCATACCCCAATGTTTGAAGACTAAAATCTTCAACCAGTGCGTCCTACCCGTCATGACTTACGGAGCCAAAACGTGGACACTAACGGTCAGACCAGTCCATAAGTTTAAAGCCGCTTAGCGAGCTATGGAGAGGGCTATGTTGGGCGTCTCTCTGAAGGACCGCATCAGAAATGAGGTGATAAGTCAGAGGACCAGAGTCACCGACATAGCTGAGAGGATTAGCAAGCTGAAGTGGCAATGGGCTGGTCACATATGCCGCAGGACCGACAACCGTTGGGGTAAACGAGTCCGCGAGTGGAGACCGCGTTTCGGCAAACGTAGCGTCGAGATGGAGCGACGACATCAAAAAGGTGGCTGGTAGTGGCTGGCGGACAACTGTTCAGGATCGAGCTTGTTGGCGTGCCATGCCAACAGACAGACAGGCCTATGTCCAGCAGTGGACGAGTAGAGGCTGATGATGATGATCTTTGCATTGTATAGATTTGATTGCTGATTATTGTATTATTGTGATTACATTATTATTTAATCACATTGACACAATTTATAAAATAAGACTAAAGATAAATCTCTTGGCTATGGCGGGTCCAGCATTGAGCATCTGCAACGTGCAGGCCCACATATATCGAGTGCTGGCAATTCCATTCCTTTTGTTTCAGCTATTCTTACCAACCTGCAGCCTAATCGGCGAACACGTTTTTGTCAAATGATTGCGACTAATTGGGATCAGTTGGGATCGTTCGGAACGCCCATTGGTCCGTTCGGTCCAAACGATCCCAACTAGTCGCAATCATTTGACAAAAATGTGTTCGCCGATTAGGGGGCCGCTCATCTAATGAACACTGTATTACAGCCTGTGGTTAAGAACAAGACAGAGGATGTTACTGACTACAGGCCTATTTCACTTGCAACAGTTATAGCAAAAGTGTTTGATAGCTTAAAAATCATCTCGGTGAATACCTGTCACTGCATGACAATCAGTTTGGGTTTCGGTTCAAACTGTCCATGTGCATGTCGTTTTTTTTAAACGTTGCCCCACACTAGGAATTTTCTCCTGTATCGTGAGTGCTTTTATAAACATATAACTCTCGAATATATAAAAATACTGGTACAGACACCAGACCAATAGCGTTAGATGGGCGGGTGTACAGGAACGGGAGGCAGGTGCTCTTCAATGATTGATTTTATTTCTTTTTGACGGTTATACGTATTTTAGGGTGGGGACACATCTGCGTAACGTACGGCGCCGAAAGCCGAAAGTTACGTGGCGTCATCGTCAGTTTGCCTGGGTCGACACACGTGCGGTTTTTGTGACGTACCTGAATTGCCCAGAAAAATGAATTTAATTAGAATATTAGCTATTATAGAGGATTTAGAAGACGTTGCCGCCCTTCACTACCGCCACGCGCTCGATGCACAACACACGCCGAACGTTCAGCTACGCCCGCCGAACTTTCGGTAGCGCAACGCATCGCGTGATGTGTCGCTTGCTATGCTAAAAACCGCCCGAAGGAAGGTTAGGCCCTACGCCGAACGCGGCGTAACGACTGATGTGTCATAGAGTACTTGAAATACACTGCGAGTGTATTTAGCCGAACTTTCGGCGCCGAACGTTCCGCAGATGTGTCGCGACTCGCGACACTAAAATCGTCTTATTTCTAACAGTGTGTACACTGTGTACCAGGCAATGAAAAAAAAAATAATTAAATCTTATAACTACACTAGCTTTCTGCCTGGGGCTTCGCCCGCGTGAAGTTCGGTTATATCGCGCTTTTTAGATTTCCCTCGGGAACATCAAATTTTTTCGGGATAAATGGTAGCCTATGTTCTTTCTCAGGGTCTAAAGATTGTCTGTGCCAAATTTCATCAAAATCGGTTGAGAGGTTTAAGCGGGAAAGCGTAACAGACAGACAGACAGACAGAGTTACTTTCGCATTTATAATATTAGTATGGATTATGTAGTTAAATGACGTGTTGAGATTGGTCGCCGACAATGGCGAGCTCTGATTCGCCGATAAGAAACCGTAGAGCTCCAGTGCGTCGATAGATGGCGTTAGTAGTCGCACCAACAGCGGGTGTAATGTCGGAGCCCTACAGGTTGGAGTGAAGGGTGAGACAGGGGGATTTGACCTCTCCTGCGTTCTTTAATCTCTATATGGTCGCCCTGATCGTTGGGCTCAACAGTTAACACGTTGTTTGCCTTGTGGATGGAGTATGCGTTATTAATTCGAGCTATACTGATGGCATGGTGCTACTGAGCGCATCGGTCTGCGGTCTTAGGAAACTGTCTTGAGAAGAGTATTTCTCGGGCCACGGGTTGAAATATAATGCAGGGAATAGTAAATTATTGGTGTCTGGGGCTAGTTTTCTGAATAGTGTGCCTCCTGTTTTTACATGCCTTTTATTAGCTTCACTTGTATGTTTGCTTGCTTGTTTGTTTGTTTGTTTGTCCTTCTCTAACTCTTTGGACTGCGAGTGAGCGGCTCTTTACTGTAAAATGTCCCACCGTTTTCAATACGTTCGTTGGCCGAGCGGTCAAAGGCGCGCTTCTTCAGTGACGTCAGCGATCCGATTCAGTGATCGTGGGTTCTACTCCCGGCCACGCCGAAAAAAAAGTTATATCCCGAAAAAAGCGTGAGGCGCTTAATATACAAAAATTATCGCTTTTTTCTCATTTAAACTAGTATTGTTTATACAATATGTAAAGAAACCCCTGTCCGACCCATAAGGATAATAAAGGTTAGGTAAACACTTAACCAAATATAATATAAAATTTTACATAATCATCATAGTAACAATACTAATGAATTTTTAAACAATCCTTTTTTCCGGGGAATTCATTCCAATTTCCCCGAACTTTGGTAATTTTTAAAAAAGTGACAACACCGGTATTATTATAAGCGAATAGCGACGCGACCACGTCACAGGTGCCGCGTGCCCTGCCCCCCGCCGCCCGCGGAATGGGGTTGCTCACCGCACATGTGTTAAGTTACCTCTTTTTGCGAAATAATATTTATTTTTTTAGGGGGATTTTTTTTTAAGTTTTGCCTGTCTTTGTGGGTATTATTAGAATCAGTTATCGATACCTAACAATACCTTCACGGATCGGACAGGGTTTTCTTTACATACTGTATACTATTGTCTTAAATTAAATTTTAAAATTATTTTTAACTTTTTAGTTTGATATTCTTTAAAAGCATGTTTTTTTAGTTTTTTAAACTATATTTATTAGGTATAAACAATGCATAGGTTGTGAAAATGAGTGAAGTGAGAAAGTCACTTAGCCACTTAGGTGACATTCTTACAGCTGACCTGAAACACGATGTGGACATTGAGCGGGAGCGGAGGGCGTTGTCAGTTAGAGGTAATAGGCATGATAGCGCGGAGGTTACTGTACGTCCCTCTACACGTGCAGCCTGTGGGCTGATTATACTCGTGCGACATGTTCACGGAGGTGCACACGACGCGATGCGCAAGTCTCTGGTGGGGCAGCGACAACTCCGTCCGGGCGATGATTGCCAACGGACTGGACTGTCTTTATATCCATTGCTACCATATGAAATTGCTGTTGTGTTTGTGTTTATTTTTGTTATCGTGTATGTTATCTTTTATGTTTGTGTGAATGAGTCTTGGCAGTTTAAATAAACTAAAATTAATTAATGTTCAATCGTTTTTTCGGTATCTCTTTAATAACAACATTGGACAAAATAAACTTTACAAGCCGCGACCTAAGTAGAAAATAATACAGTTGATTGTGACTAAATGTGAATAAATGAATTTGAACGTGCGAGCACCACTATACTTGCTCTACAGCTGTGTGTGTATGTGTGTGTGTGTGTGCGAATGGGGACGTCTTTAATTGACTTACTGTGTTGTTGTACAGTTTGTGTGTACTGTTTGTGTGTGTACAGTATGTCTGCACCCTTCTATATTCGAGTCACTTACTTGTTACTTGACTCACCAACAAGAGCGGCACTCTGGACAGTAACCAGTAGGGCTATAGTCTTCCGAGGTGTTCATGCGCTAGCCTCGACTCTCCAGACAAGAGCATGTATGTAGACTCACATCACTCTACTGTTATTGTGTACTGTTAAGACTAAAGTAATAATGTTGGTGTTTACCTATTTTGGAGGGGAAGAGCGTCTCGTCGTCGAGCTGGTCCTGCGCCCACGTCATGAGGTAGTCAATGTACTTGGGCGCAGAGCACTTGATGGGCTTCTTGACGGTGTGTCCGTCGGCCCAGTGGTACTCATACTTGGGCCCCGCCGACATCACCGCGCACGACTCCTCAGTGCAGAACTCCGTGATGGTGCCGTACAGCATGTTGATCTGGTTGAAAAAGTCCACCGCTGCCGACACAAGCGAGGGTTACATACAAAGAGCAGACATCTAAATCATAAGTAGTGTGGAACTTGTTCACTCACATCTTACTATTTATATGTATTAATATCAAAATTAAATAAGTTAATACCATGAGCTCTGTTCTACTGTCACTTTGCAATCTATCTATTAATAGGTATGTATAGGTCCTTAATTGTGAGTGAAGTGATACAATGTGGTTCAAACCTATGATGGCCTGTTTGATATGCTACAGCAAAGTGCCTCACTAGTTTTGATATACAACGTGTAACAAAAAGGGTATATACATACCAAGGGCATGGCATCTTTAGATCATATCAAACGATTTTGGAAGGGTTTTTTAATCCTATCTCTTTATGTTAGGAAGTTACACCGCCTCCTGTGATAGGCTACTATCATACTAGTCGCACAGAGATATTGAAGACATTTATCGGATTTTGGCAAGTAACGTAACGGGTAACGAGTAGTTATTAACGTATGTAGTGTGCTGCCACGTTTGTTATGATTTGATTTTAAGAAACACACGAAACCGAAAATTTGGTACCAATTTTTTGAGTATTTTATTTGGAGTTGAAACCCTTCCGATATCGTTTGATATCATCTAAAGATGTCATGCCCTTGGTATGTATATATCCTTTTTGTTACACGTTGTATACGTATATACAGACTGTGAGCTGCGGTTATGCGTTATTCCACACAATTCAGACTGCGTTATTTCACACAGTAACCATGAGCATATAATAATAATAATCTTTATTAATTCCTGCATTAGTACAATACATATACACAAATGTAGTTTAATTGCCCAATAGAAAAACAATAACAATTTATGTGTCTCTAGTCTCCACACTAGGTTTCCTTGTGTTGCAGGTCCAGGTGCTTCCATATGTTAAGAAAATATTTACATACTGAAAGCGTTAGTATGTAACTTGATGCTATCATTATTATGTGTGTAACAAACTTAACAAACGTAAATGAAGACAATGGTCTTATTTTGTACCGTGTAGTAAAGTAGGTAAGTTTTACTTGCAGTAGGTACATACGTTCATTGTATTTTAAAAGCTTTTTCTTATTTACCTGTGATGCTGCACACAATGTGTCGCACAACTTTCTAAATTCATATTTTTATGTTTGTACTTTGCTGATTGTTTTCTATTGTATGATTTTTGTAACGAGGGTAAAAAGATAATAAAATTAGAGACTGATAAGTGGTGTGATTATAAAGACCAATTAATTACTGTGCGCGCTTGATGCGGCGGGTTGTGACAAAACTAACTTCGACAAGGGAAGATCCCTGTTTCTTTCTCAGTGCGGCAATGACACTTTTGCGTTAATTGCATCACTTTTAGTTCCAAAACTTCCTACGGAAGTACCGTTGGTGGATATTTTTAGTGTTTTGGGTGAGTTTTATGAACCTGAAGACAATCGTGAACAAGATCAAGGTGAAAGCATTCAAAACTTTGTGGCGGCTATAAGTGTACTTAGTGCAAAATGCAATTTCACGGACTTGAAGCGACTATCAAGTGACGTTCCCTTAATTTATGGATTTTGGTAATGCTACTCGAATGAGTTTGGACGGAGTGCACGGGCACACAGGCGGCTGAGCAAATGGGCAGCGCTCAGCCGGCCTGTACTACTACTGCAAAATGTTGGGGCACATTGTGGCAGCCTGCGCTAAGAAGACAGGTCGTGTACAGCAGGTCGACGACACGAGAGGAGCCAATAAATGCAACAACATAAATGTGAACATTTCAGCTGAGGAGATGACGGGCGAGTCAGTCTGCGTGGATCATTATTCACCACCACCACAGACCTTATGATAGACGACGTTCAACTATCTATGGAAGTAGACTCGGGTGCATCGCGTACCATTATATCGGAAGAGATATGCAAGAAGTTGTGGTTAAAGCCCCCGTCTCGACGAGCTACCAATCTAAAACTCGTGACATGGACTTAATGAAAGTATTGGGACCAGCAGACGTGCGTGTTGTGCTAGGTAATAAGGAAACGCAATGTGAACTGGTCGTGTTGTCGGGGAACGAACCAAATGTGCTGGGCAGGAACTGGTTTCATACACTATGCCTTCAAGTATCAGGATTGTGCTGGGCGGGAGAAGAGATAAAACAATATAGCAAAGAATTTCCAAAACTAGTTAAACAGGACCGCGGCGAGTACAACGGTTCTATGTCACTTCACGTGCGGCCGGAGGCTACGCCCAAGGCGCTTAAGGCCCGTGCGGTACCCTACCCTCTTCATGAAAAAGTCCTTAGACAATTGAACGAGATGCTGGAAGCAGGTGTCCGTTATTCTCAGTGGAGGACGCCGGTGACGATAGTGATGAAAAAAGACGGAACAGTACGCCACAGTAGTGGCACATTAATCACCACAGATTAACCCCTATAAAATGCAGATATCTAACCGCTGCCGACGTCTGCGGAAGTGTTTGTGAAATTAAGTGGCGGCAGAATATTCAGTAAGCTGGACTTGAAAACGCATATACACAACTAAAGGTACACACAATATTTTTAACTAACAAGAAAATAAAGAGTTGTTAGATCAGTTCTGTGAGCCCGTGGTTCAAATACGTTTTGCTTATTAAGTCGACTTTTTATGCAAATAAATAAATTGAACCTTCAACTGCAATGGTCAGGAAATTTAAATAAATATGGCACGAGTAACATATTTGCGTATGAAGACAATATCAGGGCGTTTATCGCTAAATTCGAACTCTGGATCAATAAGGTCGAAAGAAAAATCTGTGCTGCACTTGATACGCTCAACCAAATATTGACGGACAGAGTTCCGAGATTAATGGCGAAATACAGAAGACTTGTGACACTCCATTTGAAAATTTCAAAACGTGATTTTAATCGTTATTTTTCTGAATGCGGGGACAAAAGTCTTTATAAATTGAACCGGAATTCTTAAATATCAACATTGCCAAAAATTCGAGACATAGCTTTACGTTACCTAACTTTATTTTCATACACGTATCTATGCGAGCAGGGATTTTTCGGCTCATCTGATGATTATTAAAAACAAACACCGGAATTGGTTGGATGCCACTGCTGACATGAGTTTAACTTTGAGTAGCACTGAACCAAGAATTCACAAGTTAGTAAGGAGTACAGGTTTCGAAAATATCCGATATTTATAATAAATATCAAAGATATTCAGGAATAGTCAGCCCAAACCAACAGAGTCTCCTTGCGTGCCTTCCTGGGCTTATATTATTTTTTATGAAAAATTCTTGTCTGACTAGAGATTGGGGTTGGAGCGACTTTATCGACTTTTGGAGTCAAAGAGACCTTGGAGCTGGGGCGAAAAGGAACAGGAAGCGTTTGTAGAGGCGAAGCGATTACTGTCATCAGATCGAACGTTGGTGGGCTATGACTTGCAGAGAGAACTACTTCTCATTTCCGATGAGAAGTTCTTTAGGAAGTAGTTGTTCGGTCTCGGAGCTATTATTGCACACATCATGGATGACGGATCAGAACGGCCAGTGATGATGGCCTCACGGACACTACAGGCGCACGAGAGACGATAAGGGCAGATTGATAAGGAGGCCCTTTTATATTTGGATTGAAAATTTTACGAATTCTTGGCGAGTCGGAAATTGTGTATTCTGACTGACCATAAACCGTTGGTCTGTTTATTAAATCCCGCAAAACCAATCCCAAACCAGATATCACCGAGAATGTTCTGGTCATTGAGACTTTCCAGTTATAATTATTTTATTTACAGTATTCAGTACAGGCCTGGTAAATTATTCAGCAACGTGGAAGCGTTGAGCAGGTGGACCGCTCCGGTCACGTCGACACACAGGAAGACGTGCTGCACGACGTGCTTTTGCTGGAGGAACAGTCGAGCGGATGGGAGCTTGACGCTGCCAAGATAGCCACGGAGACCAACAAATATGTGGTTTTATAAAAAGTTGTTTCATGTTTTGCTCGGATGGCTACGAAGGAACAGACCCGAATCTACAAGCTTATTGGACGCGGAGAGAGAGCTGTTTATTGGGTTGTATCCTAAAAAAATATTTAATGTCCATCAGATAGATTTATAAAAAATATTTAACACGTATTTTTTATTTTTTCTTTCATTCAAATATTAAGGAAGATATATTGATTTGAAATATCGCATGACGTCACGCCGTGGTACAAAATATATCAAGGCGTGACGTAATTAGCCCCCACTCCGTAACTTTAAAACGCTATATCTCAGTAGTTTTTGGTAATTTCAACAAAATAAAAAATACGGGTCTTAATTTTTTTTTATTTTTTATAAGACGGACTAATTATTTTTTTGATTTTTATACCTTGGATACATCCCTATTGTGGAGCAACAGAGTCATAATACCTCCGACCTTTCAGCACAAAGTTTTAAAGTTATTACATGCCCCTCATGCGGGGATTGTCCAGACAAAAGCGTATGCAAGAGGCTACGTGTGGTGGGTCAATTTGGATCGGCGGATTGAGTGTGGTGGCCGCGTGTCAGCTAGTGAGAAATAACCCACAGACTTGGATTGTTTTTTTTTTTATATAAGTATTACAAACTACCGCTTGATTGCCATCCCGCCTGATGGTAAGCAGTGATGCAATCGTTGATGGTAAGGCGCGCTAGTTTATTAAGCCTACTCACTCAAAAGAACTGAGTAAATAGGAAGAAAGACGGCAGTTGAGCGAGGTGATGCAATGTTAAACCCAACAACACGACCAACGATGCTGCGCCAAGGATTGATATGGAGGCCCTCCACAACCAAACTCCCGACACAACAACATTTCGCGCATCGTACCCGGCACCTACAGTAAGAGTCAAAAGTGGAGTAGGTACCACTTTTGACCCTTATTGTTATTGTAATAAAATTCAAAAGTGGTAATGCACTTTTGACCATTGATTGTACATCGCAACACAACTGCTCAGACCCGTCCTCCGTACGGCTTCACTAGACATCATGCCGGAACAAGACGAATCGCTTGGCGGCAAGACTTGTTCCAGAGAAGCCGTGGAGCTGCGTGGAAAAACAGTTCTAGTCGTAGTAGACAGCTACAGGAATTGATTTGAGGTTGATCTCGTACCAGCAACGAACATCGGTTCTGTGATATCTATTATAAGAAAGATTTTCACTTCACAAGGGCTGCCCGACGTGTCGTGCAAGGTGTCCAATAATGGACATGTTTTCAATTTTTTATGAATTTAATCATTTTCTTAAAAAGAATTGAATTAAACATTTGTATTCACCGCCCTACCACCCAGACACTAATCGGGCAGATTGAACGCACAATTCAAACATTTAAGAATAAAATAAAGAAACTAGACAATCTAGACATGCAATGGCAGGAAAAACTTTGCAGAGTTCTATACTACAAAGTATATACGGACAGTGCCCAATAGCTCTACTAATAAGACATCTGCTGAGCTACTGAGTGGGCGAAGATACACAACTGCTGAAGATACTGCAGTGTCGAGCTTACAAACGGACTCGGCGCCGAGTCGTGCCGAGCAGCAAAGGCGGCGCGGCGGCGCAGCACTCGCCCGCAGGAATTTTTATGCTGCTGCAGCCCGTGGAAACAGTGAATGGGCCAGCCACTTATGTGGTGAGGACGGAAGATGGGGAGCTGTATCAGCGACACGTACACCAAACAATAGCTAGACCGCCGGGCACAGTTTATAACGGGTCATTTGTCATTAAAAAGCAGCCAGCAGCAGTCTGAATTATCACAGGATCCGCCCGCCCCGATTGTGATAGAGATTCCTAATGAATGACTTCAGTGATTGGTATAATATTAGAACTAATTAGAAGCAGTGTCCGACCGAAACTAGTTCTAGACCGAAACCGAAACGGTCTGTTTCGGCCGAAATCGAAACGTTCCTTACAACGATCATAATATTTTGAGGAAAACATAACGAAAACGTTATTATAATCAGCCAGTCTTTATTGTTTTCTCTTTAAATCACATAGATAATCAGTCATCAACATTTTCATTCATTAATAATCAGCCCGGACCGGTTGCCGTAAATGGAATGCCGCTCGAAGTTGTTTCAGAATATGTATAGTGTATACTTGGGCAAATGTTGCAATTAGGGACTTCGAGAAAGAGGCAAATAGAAGGATCCAGCTGGGATGGGCAGCATTTGGTAAACTTCGTCGGGTATTTTCGTCGCCCGTACCCCAATGTTTGAAGACAAAAATCTTCAACCAGTGCGTCCTACCCGTCAAGACTTACGGAGCCGAGACGTAGAAACTAACGGTCAGACTAGTCCATAAATTTAAAGTCGCTCAGCGAACTATGGAGCGGGTTATGTTGGGCGTCTCTCTGAAGGACCGCATCAGAAATTAGGTGATCCGACAGAGGACCAGAGTCACCGACATAGCTGAAAGGATTAGCAAGCTGAAGTGGCAATAGGCTGGTCACATATGCCGTAGGACCGACAACCGTTGGGGTAAACGAGTCCTCGAGTGGAGACCGCGTCTCGGCAAACGTAGCGTGGGACGCCCTTGGGCGAGATGGAGCGACGACATCAAAAAGGTGGCTGGTAGTGGCTGGCGGAGAACAGCTCGGGGTCGAGCTTGTTGGCGTGCCATGAAGGAGGCCTATGTCCAGCAGTGGACGAGTAGGGGCTGATGATGATAATGATGAATAATCAGCATGGGAACCTTTTTTTAAGAAAAATATATTAGTTGCGCCTCTAAAATACTCACAATAGGTAGTTTGAGTGGCTACACTCTCAACCAATGAAAAACTCACCACCACAAAAAAACAAAACCAATAGTAACGACATGGGCTCTGATGGGATTCATTCATTCATTCAACGTGCTGAGCATAACCAATCACATCACGAAAACTCTCGAATGCACATTCACATACATAGCTTTGGCAAGTTTGGTGCCGAAAATGAAACCGAAGGTGAACATTCGGTTGGACACTAATTAGAAGTAAATGTTTCATTCAATTGATTTTTTTCTAATGTTCTTATGACCAATGATCATGAGGGAAAGTTATGTTATGTTTGTACCTTGCTGATTGTTTTCATTAGTTGTCAATAGTATGATTTTTAAACAGTTTGCTTTCTGATCTTGACTTGGTTGTATCTTTTAAATATTACAACATCATCCACATAGATGAAGTAGAATAAATATTTATTAATGAAGTTAACTCAAACAACACTTGTCAGAAGTTGACCAAAGCGATGCCCACATCACAACAAGTAAGTGATATAAGTTGATTGAAAATGAAGATTCACATAATATTATATCCTTAATATAATACTTCTCATGGGAAATGTCTAATGAAAATACTCATTGGTCAATATTTATTATAATTTTAACAGGTACAATAGTCAGCAATTAAAAGGTATATTTATCCTTGTACAGTTCATGGTGTGCTGTAAAGGGAAACACTAAAAGGAAGTGAGCACGATTGTGTGTTATCTATGAATCACGCGCCGCTGTGACCTCGACTGCACAGGGCTCTATAGGCCTTATATTTATAATAGGTAACACAATGGGCACATGACAAATGCTAATGTGAGTTCCTATTCATAACATGCTCACAACCTGGTTTTGTATCACTTTGTAATAAGTAAGTAAACACAAATGGGACAATCAAGAATATATGCACGTAGCAGAGGATCCAGTGCAAAAGTGAAGAGAATTCATACATGTGTCAACGGTCACAATGGAAAACCACTAGTCAAATCAAAATGATAGTGTGTTTGGATCAATCTTGAACATGTTCCCACTTCAGGGTTTTATTTTAGTGTCTCCTGCAATATACTTTCTCAAACACTTTTAATTTGTATGAATTCAATCAATAAAGTTTGTTCATCAATGAATCAGTTTTAAACCCACAATATGTTAGTAGGACTCTGTGGACAGAGGCCTCCCACAGCATATCATATTCAACCTATGAGTCAACTTCTGTAGCTCAGTACTCTAGTTGGCAAAGCATATTCAACCTTTTGTTTTGACTACCTTGTAGCAATTTTTTAACGTTACAATAAAGAAACTGATTATAACTTGTTGGTACAAGTTACATAGTCCCGAAGTAAAAAGTCCTTAGTACACAAAACAGATGCTCACTATTGACGGCAACCCACTCGTTGAGGTCCTCACCCTCAGGCAACATGACGGCGAGGCGCAGGTTGCCGGAGCCCAGCGTGGCCGCCGCGTGCCGCATCAGGTCGTACTGGTGGGTGCCCTCGGGGATGTTTTTCTTCGGCTTGAATGTCTTATTTGAACGACTCCCACTGTAACACAACGTATAGATATGTTACACATACTTCTTACTAACCTACTACAGAGCTAAGTTTTGTATGTCGTCCAGCCAGGAGGATGCTCCACCCCTTACTGGCGGCACACTACACAGAGACCACGCAGCATAGTCTGGGACACTGTATTGGTGAACATTTTTCATTTAAATAATATATCACAAAACATCACCACAGACGTAAACAAGACGTCAACGCAGCAGAACGGAAGACGTTTAGTTATAAATAGACACACATGACTGCTTTAGGTTTATCAACTATTACTTACAATAAAAAGCTCATTTTGAAAGCGTTCTTTTGCCTTTCGATTATTACAAGTACTGTTTCCACTAGAATAGCACCGAGTCATTAAAATTAGGTTATATCAATACAATAAAATCTTTTGATGCAGTTGTCAAAAGTTTATTGCATTTTTTATTTGACAACTACCAAGTACCAAAGGTATTGCCAATAAAGAAATAAATAAAACCAACTACAGCACCAACAAGTGTTACAATTTACTTGAAATTGGCACAAAGTCATAACTAGTGCCATACTACAAAAAAAAGTGTCATTAGAATAAAATCATATTACATTATTACATGTATTTTCTTTGACAAAATCAATCAACACAAGGGCCGTCCTATGACGTATTAATTGTGCAACTGCAAGGGTGAAAAAAGGATAGCGCTATTCATCCTATATAGCTCCATATTTGTCTGACGCTGCAATAACGATGGCTTCAACACTGAACACGTCATATAGTCATGATGGTGCATGCCACGCACTTTAACTTTGTGGACTTTTCTTGCCTTGCTCAGCATGTGTGGGTTGATCATATAAATTGAGACACAACTATACTCTGTTTTTTAATCTCGTAGACTAAACTGACATTACGAGTGTTGGCAGTTTATTGCAATTAGGTGCAATAGTGCCGAAACTTAGCGTTCATAAAATCAAGTATCTTTTTTACATTAAGTTATCCTGAAATAATGTGTAGGTACTTATTAAAAACGTAATAATACAAAATTAATAATGTAAATTTGACATTTGCATGTGTCAATTTAGTCTACGAGATTAAAAAACAGAGTATACTAGCGTAATCAACAAAGTTTGATACGTTCTATGTTCTGCGGCCACTTTCATTCCGAAGTTTGATGCAAAATTCATCACTAATTAAAAAAAAAATCCACATAACTAAGGAACTACCACTCCAGTTATCGCTTAGGGCAATGGGACGTTTTAAGTACCTATTCAATATTGGCTAAATCTGCGTAATGTCTTATGCCATAGAATAATGATTTATAAAATATTTTATAATTTTAGGATAGTAACATTGAAACTGCTGTAAGGCCTAGGCCGCACTACGGTTAAACCGCTGCGGTTTTTTCCCGCGACTGATTTTTTCGCTACAAAATGCTCGCTGGAAAAAACCGCAGGTGCGGCCGCTTGTATTAGGCCGCTGCCGCGAATCTTGAGGGCAGCGGGGCGGCGGCGGCAGCAGCGCGGCTGCCGAGCGGGCAACGAAGACCCGTTCTCGAAACTAGCGGGTTGATCGTGCGATTCGTGCGTCACTATAGCCGCGTAGTGTTGTGTTCACGATTGTGTCGACGAGATATTTGTTTTTATTCACGAAAGAAATGTCTGAACAATGGCGGCAACATCTTTTTGATTCAGTTTTATTCCTAACGCTCGATACCGCTCGCTGCCCGCAAGATTCGAGCGCGAGAAGTACACCGCTCGCTACCCGCCACCGCCCCGCCGCCGCGCCGCTGTTTTTGAGAACCGGTCCGTTTGTTTATACGCATAAGATCCTACCGGTCACTCGCCGCCGCTCCGCTGCCCGCAAGATTCGAGGCAGCGGCCTTAGTCTTCTAGGGGCACAAATTCATGCGATTAAAAACCGCCGCGGTTTAACCGTAGTGTGGCCTCAGCCTAACTCTGTAGGTTAAGCTGTCATTCTGTCTGTCAGAGTCAGAGTGTGTCAGATTTTTTCAGCAATCGAAGAAGACTGTACGGTGCCGTATCGATTGCTTGTGTATCTGCCTCCTAGGCAAATACTTGTGAATTTTTGAATATTCCAAAAGTCATCAAAATGCAAGGTTTATCATTTGAAAGCTTGAAAAAGCACAAAGCTGTAAGTAGCACTTGTTATTTGTTGATCAACGCTCACTACGTCTCAGGTGTACACTTCTTACATAATTAACCTATAATAATGTATATTTTTTTCTAAGTGTTTAATTGTTAAGGGTATCATTTATCTGTAAATTAATAGAAATATGGCTTAATTCGTTTCCTATGTTGTACAAGTAAGTTAGATAGGAAAAGTAATTTTAACGGGTCATCATAGGGCTGCCATTTGTAAAATATATTCTATGTTACAGTAATTAAAAACAATTTGAATATTAAACCCACTTGTACACAAACAATGTTAGGTAATTTGAAATAATTGTCAAAACACTATAGATTGATTGAAAAATTTTGTGCATTGGTTGTCCTATTTCTTTATCTTTAATCGAATGTGAATTGATAGTGATAAAACTTAATAATTCATTCATGTATTTCCTAACTGAAGCAATTTCAACATTATTGTGCACCCAGAGCAGCTTAGAGTTGGTATTTCTGACTCGATATAAACTTAATTATGATTCCTGACTGTCGATTCTAATCACACCAACAATTAATTTCTCGCAATATTTGTGTCAGGAACCCATGAGAATTTCAAACATGAATGAGTAATAATTGTGCCAAAGCTGGAAGCAAAAGCTAGGATACAAATGAAAGATGTTTTTTTATTTATTTATTTTTAACACAATGTATCTGTTTTGTTGGTGTAGCAAACATTTCCTTAGCTAATGTAGCAAAGTGTTGTCTATGATGTTATGCAAAATATAATAATATCAGGATTCAGGAGCCATGGCCACAAACAACATTGCAATGTGTTGGAGAACACGCTACAACTATAAAACTTTACTAATAAAGAATTAACTTGGTAATGTGTGTGTGCAGTTGATCCCGCTGTATGTGTGTGTGGGTATCGGCTGTGCGGGTGCTGTTTTCTACTTGGGTAGACTGGCCACCCGCAACCCTGATGTCTCCTGGAACAAGAAGTCCAACCCTGAGCCCTGGGAGGAGTACAGGGCCAAACAGTACAAGGTATACAACGCTGGCTCTATTGACATCATTGCCTTGAAAAAAAAAAACAGTTTACAGATTTTGTTTCTATTAGTGTAGTCATGACTGAAGGTGAAGGAAAACATCTTGAGGAAACCTGGACTTCAAGTCTGAAATCGCCAACCCGCATTGAGCAAGAGTGGTGATTACGCTCAATCCTTCTCTGTAGAGAGAAAAGGTTGATGATGATGATGATGACAGTAGTCATGAACATAGTACAAATAAGCTCTAATAGTTGAATTGCCAGTAACATGTATCTGCCATTGCAGCATTCCTGCATTCACAGATTAATAATTAAGTAAGGATTAGTTGGCAAACCTAAACATTTATAATATATTGATGTACTAGCTTTCCGCTGGCGGCTTCGCCCGCGTGGAGTTCGGTTATATCGCGCTTTTTAGATTTCCCTAGGGAATATCAATTTTTTCCGGGACAAAAGGTAGCCTATGTTCTTTCTCAGGGTCTAAAGCTTGTCTGTGCCAAATTTCATCAAAATCGGTTGAGAAGTTTAAACAGGAAAGCGTAACAGACAGACAGAGTTACTTTCGCATTTATAATATTAGTATGGATAAATCGTCCCTGCAAATCAGCTATACCAAGGATAATATTCTGTTTTACAGGATGACTCATAACAAGTATTGAGTTTTGAACAAACACAACATGACCTGTAATCCCTGAAGAGTGAGGTGGGAGGCAGGGCTGTATTATGTACAGGGAACACATACATCTTGCAACATACAGAGTGGTGCTGACAATATGACAATAAATTAAACATCGTGTACCTCAACACATTCTCAGTCTACCCATAATAAAAATATATAAATATATCCATTAGTTTAGTCACAGGAAATTATTTTTCACATTTTCTACATAATGTACATGTTGATAAGGAAGCGCTTAGAGGTTGATGACCACCGCATCCAGCGGTACTAAACTTTAATAATAATGGCGCGAACAAGCAAGTCGATACATGAACACGCTGTCGCCCGCTGATCGAAGGTCATTGAACCAATGTTTTAATTAAAGGATGATCAAGGATATTGAAAGGATATCTATTCCGTTCGCAATTTTATGCGATTTAGTTTGTTTAAAATTTTCATTTTTTGATTTTTGATGCTAGGTTTTTTTTCTATTGTTCAGGATTATTCCTATGTACCAGCATGGTCTGTGTTTTCATTTATTGTCGTATTATCAGCACCACTCTGTATATTATGTACAGGGAATACATGTTGCAACATATATTATGTACAGGGAACACATACATGTTGCAACATATATTATGTACAGGGAACACATACATGTTGCTACATATATTATGTACAGGGAACACATACATGTTGCAACATATATTATGTACAGGGAACACATACATGTTGCTACATATATTATGTACAGGGAACACATACATGTTGCTATATATATTATGTACAGGGAACACATACATGTTGCAACATATATTATGTACAGGGAACACATACATGTTGCTACATATATTATGTACAGGGAACACATACATGTTGCTACATATATTATGTATGTGGACACACATTTTTGTACACAAAGGGGACAAGCTTATTGCATCAACTCAAAAGTTTGTTATCTATTAGGCACCTACCATGATTAAGTGAACCTATCACACAAAGACCAAAAGGCACTATCTTCAAGTTAGCTTTAGACAAAAGACGTTTATAGAAGCAGAAGTGTTCAATGTTTAATTTTTGAGATGAATTCAACTAATTTCAAAAATATCAAAATAAAAATAAACTATAAGAATTAAGTAACAAAAATCGGGAGAAACAAGTAAGATAGCATAGCAAGTATCAACAAGTGAAGGACGATCAAATACAGCTACGTTTTTGGCAGAAGTAAAATTTAAAAATTCTCTGTTAGTGTTCATATTGACTACCACTGATTTTTTCAGGTTTTTAACATTGTCACTAGTAGCTTAATTTAAGTAGTCATAGCCTCATTAATTCAGAAAATAGGTAGTTCACATGAGTTAACAGTTGGTATATAAATTGATTATAATAAATTCATCATCATTCTTAAATTTTTATGCCTGATATGTTAATACCAATAAAATTCGATATAGTTCAGCAGGTGTTTATTTCCTTGTTGAATATACAATGGCGGCGTAAGAATACAAGGTTAGAATGTCAGATAAATAATGGTGGGTCACATGAGTATTAAATTGAGTATACACATTTTATGAGATTCTTGCCAACTAGTGATCTGCTCATGATCGTCTATGATCTAAATCAAAAGCTGCCGTCCATAGACACTTGCTAAACACATTAGTGGTGTGCTTATAGATCCATAGGGTAATTGCGTAACAAACTATCAGTAGCAATGGGTTTCATTTTGACAGTTCAACAACATCCATTGCGTTATTTACGTAGTTGAACTGACACGTTTTGGCACATGTGGATCAATGGATTAGCAATATGCTTCAAAATGATTTCAACTGATAGTAATAGTTTGATACGTAATTAGGGTGCTGGTGGGAACCACAAACCATTGGTATGGGTCGCCACAAATGTAATAACACACGATATATGTACATATATTGTACTTTTGTTACAAAGTATGCCCCTAAACAACCTTTTTCTACTTGTATCTAATCCTAGCACGAATGTAGTATAGTAGTGTTTGTGTTGTTTCAGTTCTACTCGCCCATCAGAGACTACTCAAAGGAGGAGTCCCCCGCGCCCAAGTACTAGGCTACTGCTAACTTAATCAAGTGTAATCGCGGACTATAGATTGTATAATTTAATAAATAGCAACATTATGTGATAAAAAAGTTTGTGTTATTTATTTATCTGTGTGGCTACCATGAGTTTTCATCACGAGACTGAATCAAACGCGCTCGATATTGATGATCGAGTCTTCGTAATGAATACTCATGTTAGCACAGTATCTGTCGGCTCTAACTATACAATACAATTCGCGCGAGTTAACTGTGCACCTCGCTCTGTGACGTCATTACTCATGGTAGCACAGTATCTGTCGGCTCTAACTATACAATACAACTCGCGCGAGTTGAGAGCACTGTGTCGTCTGGACGTGAATAAGGCTAGTGGTCCGGATGGTATACCAGCGATTGTTCTTAAAGCATGTGCGCACGAGTTGTCTCCTGTATTGACGCGCTTGTTTCGCCTCTCATTTAGGACTGGTATAGTGCCCAAGTCCTGGAAGCTTGCTAACGTGCAGCCCGTGCCCAAGAAGGGTAGTCGTGCCGATCCTGCCAACTATCGGCCGATTTCGATCACCTCCATACTTTGCAAAATTATGGAGCGCGTATTGAACTCGCGCCTCTTAGCATACCTGGAAGGTAACGATCTCCTCAGTGACCGACAGTACGGGTTTCGCAGCAATCGGTCAACTGGGGACCTACTAGTGTATGCCACTCACTTGTGGGGCGAGGCCCTCGAGAAGAATGGGGAAGCGATTGCTGTCTCCCTTGATGTCTCGAAGGCCTTCGACCGGGTATGGCACGCTGGCCTTTTGAGTAAGCTTCCAGCGTACGGCATTTCCCCTAGCCTGACTGGCTGGGTAAAGACGTTGTTGTCGACGGATGCTCTTCTGAGCCCATGACAACTAACGCCGGTGTTCCTCAGGGGTCTGTTCTCTCTGCTACTCTGTTCCTGCTGCATATTAACTATCTGCTGATGCCCGGTATCTATGGGTATGCAGATGACAGCACAGTTGTAGAGAGATACCTGCCGGATGCTCGGGCTAGTAGGGAATCAATCCGGTCCAGAAGGGAGGCCATGGTTGAGCGAACGAGTGTTGCACTGCAGGCGGTCTCCGAATGGGGCAATGCCAATCTTGTAGCATTCAATGCCGCCAAAACACAGGCGTGTCTTTTCACCGCCAAAAGGAGCCCATTCACCTTGGCTCCTACTTTTCGGAATGTGTCCTTGGAGTGTTCCGACCGCCTTCAGCTTTTGGGAGTTGAGATTTCCTCGGACCTTAACTTTGGGCGGTTCATTGGGTCCAAGGCTAAGGTGGCTGCCAGGAAACTTGGCGTTATCGCAAAGGTCCGACAGTACTTCACACCTTGGCAGCTTCTAATGTTATACAAAGCACAGGTCCGTTCGTGTGTGGAGTACTGCAGCCACATTTGAGCTGGTGCTGCCAAGTGTCACCTGGCCACTTTGGATTCAGTGGAGAGACGTGCAAAGAGGCTGATTGGTGACCCTGATCTAACTCGAGTTGGTCTCCAAAGCCTTGTAGCGATGGTCGCAGTCGCTACAATACAACAATAACACAAAGGATTGCCCAACTATTGACGTCCCAACGATTGACGACCTTCCGCGAAAGGGTGCATATAAATCATACCAGAACAAGGATCTTGGAAAACAAAGCGCGAATGTAAGACAAAGAGCGTGGGTCCTGACCGCCTCAGCGAGGGTGTCGCACATTGTCGGACATCTGTTGGTTAACCCATTGTTCGTTGGAGAAAGTTCCGCGGACGACGCGATTCTGTCAACCTATTGTGCACCGCCGGAGAAAGCGCGCGGACCACAACGAACCGCCTTGCACGTGCACCGAAGGCGCGGCCCGGTCCACCGGCCAATCAGACGGCACGTTCTTCCACGATCAACAAATCAGCATCAAGAACGCCCGATCAGTCAGCCCCACTCCGGTGTAGAGATAGCTGTATTATTGTCTAGTATTTAAGCTTGTGCATAGCTCGTAAGACATCCCTTTCTCACATTATCACATTATCATATTACCATATTATAACACATTATTTACATTGTAACATAGTCGCGTCTCTACTCTTGTAATTAGGTAGCTTATAACATACATTGTACTCTAGACTAACGTGCAATATACAACGTTATACCTATTCGCGTTTTAATTACACAACACGCCCTACGCGCTAAAGTGGTGACCCCGACGATTAAAACCGACGTGAGACTAACCGGCGCGAGTCTAGCCGTCGTAATACGAACCGACGCGATTACAAGACCGACGTGATTACAAGACCGACGTGACTTCAAGACCGACGTGACGATATTCGTGATTAGCACATTCTAGTGGCTTCCCACAAGCGGGTTTCCCCACTAGGATTTCAAGAGGCTATATTCGCGGTATTGTAGCGTCACAACAGCAGAGTCTCTTCAGGATGGCGACCAGCAACGCACCACAGGTTGAAGGGCGAGTCGACACGCTCACACTACAAGCACGGCTGTCTGACTTTTGGCCAGCGTATCCCAGGCTATGGTTCACGCACTTCGAAGCAGTAATGGCGCCACAGAAGTCAGGTGATGACGCGTGCTATCAAGCAGCTATCGCACGACTAGGCCTGGACGCACTACAACAAGTAAGTGATATTATCGCTAAACCGCCCACTGAAAACAAGTACGAAACTCTGAAGGCCAGACTCATCAGCGTCTACGAGGATTCCGAGAGCCGGAAGCTGCAAAAGCTGATGGATGAGATGGAACTCGGAGATCAGAAACCCTCACAGCTGTTACGTAAAATGCGGGAACTAGCCGGACAGAAGATACCCGACAGCACACTGCGCATCATGTGGACCAAGTTACTTCCACCTTCCGTACGCGCTGTTCTCACCGTGAGCGACATAACTGACTTAGAAAAGTTGTCGCAAATGGCAGACACTGTCATGGACACTATCGCGCTACCTAACCAGGTCGCGCAGATTACACACACGAGCGGTATGACTGCCCTACACGAACAAATAAGGCAGTTATCTCTGGAGCTAGCTGAACTCAAGAACAGGCAGGAACACAGACCAAGATCACACAGACCATATGACAGACGGCGTTCAAGATCGCGCTCAGCAAGCAAGGATAATAGCAATCGCAAGTATTCAGAACAATCACTTAAGTGTTATTATCATCGCAAGTTCGGTAAAGAAGCCCGAAAGTGTACGCGTCCGTGCAATTTCGACAGCAACAGTGCCCAGTCGGAAAACTAACGCCTGCGTCAGTTGAGGCGGCAACTGACGCGAACAACAGTTCTCACCGCCTATTCATAACTGATAAGAATTCGCGTCTGTCATTTCTTATTGATACCGGCGCAAACGTTTCCGTGATACCGAGAACCAAAGTCGGGAAAGCAAAACAAACCGATTTCTGTTTGTACGCGGCAAACAACACGATTATCCCAACGTACGGAGAGAAAACCTTACAACTGGATCTCAACCTACGACGGCCGTACACCTGGAAATTCATCGTCGCGGCAGTCAGCAAACCAATCATCGGTGCAGACTTCCTGAAACGTCATCAACTTCTTGTCGACATAGCCGGCCGACGTCTCGTCGACAAAGTTACCAATATGACCGTCAGAGCATCAGTCATTCAGTCCGCCGAACCCACAGTTCGAAGTATCGACATGGAACAGCCGTATCACCAGCTCCTCAGTAAGTTTCCTGACATCCTGCGACCGTCATGCACGAAGGATACTCCCAAACACAGGGTAGAACACCACATAGAAACTACTGGTCCACCAGTGTACAGCAAGTGCAGACCGCTTCCTCCACATCGCTACCTGCCCGTGAAGAAAGAATTCGAGCTCATGATGCAGCAAGGAATTTGCCGACCAAGCAAAAGCCCTTGGGCCAGTCCACTACATGTCGTACCTAAGAAAAACGGCGACTTACGAATCTGCGGTGACTACAGGAGACTCAATGACGTCACTAAACCCGATCGCTACCCAGTACCACGCCTCAAGGATTTTACATACCTGCTTCACGGCAAGAAAATCTTCTCCACTCTCGATTTAAACCGAGCCTATTCACAATTGCCGATCTTCGAACCCGATATCGAGAAGACAGCGATCACAACACCATTCGGTTTATTCGAATTTCCACGAATGTGCCCAGGTCTCAAGAACGCTGGACAGACATTCCAACGATTCATACACGAAGTACTGAACGGGATAGACTACGCTTTCCCATTCATCGACGATGTCATCGTTGCATCTGAAAGTGAAGCAAGCCATATCGCGGATCTGCAGGAAGTTTTACGCCGATTAGACACGTACGGTGTCACTATCAACCCATCTAAGTGTGTCTTCGGCGGCGAAACAGTCAAGTTCCTAGGTTACGAAGTATCGAGCGCGGGAATCAAGCCACTGCAGGACAAGGTCAAAGCAATAATAGAATACCCCAAACCGAAAACCATTCAGGACTTATGAAGATTTATGGGGATGATAAATTTCTATAGAGACAGTGTTAGAAATGCAGCAGAGATACAAGCACCGTTAAACGCCTTTCTTCATAACTCAAAAAAACGAGACAAAACGGAAGTAACGTGGGACAACCAGTCAACAAAAGCCTTCGAGTTGTGCAAACAGAGCATAATAGATGCTGCGTTATTGTCTTACCCATCAAGTTCGCCCGACGACAAGATCGCTTTGTTTTGCGATGCGTCGGCTACCTGCGCCGGCGCATCCCTCCAACAATTGCGTAACAATAAACAATGGGTGCCACTCGGATATTTTTCGAAAAAATTCTCCGACAGACAGAAGAGATATAGCACAAATGATAGGGAGTTACTTTCGATTTTCATGGCGATAAAACACTTTCGAAAAATCTTTGAAGGCAGAGAACTCATCATTTATACTGACCACAAACCGCTGATTTACGCAATTCGCAAGCCCCCGTCTGATAACGACACACCACGCCGAATCCGCCAATTGCTCTTCATCAGCGAGTTTACTACTGATATCCGACACGTGAGCGGGGCACAAAATATTGTCGCAGATGCACTATCGCGCGTCGAGACAATCGACACGCCATCACCTATCAACTACGACGAGTTATCTCAAGACCAACATACAACTCAAGAAAATCATCTTACCTGGTACCAACAAGCCAATATTCTGCGAAACATCAACGTCACATGTTCGTCCATATCTAACAGCTGACTTTCGTCGCACAGCTTTCAACGCCGTGCACAGTCCAAGTCATCCCGGAGTACGAGCTACACGGAAGCTGATGCAAGAACGATACTTTTGGCCCTCAATGAACACCGACATCGGGGAGTGGACTAAAGCATGCAATTCGTGTCAGCTCTCCAAAGTAAATCGACACAATCATAGCGACATCGCAACATTCCCACCGAGCGAACGATTTCAACATATTCACATCGATATCGTTGGTCCTCTACCTACATCAGCATGTGGACACAAATACTTACTCACAATGATCGACCGGTGCACTCGATGGCCTGAAGCTGTACCACTTCAAGAGACAACCGCTGAAACCGTCGCAAGAAAGCTATACGAAGTCTGGATATCCCGTTTCGGTTGTCCAATAAGAATCACAACTGATCAAGGACGACAGTTTGAAAGTCGACTGTTCAAAGACCTAGCTCAACTACTCGGCGCAGACAAAACCCGTACTACTGCCTACCACCCGCAGAGTAATGGAATCGTCGAGCGTTGGCACAGATCGTTGAAAGCCGCACTCATGGCTAGACTAGAAAACAGCAACAAATGGATCTACGAGTTGCCCACTGTTCTAATGGGTCTAAGAGCCGCTATCCGCTCCGACTCTGACACAAGCGCAGCGCAACTCACCTACGGTCAAGCTATACGCCTACCAGGTGACTTCATATCACCAACTCCAGCCACACCGACGATGGATCACGACTACGTCAATCACCTGCAAGACATCATCACGAAGCTCACACCCACATACAAATCGCATGCAAACAAGCGATGTATGTTCGTGCACAACGATCTACAAACATGTAGCCACGTGTTTGTACGCGACGACACCGTCCGCAAACCTCTGCAGCATCCATACCAAGGTCCATACAGGATCATCGAACGCAAGGATAAGTACTTCACAATACAACTACCCGGACGATCAAGCAACATATTGATCGATCGCCTCAAACCTGCGTATACTATCAACACAAAAGATGATCCCAAGCAAACAAACAGCGAGACCAGTCAAGCACCTGCAGTTACCACAGACGAGCAAGCCACAGCCAAGACTCCAGCACCTGCAGCGACCGCAGACGAGCAATCCAGCCTACTCCCAGCCCAGCATACGAGAGAACAACGTACTAGGTCAGGCAGGATCGTTAAGACGCCTGCACGCCACGTATATTTCGCGTGAGGGGGAGAGTACTGTAGCGATGGTCGCAGTCGCTACAATACAACAATAACACAAAGGATTGCCAAACTATTGACGTCCCAACGATTGACGACCTTCCGCGAAAGGGTGCATATAAATCATACCAGAACAAGGATCTTGGAAAACAAAGCGCGTATGTAAGACAAAGAGCGTGGGTCCTGACCGTCTCAGCGAGGGTGTCGCACATTGTCGGACATCTGTTGGTTAACCCATTGTTCGTTGGAGAAAGTTCCGCGGACGACGCGATTCTGTCAACCTATTGTGCACCGCCGGAGAAAGCGCGCTGACCACAACGAACCGCCTTGCACGTGCACCGAAGGCGCGGCCCGGTCCACCGGCCAATCAGACGGCACGTTCTTCCACGATCAACAAATCAGCATCAAGAACGCCCGATCAGTCAGCCCCACTCCGGTGTAGAGATAGCTGTATTATTGTCTAGTATTTAAGCTTGTGCATAGCTCGTAAGACATCCCTTTCTCACATTATCACATTATCATATTACCATATTATAACACATTATTTACATTGTAACATAGTCGCGTCTCTACTCTTGTAATTAGGTAGCTTATAACATACATTGTACTCTAGACTAACGTGCAATATACAACGTTATACCTATTCGCGTTTTAATTACACAACACGCCCTACGCGCTAAAGTGGTGACCCCGACGAGTAAAACCCGACGATTAAAACCCCGACGAGTAAAACCCGACGATTAAAACCGACGTGAGACTAACCGGCGCGAGTCTAACCGTCGTAATACGAACCGACGCGATTACAAGACCGACAAGACCGACGTGACTTCAAGACCGACGTGACTTCAAGACCGACGTGACGATACTCGTGATTAGCACATTCTAGTGGCTTCCCACAAGCGGGTTTCCCCACTAGGATTTCAAGAGGCTATATTCGCGGTATTGTAGCGTCACAACAGCAGAGTCTCTTCAGGATGGCGACCAGCAACGCACCACAGGTAGAAGGGCGAGTCGACACGCTCACACTACAAGCACGGCTGTCTGACTTTTGGCCAGCGTATCCCAGGCTATGGTTCACGCACTTCGAAGCAGTAATGGCGCCACAGAAGTCAGGTGATGACGCGCGCTATCAAGCAGCTATCGCACGACTAGGCCTGGACGCACTTCAACAAGTAAGTGATATTATCGCCAAACCGCCCACTGAAAACAAGTACGAAACCCTGAAGGCCAGACTGATCAGCGTCTACGAGGAGTCCGAGAGCCGGAAGCTGCAAAAGCTGATGGATGAGATGGAACTCGGAGATCAGAAACCCTCACAGCTGTTACGAAAAATGCGGGAACTAGCCGGACAGAAGATACCCGACAGCACACTGCGCATCATGTGGACCAAGTTACTTCCACCTTCAGTACGCGCTGTTCTCACCGTGAGCGACATAACTGACTTACAAAAGTTGTCGCAAATGGCAGACACTGTCATGGACACTATCGCGCTACCTAACCAGGTCGCGCAGATTACACACACGAGCGGTATGACTGCCCTACACGAACAAATAAGGCAGTTATCTCTGGAGCTAGCTGAACTCAAGAACAAGCAGGAACACAGACCATACGACAGACGGCGTTCAAGATCGCGCTCAGCAAGCCGGGATAATAGCAATCGCAAGTATTCAGAACAATCACTTAATTGTTATTATCATCGCAAGTTCGGTAAAGAAGCGCGAAAATGTACGCGTCCGTGCAATTTCGACAGCAACAGTGCCCAGTCGGAAAACTAACGCCTGCGTCGGTTGAGGCGGCAACTGACGCGAACAACACTTCTCACCGCCTATTCATAACCGATAAGAATTCGCGTCTGTCATTTCTTATTGATACCGGCGCAAACGTTTCCGTGATACCGAGAACCAAAGGCGGGAAAGCAAAACAAACCGATTTCTGTTTGTACGCGGCAAACAACACGATTATCCAAACGTACGGAGAGAAAACCTTACAACTGGATCTCAACCTACGACGGCCGTACACCTGGAAATTCATCGTCGCTGCAGTCAGCAAACCAATCATCGGTGCAGACTTCCTGAAACGTCATCAACTTCTTGTCGACATAGCCGGCCGACGCCTCGTCGACAAAGTTACCAATATGACCGTCAGAGCATCTGTCATTCAGTCCGCCGAACCCACAGTTCGAAGTATCGACATGGAACAGCCGTATCACCAGCTCCTCAGTAAGTTTCCTGACATCCTGCGACCGTCATGCACGAAGGATACTCCCAAACACAGGGTAGAACACCACATAGAAACTACTGGTCCACCAGTGTACAGCAAGTGCAGACCGCTTCCTCCACATCGCTACCTGCCCGTGAAGAAAGAATTCGAGCTCATGATGCAGCAAGGAATTTGCCGACCAAGCAAAAGCCCTTGGGCCAGTCCACTACATGTCGTACCTAAGAAAAACGGCGACTTACGAATCTGCGGTGACTACAGGAGACTCAATGACGTCACTAAACCCGATCGCTACCCAGTCCCACGCCTCAAGGATTTTACATACCTGCTTCACGGCAAGAAAATCTTCTCCACTCTCGATTTAAACCGAGCCTATTCACAATTGCCGATCTTCGAACCCGATATCGAGAAGACAGCGATCACAACACCATTCGGTTTATTCGAATTTCCACGAATGTGCCCAGGTCTCAAGAATGCTGGACAGACATTTCAACGATTCATACACGAAGTACTAAACGGGATAGACTACGCGTTCCCATTCATCGACGATGTCATCGTTGCATCTGAAAGTGAAGCAAGCCATATCGCGGATCTGCAGGAAGTTTTACGCCGATTAGACACGTATGGTGTCACTATCAACCCATCAAAGTGTGTCTTCGGCGGCGAAACAGTC
This sequence comes from Sesamia nonagrioides, assembly GCA_017933935.1. Taxonomy (NCBI): domain Eukaryota; kingdom Metazoa; phylum Arthropoda; class Insecta; order Lepidoptera; family Noctuidae; genus Sesamia; species Sesamia nonagrioides. Next base: position 199,696 of record JADWQK010000145.1, on the reverse strand, counting down.
AAGTTCCTAGGTTACGAAGTATCGAGCGCGGGAATTAAGCCACTTCCAGACAAAGTCAATGCAATAATAGAATACCCCAAACCGAAAACCATTCAAGACTTACGAAGATTTATGGGGATGATAAATTTCTATAGAGACAGTGTTAGAAATGCAGCCGAGATACAAGCACCGTTAAACGTCTTTCTTCATAACTCAAAAAAACGAGACAAAACGGAAGTAACGTGGGACAACCAGTCAACAAAAGCCTTCGAGTTGTGCAAACAGAGCATAATAGATGCTGCGTTATTGTCTTACCCATCAAGTTCGCCCGACGACAAGCTCGCATTGTTTTGCGATGCGTCGGCTACCTGCGCCGGCGCATCCCTCCAACAATTGCGTAACAATAAACAATGGGTGCCACTCGGATATTTTTCGAAAAAATTCTCCGAAACACAAAAGAGATATAGCACAAATGACAGGGAATTACTTTCGATTTTCATGGCGATAAAACACTTTCGAAAAATCTTTGAAGGCAGAGAACTCATCATCTATACTGATCACAAACCGCTGATTTACGCAATTCGCAAGCCCCCGTCTGATAACGACACACCACGCCGAATCCGCCAATTGCTCTTCATTAGCGAGTTTACTACTGATATCCGACACGTGAGCGGGGCACAAAATATTGTCGCAGACGCACTATCGCGCGTCGAGACAATCGCCACGCCATCACCTATCAACTACGACGAGTTATCTCAAGCTCAAGAAAACGACAGTTGTTTACCTGCATTATCTCAACAGACCAACATACAACTCAAGAAAATCATCTTACCTGGTACCAACAAGCCAATATTCTGCGAAACATCAACGTCACATGTTCGTCCATATCTAACAGCCGACTTTCGTCGCACAGCTTTCAACGCCGTGCACAGTCCAAGTCATCCCGGAGTACGAGCTACACGGAAGCTGATGCAAGAACGATTCTTTTGGCCCTCAATGAACACCGACATCGGGGAGTGGACCAAAGCATGCAATTCGTGCCAGCTCTCCAAAATACAGCGACACAATCATAGCGACATCGCAACATTCCCACCGAGCGAACGATTTCAACACATTCACATCGATATCGTTGGTCCGCTACCTACATCAGCATATGGACACAAATACTTACTCACAATGATCGACCGGTGCACTCGATGGCCTGAAGCTGTACCACTTCAAGAGACAACCGCTGAAACCGTCGCAAGAAAGCTATACGAAGTCTGGATATCCCGTTTCGGTTGTCCAATAAGAATTACAACTGATCAAGGACGACAGTTTGAAAGTCGACTATTCAAAGACCTAGCTCAACTACTCGGCGCAGACAAAACCCGTACTACTGCCTACCACCCGCAGAGTAATGGAATCGTCGAGCGTTGGCACAGATCGTTGAAAGCCGCACTCATGGCTAGACTAGAAAACAGCAACAAATGGATCTACGAGTTGCCTACTGTTCTAATGGGTCTAAGAGCCGCTATCCGCTCGACTCTGACACAAGCGCAGCGCAACTCACCTACGGTCAAGCTATACGCCTACCAGGTGACTTCATATCACCAACTCCAGCCACACCGACGATGGATCACGACTATGTCAATCACCTGCACGACATCATCACGAAGCTCACACCCACATACAAATCGCATGCAAACAAGCGATGTATGTTCGTGCACAACGATCTACAAACATGTAGCCACGTGTTTGTACGCGACGACACCGTCCGCAAACCTCTGCAGCATCCATACCAAGGTCCATACCAGATCATCGAACGCAAGGAAAAGTACTTCACAATACAACTACCCGGACGATCAAGCAACATATCGATCGATCGCCTCAAACCTGCGTACACTATCAACACAGAAGATGATCCCAAGCAAACAAACAGCGAGACCAGTCAAGCACCTGCAGTTACCACAGACGAGCAAGCCACAGCCAAGACTCCAGCACCTGCAGCAACCGCAGACGAGCAATCCAGCCTACTCCCAGCCCAGCATACGAGAGAACAACGTACTAGGTCAGGCAGGATCGTTAAGACGCCTGCACGCCACGTATATTTCGCGTGAGGGGGAGAGTACTGTAGCGATGGTCGCAGTCGCTACAATACAACAATAACACAAAGGATTGCCCAACTATTGACGTCCCAACGATTGACGACCTTCCGCGAAAGGGTGCATATAAATCATACCAGAACAAGGATCTTGGAAAACAAAGCGCGTATGTAAGACAAAGAGCGTGGGTCCTGACCGTCTCAGCGAGGGTGTCGCACATTGTCGGACATCTGTTGGTTAACCCATTGTTCGTTGGAGAAAGTTCCGCGGACGACGCGATTCTGTCAACCTATTGTGCACCGCCGGAGAAAGCGCGCTGACCACAACGAACCGCCTTGCACGTGCACCGAAGGCGCGGCCCGGTCCACCGGCCAATCAGACGGCACGTTCTTCCACGATCAACAAATCAGCATCAAGAACGCCCGATCAGTCAGCCCCACTCCGGTGTAGAGATAGCTGTATTATTGTCTAGTATTTAAGCTTGTGCATAGCTCGTAAGACATCCCTTTCTCACATTATCACATTATCATATTACCATATTATAACACATTATTTACATTGTAACATAGTCGCGTCTCTACTCTTGTAATTAGGTAGCTTATAACATACATTGTACTCTAGACTAACGTGCAATATACAACGTTATACCTATTCGCGTTTTAATTACACAACACGCCCTACGCGCTAAAGCCTAGAGCACAGGCGTAGAGTAGCCAGCCTTTCGGTGTTCTATAGGATGCATTTCGGGGAGTGTGCGAGGGAATGGCATGATTTAATTCCCCCATCCCCGTTCCACCAGCGGACGACCCGTCGTACGGCTGGTTTCCACCCTTACGTTGTTAACACCACTACGATCCGGACGAAGCGTTTCGCCTCCTCCTTTATACCGCGTACATCGCGGGACTGGAACAATTTGCCAGCGGCGGTGTTTCCGTCGGACTACAATTTGAGTGTCTTCAAGGCTAGAGTGAATAGGATCTTAATAAACTAGTGCGCTTTACCATCAACGATTGCGTCACTGCTTACCATCAGGCAGGATTGCGGTCTAGCGCTGGTTTATAATAAGTAAAAAAAAAAAAAGTTAACTGTGCACCTCGCTCTGTGACGTCATTACTCATGGTAGCACAGTATCTTTCGGCTCTAACTATACAATACAACTCGCGCGAGTTAACTGTGCACCTCGCTCTGTGACGTCATTACAATTTTTTTTTTTTTTTTTTGATATGGCATCTCGTACGTGGCTACTAAGAGACCGTAACTACTTAATCGGACTTTCCTGTGGATGCTTTAATTAAAATTAAAGCCTCCAGCCAGGGGACTTAAAACTAAATTGAAATTAGGCGACTACGCACTAAGGGCACCCCCTGTGGGGTACGAACCTCGGCTTAGGGCGTCGCTAGAGAGGACAGCAAGGGGCGGCTGGATCGAAAGTTATACGGGTTTGATGAGCGCGGCGTTTCCTAGTACTAGCTCTGAGAAGAAACGCCGAACCAAACTCAGAGGTCATTGTTGGGACATTATGATAATTACTGGCTCAGCTGCGGCGCGGGCTGGCCTTCATCGGACAGGGGACGGGGGAGGGGATTGCTACGGGGAGCGCGTCGCGATGGACCTCGGCGGCGAGGTCGGTAGGTCGGTCTGTTTTTGTGTACTGTGCTGGTGGCCCTATTGGCCTCTTGGAGGAGGGTAATGGGGTCATCTGGGTCTGTGAGGGCATGCCGAGGACGGCGAAGTCGGGAGATGGTGGAGGGAGTGTAATTGGCGGCCGCTGCTATAAGAGGATTGTGGCGCTTGGTGGCAGTATCAAAGAAGCGTTTGGAGAGACGTTTCATGAACTGCTGAATGGTGGGGATTTTGAGATCAAGGTGGAGGATCTCATTACGGACGAACCAAGGGGCGTTTGTGGCTTTACGGAGGAATCGGTTTTGGACTACTTGCATCCTATGGATATAACGTGGCTTGGCATGTACGAAGACTGGACAAGCGTAGGTCATTATCGGGCGTATGCAAGCTGTGTACAAGCGCATTTTGCACCTGAGCGATAACTTGCTACGCGGGTTGAGGAGGGGGTGGAGTCGACCTAGAGCGAAGGCGGCGCGAGCGCGGACCGTCTCAATGTGCTCTGAGAAGTTGAGGTTTTGGTCGAGAATCACACCTAGGTACTTGGCTTGCTTCTCCCAAGGGATCGGCTTGCCGTCCATGGTGAGGGGTCGTGGAAGGGTGACACTGACCCGCGGTTTCCTGTAGAGTACCGCTTGGCTTTTTACGGGGTTGACTTCAATTCTCCATTTTCTAAACCAGTCAGCGAGCTTGTTGACCGCGGATTGAAGATGGAGGCGAATCCAGTCTGGGCTGCGTCCCGAGCAGTAGATGGCTGTGTCGTCTGCGAACAGAGCGAGTTGAGCCTTACTGCTTTTCGGGATATCGACATAAATGAGTGGGGCTAGTACAGAGCCCTGGGGAACACCTGCACGGATGGGGCGGGGGGAGGAGAGCGCTCCTTCGATTTTATAGCAAAAGGTGCGGTTTGACAGAAAGTCCCGTAAGATGAGGACGAGACGATCAGGTACGCCGAGTTGGTACAGCTTATAGATTAAGCCGTTGTGCCAGACTTTGTCAAACGCCTTCGCTATGTCGAAGAAAACTACGCCTGTGTACATACCACGCAGGAAGCCTGCGTGAATATGTTCAGTGATGCGTAGGATCTGTTGCGGACAGGAGTGTTGGGTACGGAACCCGAATTGTTCTAATGGGATAAGGCCCTTGTTCTCGGCGTAGGCTCTGAAACGCTTATATATAAGCCTCTCATAAATCTTACCGAGAACTTTGAGTAAGCTGATGGGACGGTAACTGAACGGTTCGGCTTTAGGCTTACCGGGCTTGGGAATGCCTATAACTGTGGCTTCTTTCCACGTTTGTGGGAAAATGTTATTCCCCAGTGCACCATTGAGGATGGTGGCCAAGAGGATGATTAGGTGGGCAGGGAACAGGCGGATCACTCTGTTGGTGATGCCGTCAGAGCCGGGCGCTTGCCTGGGTTGAAGACCTTTGACGATGTCCTGCACTTCATCAGGGGTGATGGGAGGCAGGGGATCCTCAGGGTCGTCAACGGGTGGGAGGAAGGTTCTACGTTCGACTTCAGCGTCAACCTCAAGGAGATGAGCTTGGTCTACTGGCAGGAGACTGGGGGAGCACTGGGCTTCCAGGCAGGAGGCGAGGCATTCAGCCTTGTCATCGTCATCGAAGGCGATGGAATTGTCAGGACAAACTAGGGGAGGCATGGTCACAACTTCGTTGGATTTTAGTTTCCTCTGAAGGCTCACCACTCTGTGACGTCATTACTCATGGTAGCACAGTATCTGTCGGCTCTAACTAACTATACAATACAACTCGCGCGAGTTAACTGTGCACCTCGCTCTGTGACGTCATGACTCATGGTAGCACAGTATCTGTCGGCTCTAACTATACAATACAACTCGCGCGAGTTAACTGTGCACCTCGCTCTGTAACGTCATTACTCATGGTAGCACAGTATCTGTCGGCTCTAACTATACAATACAACTCGCGCGAGTTAACTGTGCACCTCGCTCTGTGACGTCATTACTCATAGTAGCACAGTATCTGTCGGCTTTAACTATACAATACAACTCGCGCGAGTTAACTGTGCATCTCGCTCTGTGACGTCATTACTCATGGTAGCACAGTATCTGTCGGCTCTAACTAACTATACAATACAACTCGCGCGAGTTAACTGTGCACCTCGCTCTGTGACGTCATTACTCATGGTAGCACAGTATCTGTCGGCTCTAACTATACAATACAACTCGCGCGAGTTAACTGTGCACCTCGCTCTGTGACGTCATTACTCATGGTAGCACAGTATCTGTCGGCTCTAACTATACAACTCGCGCGAGTTAACTGTGCACCTCGCTCTGTGACGTCATTACTCATGGTAGCACAGTATCTGTCGGCTCTAACTATACAACTCGCGCGAGTTAACTGTGCATCTCGCTCTGTGACGTCATTACTCATGGTAGCACAGTATCTGTCGGCTCTAACTATACAATACAACTCGCGCGAGTTAACTGTGCACCTCGCTCTGTGACGTCATTACTCATGGTAGCACAGTATCTGTCGGCTCTAACTAACTATACAATACAACTCGCGCGAGTTAACTGTGCACCTCGCTCTGTGACGTCATTACTCATGGTAGCACAGTATCTGTCGGCTCTAACTATACAACTCGCGCGAGTTAACTGTGCATCTCGCTCTGTGACGTCATTACTCATGGTAGCACAGTATCTGTCGGCTCTAACTATACAATACAACTCGCGCGAGTTAACTGTGCACCTCGCTCTGTGACGTCATTACTTATGGCAGCACTAGCTTAGTTTAATCCCGTAAATATCGAAAATACCGGATTATCGGTATTAGTCTGAAGCCAATACCGGTTTTGCTTAAACGATTCCGTATTGCGACCCCTAGTGTGTACGTCTCCCGATATTATTGAAAATATTCAAAGTTTGGTATTGTACGCCATAATGTCGTGTCGTTCTATTCGGTGGTGTGGAAGAAACAGCAAGACATCGAAATATAAAACAGATGGAATCTTGTTTTATTTTTAAGTATCAATAAACTATGATTTAATTCACTTTGCATCCAATTATCATGGCTCACGTCAAACTGGCCAAGATAGAAAAACCAAACAATAGACACTTGTCTATGCGTCTTGCTCTTACTAAGTGTAACCTATATTCAAAGAAATTATATTAAAAGAATTCTTACGAGTAATAATAATATCTAAACAACAACATTCAAAAATAAACCTAAAGCCTACTCCTTAAAGCTTATATTGCCACAAAGCTTACGCATAAATACCTAAAGTTCTGAATGAGAGGCATCGAAAGGACCCTGTGTCCCTTTCCCGCAGACTGCCAGTGTGAAATGAAACTACTATTTGGTAACTTTGATACATAAACTTTATCCACTCGTTTTGTTATTTACGCTGATATACAATATTATATCAGTGACTCGTGATTGTTTAAGCATTAAAATAACTAACTGCTTAGCTCAACATTTAATCAATGCATTTATTGTGATCAATAGATAAAAATAAAACAATATTAGCAGATAGTATAAACTTGTAGCAGACAGTTGCTATAATACAACAATTGACGACCTTCCGCGAAATGGTCCAAATAAATCGGAGTACTGTGGCAGCCAGACAGATGCCACAACTATTGACGACCTTCCGCGAAAGGGTTCACATAAATCTCACCAAAGTCACACAAGGATCTCGGAAGACAAAGAGCGTAGGTCCTGACCGCCTACAGCGAGGGTGCCTAATAAATCTCACCCCGGAACTCCGGAAGCACATCTGTGGACCCACGTGCGTGGGAGCGACCGCCTAGCACGTGACTGTAAACTGGCGCGCTATCTACGATTCTACGCTGACTAGTACATTGAAGCACGTCGCTGTACTTCAAGATCGACTGGAAGTACACCTGCCAGAACGGGTAAGGCTTCAGTACTGACTGTTCTATACGCCTTGCACAAAAATATCAATGCCAAACGTTGGCTTTGAAGCAGTTTACGTCGCGCTGCCCCTATGCTGGCCCTATCGGCCCCAACAGGTGCACCGTAGCACATACATCCCAAGTAGGTAGCTCTATATATAATTTTTAAAGTTAGGAATGATAGACCCCGAGTTGCTGTGGATATTCTAGTTAGGGCATAAAAGTTCCTTTTAGCTTTTTCGCCAACTATTTTTATATGTTCGATAAATGAAAAATTCCTTTCTAAGACCATACCAAGGTAGCATACGGATTGCTGTTTTTTTAACGGGAACGTTATTAAATTTAATAGTAGGCAATGATTTAAGATTACCTTTCAGTAGAAGTTGATAGGTTTTATGCGGCGCAAACGCTAGGCGGTTACGATCACCCCACTGAGATATTAGATTTAGGCAAGTATTGGCCAAGTTCTCAAGTCAAGGTCGGGTACTTGATTGGATGAGCAGTAGGCCATCGTCCGCGTAACCAGTAAGTGAACAACCGCAAGGAAGCGGGATCGCGAGGAAATCATCAAAACCCAAATTCCATAAATAAGGACCGACAACTGAACCCTGAGGACATCCCATGGTTAGTGCTTTAGTACTAGAAAAATGACCGAGCTTAAGTACCGCGGAACCGTTTATAAAGTAGGAGTAAACGAGATTATATATGTTTCTATAGCAACCGCGGGTTTTTAATTTTAACAACAGCATAGGCCACCAAGCGTTATCAAAAGCCCCAGAAATATCCAAAAAGATACCAATCACGTACTTATGTTCCGATTGGTTAACGGTTCTTCTGACAGAAAGCGCCGCGTCGACTGTTGATTTACCGATGGTGAAGCCATATTGATTACTATGAAATTTTGGACCGTTCGGTAGTAAACGTGGAACGATGAGGCGCTCAAGAAGTTTCCCCAAAGATGGTAGAAGCGTGATAGGCCGATATGACTTCGGATCATCCGGTGGTTTATCACCACACTTTGTTATTATTCGTATGAACCTAGCACGTGACTGTAAACTGGCGCGCTATCTACGATTCTACGCTGACCAATCGTACGCCACGTCCTCCCTTGATCAACGAATCAGCATCAAGGACGCCCGATTGGTCACCCCACTATTGTTTAGAGATAGCTGTGTTATCGTTTAGTATTGAAGTTTATGCATAGCTTGAAAGAGACACATTTTACATCTCAATTTCTACACATCCGCATTCACAGTCTGTACATTCTGTAACATAGTCGCGTCTACACTCTTGTAATTAGTTAACTTATAGCATACATTGTACTCTTTACTTACGTGAAATATACAACGTTCTATCTATTCGAGTTTTAATTACGTAACACTACCTAACGGCTACATTGGTGACCCCGACGTGATTCAAACCGACGTAATTCAAATCGACGTGAGACTAACCGTCACGAGTCTAACCGTCGTAATTCGAACCGACGCGTTTACAAGACCGACGTGAAGAGACACGTGATTAGCACATTCTAGTGGCTTCCCACAAGTGGGTCTCCCCACTAGGATTTCAAGAGGCTATATTCACGGTATTGTTACACCAGCAGAGTCTCTTCAGGATGGCGACCAGCAACGCACCACAGGTAGAAGGGTGAGTCGACACGCTCACACTACAAGCACGGCTGTCTGACTTTTGGCCAGCGTATCCCCGACTATGGTTCACTCACTTCAAAGCAGTAATAGCGCCACAGAAACAAGGTGATGACGCGCGCTATCAAGCAGCTATCGCCCGATTAGGTCTGGACGCACTTCAACAAGTAAGTGATATTATCGCTAAACCGCCCACTGAGAACAAGTACGAAACGCTGAAGGCCAGACTCATCAGCGTCTACGAGAAATCCGAGAGCCGGAAGCTGCAAAAGCTGATGGATGAGATGGAACTCGGAGATCAGAAACCCTCACAGCTGTTACGAAAAATGCGGGAACTAGCCGGACAGAAAATACCCGACGGCACACTGCGCATCATGTGGACCAAGTTACTTCCACCCTCAGTACGCGCTGTTCTCACCGTAAGCGACATAGCCGATCTCGAGAAGTTGTCGCAAATGGCAGACACTTTCATGGACAGTATCGCGCTACCTAATCAGGTCGCGCAGATACACACACGAGCGGTATGACTGCCCTACATGAACAACTAAGGCAGTTATCTCTGGAGCTACGCCTCTCCCTGGCAACCATAGTTCGAGCCATGGTTGAAAGCGAGAGTGCATGGGAGGCTGCCGCCTCCTTCTGTGAGACCGTCTTCTTGCAGAAGGAGGCAGCGGAGAGGGAGCGGGAAGAAGATAGTCTTACCGCTCCCCTCCGGCGTAGACGGGCGGGGCGAAGAAGGCGGGGGACGAACCCCCGTCTCCTTAGCCCCCGAGTGTGACCAGCGCGTGTGGGTAGCTCCCACACGCGCATTGCACTGGTCACCACGTCTAAGGATTACTCCGGTACCCGGGTAATCCTCCCTTGGCGCGGAAACCGGCCAAATGTAGGCCGGTAAACCCTGAGAGTGGCACGGAGTCAGATCTTTGGGCCGAGCCCGTGTCACTCTCAACGCAAGGCTCGAGGGTAACCGAGTGGTTTTAGTGGGTATTTCTAGCTCCGGCCGGGCGAGTCCCACACACGCCTGTCGCTAGCTAGCGGCGGGTAGGTGCCTAAATGCATTCCCACTCGTAAATAAAAAAAAAAAGTTATCTCTGGAGCAAGCTGAGCTCAAGAACAGGCAGGAACGGAAATAAAGTGGGACAATCAGTCAACAAAAGCCTTTGAGTTGTGCAAGAAGAGCATAATAGACGCTGCTTTAATGTCTTACCCATCCCGTTCGCCTAAGGATAAGATCGCTCTTTTTTGTGATGCTAGCGCCACCTGTGCCGGCGCATCCCTCCAACAATTGCGTAACAATGAACAATGGGTGCCACTCGGATATTTTTTAAAAAAATTCTCCGAAACTCAAAAGAGATATAGTACAAATGATAGGGAGCTGCTTTCGATATTTATGGCAGTAAAACACTTTCGAAAAATGATCACAAACCGCTGATTTACGCTATTCGCAAACCTCCGGCAATTATTATTCATTAGCGAGTTTACTACTGACATCCGACACGTGAGCGGGGCACAGAATATTGTCGCAGATGCACTATCGCGCGTCGAGACCATCGACACGCCATCACTACGACGGGTTATCGCAAGCCCAAGAAAACGACAGTTGTGTACCTGCATTATCTCAACAGACCAACATACAACTCAAGAAAATCATCTTACCTGGTACCAACAAGCCAATATTCTGCGAAACATCAACGTTACATGTTTGTCCATATCTAACAGCTGATTTTCGTCGCATAGCTTTCAACACCGTGCACAGTCCAAGTTATCCAGGAGTACGAGCTACACGGAAGCTGATGCAAGAACGATTCTTTTGGCCCTCTATGAATACCGACATCGGTGAGTGGACTAAAGCATGCAATTCGTGCCATCTCTCCAAAGTACATCGACACAATCATAGCGACATCGCAACATTCCCATCGAGCGAACGATTTCAACATATTCACATTGATATCGTTGGACCGCTACCTACATCGGCATGTGGACAGAAATACTTACTCACAATGATCGACCGGTGCACACGATGGCCCGAAGCTGTACCACTTCAAGAGACAACCGCTGAAACGGTCGCAAGAAAGCTATACGAAGTCTGGATATCCCGTTTCGGTTGTCCAATAAGAATCACAACTGATCAAGGACGACAGTTTGAACGTCGACTATTCAAAAACCAATTTTTTTTTTTTTTCGGGAAATGGCAAAGCCTGTCTACCAATCCCCCGCCGGCGATTCCCGCCAAAAGGCGGGCCCACAATGGTCCCCCCATAAGGCGGGGCAGGACTGGATACGTCTTCTAGTGCGAAAAGTCGCAGCAGCCAAGGGTTTTTTAGCGAGGTGTCCTTCCTCTTAGCTCCACTCGTTTGCCCGGAGGCAAACGGGGCCCCCAGCTCCTCTCAATGAGACCGGTTTGCCCGACGGTGACCCGGAGTTCGGGTCACGTCAGCCACCTGAAGTGGTGGCCGGCCCGCCGCACATGTGACCGCCGAAGCGGTCCCCACTTCTGTTTTTTTTTGTTACTGCTCTGCTCCTATTGGTCATAGCGGGATGTTATATAGCCTAAAGCTTTCCTGGATTAATAGGCTATATAACATCTCGCTATGACCAATAGGAGCAGAGCAGTAACAAAAAATGTTGCGAAAACGGGAGCTAACGCAGCCGTACATATTGTCAATAGGAGCTGAGCATGACTAATTCCACGCGAACGAAGACGCTGGCGGCCGCTAGTTTGGTATAAAAAATTTCAAGAAAATATACAATTTGTTTCTAGTAAGTCGATACTTTTTTAACAAACTTAAAAAAAGAAGATGTTCTTTGTTCAGCTGTCTTGTCTTTTTTACAGAACATTATACTCAGCCTACACAAAAAAAAAATTGCATCGACCATATTGATTATTTAACCCACTATGTCATCGGTGTTGCCATTTAATAGTTTGTAGCGCTTAGGTCGTGTTACGCGAATAGATAGAACGTTGTATATTGCACGTAAGTAAAGAGTACAATGTATGCTATAAGTTAACTAATTACAAAAGGCCTAGACGCGACTATGTTACAGAATGTACAGACTGTGAATGCGGATGTGTAGAAAGTCAGATGTAAAATGTGTAAATGTGTCTCTTACATTTTGTTGATATGGCATCTCGTAGGTAGGCTACTTTAGAGACCGTTACTACTTAATCGAACTTTCCTGTGAATGCCTTAATTAAAAATTAAAGCCTCCAGCCAGGGCATAAAACTACTTAAAACTAAGCGACTACGCACTAAGGGCACCCCCTGTGGGGTACGGACCTCGGCTTAGGGCGTCGCTGGAGAGGACAGCAAGGGACGGCTGGATCGAAAGTTATACTTGTTGGTTTGATGACCACGGCGTTTCCTAGTACTAGCTCTGAGAAGAAACGCCGAAACAAACTCAGAGGTCATTGTTGGGACATTATTGTAATTACTGGCTCAGCTGCGGCGCGGGCTGGCCTTCATCGGACAAGGGACGGGGAAGGGGACTACTACGTGGAGCGCGTCGCGATGGACCTCGGCGGCGAGGTCGGTAGGTCGGTCTGTGTTTATGTAGTGTGCTGGTGGCCCTATTGGCCTCTTGGAGGAGGGTAATGGGGTCATCGGGGTCTGAGAGAGCATGCCGAGGGCGGCGAAGGCGGGAGATGGTGGAGGGAGTGTAATTAGCAGCCGCTGCTATGAGTGGATTGCGGTGCTTGGCAGCAGTGTCAAAGAAACGCTTGGAGAGGCGTTTCATGAACTGCTGGATGGTGGGGATTTTGAGATCGAGATGGAGGATCTCATTACGGACGAACCAAGGGGCGTTTGTGGCTTTACGGAGGAATCGGTTTTGGACTACTTGCATCCTATGGATATAACGTGGCTTGGCATGTGCGAACACTGGACAAGCGTAAGTCATAATCGGGCGTATGCAAGCTGTGTACAAGCGCATTTTGCACCTGAGCGATAGCTTGCTACGCGGGTTGAGGAGGGGGTGGAGTCGACCTAGAGCGAAGGCGGCGCGAGCGCGGACCGTCTTAATGTGCTCTGAGAATTTAAGGCTTTGATCGAGAATGACACCAAGGTACTTGGCTTGCTTCTCCCAGGGGATCGGCTTGCCGTCCATGGTGATGGGACGTGGAAGGGTGACGCTGACCCGCGGTTTCCTGTAAAGAACCGCTTGGCTCTTAAGGGGGTTGACTTCGATCCTCCATTTCTTAAAACAGGCAGCTAGAAAGTTGACTGCTCTTTGAAGATGGAAGCGAATCTGATCTGGGCTGCGTCCCGAGCAGTAGATGGCTGTGTCGTCTGCGAACAGAGCGAGGTGAGCCTTGCTTCTTTTCGGGATGTCGCTAGTGAATAGCGTGAAAATGAGGGGGGCTAACACGGAGCCCTGGGGGACACCTGCACGGATGGGGCGGGGGGAGGAGAGCGCTCCTTCGATTTTGTAGCGAAAGGTGCGGTTTGACAGAAAGTCCCGTAGGATGAGAACGAGACGGTCAGGCACACCGAGTTGGTACAGCTTATAGATTAAGCCGTTGTGCCAGACTTTGTCAAACGCCTTCGCTATATCGAAGTAAACTACGCCTGTGTACATACCACGCAGGAAGCCTGCGTGAATATGTTCAGTGATGCGTAGGATCTGTTGCGGACAGGAGTGCTGGGTACGGAACCCGAATTGTTCTAATGGGATAAGGCCCTTGTTCTCGGCGTAGGCTCTGAGACGCTTATATATAAGCCTCTCATAGATCTTACCGAGAACTTTGAGTAAGCTGATGGGACGGTAGCTAGTGGGATCGGCTTTAGGCTTACCGGGCTTAGGAATGCCTATAACAGTGGCTTCTTTCCACGTTTGTGGGAAAATGTTGTTTCCTAGTGCACCATTGAAGATGGTGGTCAAGAGGATGATCAGGTGGGCAGGGAAGAGGCGGATCACTCTGTTGGTGATGCCGTCTGAGCCGGGCGCTTTCCTGAGTTGAAGACCCTTGACGATGTCCTGCACCTCATCAGGGGTGATGGGGGGCAGGGGGTCCTCAGGGTCGTCAACAGGTGGGAGGGAGGTTCTACGTTCGACTTCAGCGTCAACCTCAAGGAGATGAGCTTGGTCTACTGGTAGGAGGCTGGGGGAGCACTGGGCTTCTAGGCAAGAGGCGAGGCATTCAGCCTTGTCATCGTCATCGAAGGCGATGGAATTGTCAGGGCGAACCAGGGGAGGCATGGTCACAACTTCATTGGATTTAAGTTTCCTCTGAAGGTTCCAGAAGGCTTGATGGGTGGGCTCTAACTCATCCAGCATCTTATCCCAGCCAGCTTCACGCCACTCCGATACACGTCTTTTTACAGTTCTCTGTAAATAGCGCATATGGGTTTTGTTAGCCGCGCAGGGGAATCTGCTGTAGGCACGGACCGCCGCGTTCTTCTCGGTCAACAGTTCACGCAAGTCAGCAGGGAGTTTCCAGCGACAGTCTTCTGTCACTGTAACCTCCCTTGAACATTCGTTCAGTACCGACTGTACGTGATCCGTGAACGAGTCGATCGCAGCTGTCGTGTCAGCGATAGAGTCGAGGCGTGCAGGTATGGAGTCCAAGTGGGGGGATGTGGTGGATTTCAGCCGATCGCTTACTTTCCTCCAGTCCGTTACCACTTTCTTCAGGGGTGCTAGACCTGGGTCAGGGAGGCCAGTACGGGGAGCCAGTCGTATGATGACTGGGCGATGGTCAGACGATAGCTCTGATAGCGCTTCTATAGAGTCTAACCGTAGGTTGACGTTCTTTAGGAGCGCTATGTCGAGGACGTCTGGGGTGAATTCGGTTTGATGGGGGAAGTGCGTGGGGGTCATGGGGCCTACGACATCGAAGTTTAATCGAGTGGAGAGGTCAAGCAGGAGTCTGCCTCTGGAATTGATCCTGGTGCTATTCCAGGCAGTGTGTTTGGCGTTGAGGTCGCCCGCTATAATAACGGAGTCGCTCAACCCAAGAAGAAGGGTAATGTCATCTGCTAGGAGTTGATGGTCCTCTGCAGAGTTGCTGGGAGGGACATAGGCTGACACTAACGTGATAGGTTGGTGCCCTGTCATGCCGAGACGGCACATTGACACTTCGAGTCGTGAGAGGGGTGGGGGGTCCAATGGGATGCAATGAAGAGCCCTTTTGAAGTAAATAAGGGTACCGCCTTTGTGACACCGCAGCCTGTCGTTGCGAACTACACGGTAGTTAGCAATTAGAGGAGTGCGGTGGCAAGGCTTCAGAAAGGTCTCCTGGGCGAGGAAGATGTCAACCTGGTACTCTGTAAGGAAGGTTGAGATCTCGAACTTCTGATCTCTGATGCCATCGGCATTGAAGTGAGCCAGTTTGAGGGATCGGGGCTTGGTTCTTTGTGTGACCGTAATATCCATAATTAGTTCTTGTTGGAGGCGAGGGAGGAAAGGGCGTGCGTAATCTCAGGATACGCGTTATAAATATTGATTATGGCTTGCAGATTGCCTGCTGCCATGGCTACCTTTAAGTCGCTTGCCATTTGTCTGGCGCGGGGCGACATAAAGATAAGGAAGGTCCCCGAGATGACGTTAAACGCATCTGTGGGGCCGTTTCCTGACAAGGGGGTCGAGGGAGGGGGTGTAGGGGTTGAAGCTGCAACCAGAGGTGCAGGGGCAGGAGGGGACGGAGCCGCCTTTTGGGACGTGGAAGGACGGATGCGAGGATCCTTGTCCTTCCAGGCGGGGGTGGCTGGGGGGGTCTGGGGAGCAGTCGCCACGAGGGCCGGGAAGGCCCTCTGGTGGTTCAACTGGTTCCAGGGACTGGGCCTTTGGGGGCACAGTCGCTCTGGGATCTGACTCCCTGGGGATTCACGCTTTTGGCGTGAGTTGGCCCGGGTGGCTAACTTTGAGGAGGAGGATTTGGGGGCCTTGGGACACCCGCGATAGTTGGCCGTGTGGCCAGTCGCGCCGCAGAGGACACAACTAGGAGGCTCTTTGCAGAGCGCTCGGTCCTTGGGGCGAGGGCAATCTGCCGTGCCATGATCGCCCTGGCACTTAACGCACCTGGGTTTGGCGTGGCAGTGAGCCTGGGAGTGACCATATAGCTGGCATCTGTGGCATTGGCCGACGATGCCGCTCTTGTGAGGCTTCTCTATGGAGATTCCTGTGAGAGAGCAGACGCTCTTCACTAGGAAGATGGGGTGGTGGGTAGTTCCCTCTGCTGGGTTGCAGACGACGAGAACCATGTCGTACGGGATTTTACCGCGTGCCTTGTGCATGCGGTGGACCTCCTTTACAGGGATTCCCTGAGAGGTGAGGTCCACCTTGATGTCATCGGAGGTTAACTCCTTTGGCACTCGGCGAATGACGACTCGAATGAGGCGCTGAGCCGCTGGCGGATGCAGCGGCTGCCAGTTTGGGGGCGGGATTGGAGGAAGATTTCTTCCTCCTCCTCTTTCCCGTGGCAACGATGAAGCCGTCGGCTTCATCGTCCGGGGACGAGGATGGAGACTCCTCGGAGGAATCCGAGGAGACGGGGATGGGGCGCTTTGCCGAGAATACCTCGGTGTCCATGGACACCTCGGTTTCGGCAGGGGCGGGTTGGGGGGCGGGGGTTGGCTGCAGAAGGGCAGCTAATTTCTGGCCATATTCGGCGCGGACTTCGGGGTCCTTTAAGAGGACCTCGTTCACCAGGGCCAGAAGGGCCTGGTAATGAGGGGCGGGGCTAGGACATGCGTCCATTATTATTAGAAAAGGGGGGTACCTAGTCCTCCGGGTTGTAGGCCCGGAGGGTGTGTGACCCTCCCTGTCCTAGTGACAGGGAGGTGTGTACCTCACTAACCTGACTCGTCCGGCGCCGAGCAGCTTCGGTGCACAACACGACACTACACTACACTGCACGACACCACACCACACACACACAGGGGGACCGGGCAGGAGTACCGACGCCTAGGGCGCGTTGAATCGGGGATTGATTAATCGCCCGGTAATACGTTTGACCGTTATTCTGCCAAAGGAATATGAAGGACGTTTGACCGTTATTCTGCCAGAGGGATATGTAGAACGTTTGACCACTCTGCAGGAATAAGTTAGGGCGTTGCTGCAGCTTTCGATACAGTTCGGCAGGTGCAGCAACGAGACACTTCACAGTGCACTAACACTGACACTCCCGAGACTCTCAATGCACACGGGCAGAGCAATCTGCGATAGCGCAGCGGGTCGAAAAGCGCGGCGAGCTAGACAGGAAGCGCACGTGGGCGGCACGAGCGATCTGCGATAGCACGGCGAGGCGAAAACGAAAAGCGCGGCGAGCTAGAGCGGCGGAGCGGAGGTAGACACGTCCGCACAGGGCGAGCGCGCGACGCGGAATTATTGTGTCTCTTACAAGCTATGCACAAACTTAAATACTAAACGATAACACAGCTATCTCTAAACAATAGTGGGGTGACCAATCGGGCGTCCTTGATGCTGATTCGTTGATCAAGGGAGGACGTGGCGTACGATTGGTCAGCGTAGAATCGTAGATAGCGCGCCAGTTTACAGTCACGTGCTAGGTTCATACGAATAATAACAAAGTGTGGTGATAAACCACCGGATGATCCGAAGTCATATCGGCCTATCACGCTTCTACCATCTTTGGGGAAACTTCTTGAGCGCCTCATCGTTCCACGTTTACTACCGAACGGTCCAAAATTTCATAGTAATCAATATGGCTTCACCATCGGTAAATCAACAGTCGACGCGGCGCTTTCTGTCAGAAGAACCGTTAACCAATCGGAACATAAGTACGTGATTGGTATCTTTTTGGATATTTCTGGGGCTTTTGATAACGCTTGGTGGCCTATGCTGTTGTTAAAATTAAAAACCCGCGGTTGCTATAGAAACATATATAATCTCGTTTACTCCTACTTTATAAACGGTTCCGCGGTACTTAAGCTCGGTCATTTTTCTAGTACTAAAGCACTAACCATGGGATGTCCTCAGGGTTCAGTTGTCGGTCCTTATTTATGGAATTTGGGTTTTGATGATTTCCTCGCGATCCCGCTTCCTTGCGGTTGTTCACTTACTGGTTACGCGGACGATGGCCTACTGCTCATCCAATCAAGTACCCGACCTTGACTTGAGAACTTGGCCAATACTTGCCTAAATCTAATATCTCAGTGGGGTGATCGTAACCGCCTAGCGTTTGCGCCGCATAAAACCTATCAACTTCTACTGAAAGGTAATCTTAAATCATTGCCTACTATTAAATTTAATAACGTTCCCGTTAAAAAACAGCAATCCGTATGCTACCTTGGTATGGTCTTAGAAAGGAATTTTTCATTTATCGAACATATAAAAATAGTTGGCGAAAAAGCTAAAAGGAACTTTTATGCCCTAACTAGAATATCCAAAGCAACTTGGGGTCTATCATTCCTAACTTTAAAAATTATATATGGAGCTACCTACTTGGGATGTATGTGCTACGGTGCACCTGTTTGGGCCGATAGGGCCAGCATAGGGGCGGCGCGACGTAAACTGCTTCAAAGCCAACGTTTGGCATTGATATTTTTATGCAAGGCGTATAGAACAGTCAGTACTGAAGCCTTACCCGTTCTGGCAGGTGTACTTCCAGTCGATCTTGAAGTACAGCGACGTGCTTCAATGTACTACTCCGCGAGAGTGGAGGCCATGGACACTAACTTTGTTACACAACGCGACCTCAATAGAATTTCTAGATTATTTAAACCTCAGACTGACGTCTGGGAGGACCTCTTATCCGAATGGCAAAGTAGGTGGGATAATTCCATCAAGGGCTTTCATCTGTTCTTTCCATCCGTTGGCGATCGGCTGGCTAAGACATGGCTGGAGGTTGACCACTGCGTTGCCCAATTTCTCACAGGTCATGGCAACTTTAAAAGTAAACTGTATTCTTTTAAACTTGTTCCTTCGCCTTTGTGTCAATGTTCTACAACAGACTGTGAATTTGAACAGTCCGCACATCACATCTTGTGGGAGTGTATTCTTTGGCAGAATGAACGCAATATTATGTTGGATAGTGTACAAGTTACATCCGGAGTTGTTTATTATACGGACCTTGTAGAAACTAGAACTAATTTCCGTGCGTTCAGGCGCTTTTGCCATACCTATTATTGGAATCAATTGTAACAGCACATACCTACTTAGGACCCATTAACTTAATCAAATTTTATTCCGTGGTGCTTGGCAATATGGGCTTCTCCCAGTTACAATAATATCCCTTTGTGCCGATTGGCCTAGTTCTGTTCTGTCTCCTTCTTGTTATGGAGGGAAGTGGAAAAAATATATTTTTTCTTACTCCTCCGCTATTCTTTTCTCATTAATTTCGTTGCGGGACCCAAGACAGTTGAATCGTTTCTCCGGGACTCGTCGAGCTTCATTGCTCGGCGTTTTTTCTGGCGGTCTCCACTGTTGATTCTGGCTTTCAGGAGTTGCAGTGGGTTGGGAACAGTGTGGCGGGTTTTGTCCCAAACAAAAAAAAAAGTCACGTGCTAGGCGGTCGCTCCCACGCACTTGAGTCCACAGATGTGCTTCCGGAGTTCCGGGGTGAGATTTATTAGGCACCCTCGCTGTAGGCGGTCAGGACCCACGCTCTATCTTCCGAGATCCTTGTGTGACTCTGGTGTGATTTATGTGAACCCTTTCGCGGAAGGTCGTCAATAGTTGTGGCATCTGTCTGGCTGCCACAGTACTCCGATTTATTTGGACCATTTCGCGGAAGGTCGTCAATTGTTGTATTGTAGCAACTGTCTGCTACAGTACTCCGCCCCGGCGAAGCATACGTGGCGTGCAGGCGTCTTGACGATCCTGCCTGACCTGGTACGTTGTTCCCTCGTATGCTGGGCTGGAAGTAGGCTGGATTGCTCGTCTGTGGTCGCTGCAGGTGCTGGAGTCTTGGCTGTGGTTTGCTCGTCTGTGGTAACTGCAGGTGCTTGACTGGTCTCGCTGTTTGTTTGCTTGGGATCACTTCTGTGTTGATAGTGTACGCAGGTTTGAGGCGATCGATCGATATGTTGCTTGATCGTCCGGGTAGTTGTATTGTGAAGTACTTTTCCCTGCGTTCGATGATCTGGTATGGATTGCAGAGGTTTGCGGACGGTGTCATCGCATACAAACACGTGGCTACATGTTTGTAGATCGTTGTGCACGAACATACATTGCTTGTTTGCATGCGATTTATATGTGGGTGTGAGCATAGGCTCACACCCATCACCGGGTAGGCGTATGGCTTGACCGTAGGTGAGTTGCGCTGCGCTTGTGTCAGAGTCGGAGCGGATCCTGCCATCGGACGCGTCCCCAGGTGGCGGATAGGGAAACGGCTCCCAGATATGGGGCTGCCTCTTATGACATTTTTTTTTCTTATAATCTTAAATCTATGCCTCGGACCCAATAAGTCTCTGACGCTCGAGTAAATCCCGATCAGGGGGGGCACTTAACACTTCATCAATTTTTACAGTCGACAGCGACAACTGGCGTTTGGGGTGTGAACAACTTGGAAGCCATCTTGTCCCAAGGATCAATTGTCATTGACCTTTATTTGACCCTTGGGACAAGATGGCTGCCAAGTGCCAAGTTGTTCACTCCTCTGGTCTCGCAGTGAGGCTAATTCGGTGGAGTAGCACTGCTAGTATCCAGACGCGAATTATGGGCAAAGGGAGATGCAAAGAGACCTGCTTTCTCTCAGATTAACAAGCATGACCCACTGGGGTGCTACGGGATGATGATAGATTAACCCGGAAGCAACGTTATTATTTGTGTCGTCTGTTATTACGATGTTTTTAAAATGACATATTTGTGTCAAGTAAAATGTGTAAGAGAGTGAATATCTTGAAAAGCTTGAGGTCTATAGTAAAAAAGGTTAATTTCAATGAATATGCAATTACTATCCTGAACCATCGGTTCCTTTACGGTTCTGTTTAGATTGTTCTTGATACAAGGCTATTATTTTGATTGATGTATTAATTGGTTTTGTGGAAAGAATAATCAGCCAGACGTGGTAAATTGAGTATCTAGAAATGGAGTATCACACGGTCACACCGGGAATAAGGAGTGTGAGCGAGTGACAAATGGAGTATCACACGGTCACACAGGGAATAAGGAGTGTGAGCGAGTGACAAATGGAGTATCACACGGTCACACAGGGAATAAGGAGTGTGAGCGAGTGACAAATGGGTATCACGCGGTTACACCGGGAATAAGGAGTGTGAGCGAGTGACAAATGGAGTATCACACGGTCACACAGGGAATAAGGAGTGTGAGCAAGTGACAAATGGAGTATCACGGTCACACCGGGAATAAGGAGTGTGAGCGAGTGACAAATGGAGTATCACACGGTCACACAGGGAATAAGGAGTGTGAGCGAGTGACAAATGGAGTATCACGCGGTTACACCGGGAATAAGGAGTGTGAGCGAGTGACAAATGGAGTATCACGCGGTCACACAGGGAATAAGGAGTGTGAGCAAGTGACAAATGGAGTATCACACGGTCACACCGGGAATAAGGAGTGTGAGCGAGTGACAAATGGAGTATCACACGGTCACACAGGGAATAAGGAGTGTGAGCGAGTGACAAATGGAGTGTCACGCGGTTACACCGGGAATAAGGAGTGTGAGCGAGTGACAAATGGAGTATCACGCGGTCACACAGGAATAAGGAGTGTGAGCGAGTGACAAATGGAGTATCACACGGTCACACCGGGAATAAGGAGTGTGAGCGAGTGACAAATGGAGTATCACGGTTACACCGGGAATAAGGAGTGTGAGCGAGTGACAAATGGAGTATCACACGGTCACACAGGGAATAAGGAGTGTGAGCGAGTGACAAATGGAGTATCACACGGTCACACCGGGAATAAGGAGTGTGACAAAGGTTAAAGTAAAACAAGAAACAATCAATTTATTTAGAAAATTATTTCTACTTTTTATTTCATGAAAATTATAACAAATATACTTTATACATAGTTACAAATGAGGTTGCTGTAATATTTAAGAAGCTTCAGTTCGTGCGCCGTGTGACGGCACGCGCGCCTTCTGAGCTATATCCAGATCACCTTTAATAATTCTAAATGATAACAAATAGCGCCTTTGCTATGGCCGTGCAAATCTTATATTAACTATTCTCCTTCTCAATAGAATTAATTCATTGCCAACATCCGTATTGTCACTCTTATTATAAAACATTACGTCGACAGAGATTATAACAAATGTGTAATTCATTTAGTTCATTTAAACATCACATTCCTTTTTTCTCAAATTCGATATTAGCATTGTTTTGATAAAATCTTTTAAAAATAATTAATTAAACTATATATATAACTCTTGTTATGATGGAGTGCCTACTACATCCCAACGCAGCCGACTTTACAAATGCATCAATTATTAATATAGACAACCAGAGTATGAGTGCAGTGAGCCCGGCTCCCGCGGACCGCACCCTGACGCCTCTCGGTAACTTAAACGAATCTGCTAATTAGGTAATATTCCAGGAAAATTATATTTCTGCGAAAAAATCTAGTAGATGAATTTCCTGGGCCTATCTACTTGGGACTAAATTTATTTCGTAAGTTTGTGTTCAATTGAAGCTGTTTTGATAATTTGCGATCTGCGTGCTAAGTTCACCGTTCGCCGGTCCACTGGCCCCGAGCGGCCCTACTGCGGGTAGGGGTTGTACCCGGGCGGCGGCGCGGCGTAGGGCTGCGAGCCGGCCGGGTACTGGTAGGGCGCGTAGGGCTGCGGGGGTGGCATGCGGGGGGCGTGGTGCGGGTACGGCAGCGTCGCGTACGGGTTGTACAGCTGCGGAAGCGGCGCCGCGTAGTACGGGTACGGCGAGCTCACGCCGTACGGCACCGGCATACCTGCAACACACGAGGGGCACTCATCACCTGCTGGAGCCGACAGGACACTCACCACCTGGTGGAGCCGACAGGACGGCTCGTGGACACTCACCACCTGGTGGAGACGACAGGACGGCTCGCGGACACTCACCTTGCGGTTGCTGCGGGTAGGGCAGCGCGGCGGCGGGCGCGGAGGAGCCGGCGGCGGGGGTGGGGGGCGGCGGGCGCGGCGGAGGCTCGCGCTTTCCGCCCACCTGCGGAGTTCATCACGGAACAGTTAAGTAAGTTGGGCGGGCCGAGCGCGCCACTGTTACGATACGGAAATTGAAACTCAACTGAAACATTCATTCACCGCGTTTAGTATTCTTTAACCTACTTCATCATTACGTTCTTACATTACACACTTAGTTGTGAACAGATGTGTCGACCTGCTCAATAGTTGATCAAGTTCCTGACGAGTGTCGCGCCGGTAGTAAAACAAACACATGCACAACATATGTATTAGAATAGCTCACGTGAATGTTGTGCGAGTAAACAATGCGGTTACTACACGATGTCAACCAGCCCCTTACCCCGGGCGGTGGTGTGCTCGAAGCCCACCTCCTACAACCGTGACCACACCTCCACATATATCTATGACCAAAGCGACTTGTTGTTTTTAAGCTGTTTGAGAGCCAATCGAATCTCCTGCAGGCTGACGTCCGGGATATCATCGGTGTAATGTCGGGTTAATCTTGCTCTAGGGTCTTCAGCAAGATTTAATGCGGGTTTTGTCGTCGAAGTGTAGAGCTGTCCATAGAAATTCTCGACTTCTCTCAAAAGCTCGGGCCCGGACGTTATGATCTTGCCGTCGTCAGTCTTCAGCTTGCTTAGCCGGCTATGCCCAATAGTCAGATCCCTAGTGATAACTTTAGAGCCTCTGTTTTGCTCTATAGCCTCCGTTATACGCTCGGTATTATACCGACGTAGGTCGCGCTCGAGACTTTGAGATCTGCTTATTGAGCTGCCGGTATCTGCAAGCATCACTTGACGAACGCAAAACCATCTCACGTCTATACTCCATGAGCTCGAGAGTGTAGTCCGAGAGCTTTTTAGTTCTATTTGTAAGTTTGTACGACGGGTCTTAAAATACTTGGTCCCGACCGTACGGACAGCTTCTACAAACCCGTCATTGTACTCGTCCACGTCGCCACTTAGGTATTCGAAGCGATTTTGGAGGTCGAGCTGGAAGCCTTCGGAGTTATGGATCTGGATGGGTACTGGCCGGAGCGTAGACTTCATGTTCAGATTCAATGTGCCTCTGACCATACGGTGATCGCTGCCGCATTTGAGCGAGTTGATCACTGAGACATCATTGAATATGTGCCTTTTTGTCGTCATAATTAAGTCTATCTCGTTTTTAGTGACTCACCTAACCAAAGCAAATTTTTAGGCTTTGTTGTGACCAATTAGTTTATGTGAAGTTTAAACAAAATCCGCCGAGCGGATTAAAAAAAAATATTTTATGTTTGAATAAATAATTTTGATGATCCAATAAATTTGTTTTTTCAACACACTTGCTCATAAAGTGGCTCTATGGTCACCTCAATTAGGCACATAATGACACCCATAATCAAACTGTGACAAAAAAAAAAAAAACTATAACTCACTAGTGAGTTATAGATTATAGAAAATCCATAACTCACTAGTGAGTTATAAATATTTTTTTAAATTTAATTGGTTGTTTGTTCAATTTGCCAGTGCTTTGCTTTACACTGAGCAGGCAAAGGTATATTAGACCATGATAGCCTCGTCTTGAATTATCTTATTATAAAATGCAATATAAAAATAAAATACGTCTTCACAAAATGGCGTCTTCCCGCCATCTTTTATTATATTTAATTGGTTGAGTAGCTTTGTTCAAAAGTATTTATAAAAAAAAAAAAATAGTTCAATAGAACAAATGAATTAATGTTCCTATTGCTCATTTCATGCAACTTATATAAATAGATAATTTTAACGCGTACGTGTTTAATAATAAAACTTTCACTCATATATAACTTTTGTTTTCTCTGTAATAAGAGTTTAAATTCCCCCATTTTGTACGTGGCAGTATAGGTGCAAAACCTATGCGCGGAAAATAAAAAAAAACCTCACTCCTTTAGTCTGTGGCAGGAGGTTTGGCGGGAATGTCAAGATGAGTGTCACGCTCATTTTTCATTGGACTTTTAAAATTATTTATGGTGTCGTTTACTAAATAAAAACGCGTGATTTATGTAGGAAAAAGTGCATTAAGTGAATAATTCAAAAAGAACAGTGAAATATTGTAGCATAGTGGCCACATCATGTCTTGACGCTAAACCGCTCCTTATCGTCCAAACGCGGGAAACGAAAAGAGTTAGATTAGTTAGGATAAGTTTAGGATAAGCTAGGATTAATTAGGATAAGTTAGGATAGAAGTTTACTCAAGAGAATATTTACTGAAGACTAGGCTGTATGGCGTACTATGCCTTTGCCTTTTCCGTTCAGAAGAACGGAAAGAATTGAACAAAAAAAAAAAGTCTGTGGCAGACCGCAGAATGCAATGCGCGCGCATAGGAAAACTGATTATTTTTCCCGCGATAGTGAACATTTTTCACAACTCGATTTCACTCTTGCAATTAATATTATAGGTATTAATTAATTAAAATGTCTACAAGTACTAGTTGCGAAGAAAATGATTTATGTTGTACACCGCCCGATATAAGACTTGAAGCCCTTAACGGTATGCAAAGTTTACTACCTGAAAACTTCAAGGAAAAATATCTAATATCGTACCAAAATTTCATAAAATGGCAAAACAGCAAGAATACGCAGTCTTTTTCATAAAATGTGTTCATGGCGTACTTTAAAGAATTATCTTCTAAGTACAAACCTAGCTCTTTGTGGTGTTTTAGGTACTCAATGTTAAAAAGTACAATGTGAACAAAGAATGGAGTGGTCTTGAAAACATACTCTAATTTGTCAGCTTATCTAAAGAGACTATCCGATAGATTTAGAAACAAGAAATCATAGTCATCTGACGATATTGAAAAATTTATAAAAGAAGCTTCAGATAACCAATATCTGGCTACTAAGGTTAGTCAAATTAATTTTAAATAAGTATCTACGCGACTTCAGCCTGTGTCGTGTGTTCAATTTAATTATTGTTTCTTTTTTTCAGGTTGCTTTAATATTTGGTGTAACAGGTGCTTGTAGAATACAAGTATTACCAAATATAACCGTAAAAAACAGAGAACAATGGCCAGATGCTTTTAGTGAAGATACCTATCACGATCACGATCAATTCCGAGGTCATTCACCATACACGGTCCATTCTATGAAATTGTTAAGAAGTATGAAAGTACTAAATAAAATGAGTTTTTATTTTATTCACAAGTGTGTTGAAAAACGTCGTATGATACACGTGTGTATTGATGATTTTTTTTTGGGACAAAACCCGCCACACTGTTCCCAACCCACTGCAACTCCTGAAAGCCAGAATCAACAGTGGAGACCGCCAGAAAAACGCCGAGCAATGAAGCTCGACGAGTCCCGGAGAAACGATTAAACTGTGTTGGGTCCCGCAACGAAATTAATGAGAAAAGAATAGCTGAGGAGTAAGAAAAAAGATTTTTTTCCACTTCCCTCCATAACAAGCAGGAGACAGAACAGAACTAGGCCAATCGGCACAAAGGGACATTATTGCAACTAGGAGAAGCCCAGATTGCCAAGCACCACGGAATAAAATTTGATTAAGTTAATGGGTCCTAAGTAGGTATTTGCTGTTACAATTGATTCCAATAATAGGTATGGCAAAAGCGCCTGACCGCACGGAAATTAGTTCTAGTTTCTACAAGGTCCGTATAATAAACAACTCCGGATGTAACTTGTACACTATCCAACATAATATTGCGTTCATTCTGCCAAAGAATACACTCCCACAAGATGTGATGATTATCGTCCTCGGCTCTCTTAAGACCCTCGCCTACGGCTCGGATCTCAATAGCGCCTCGGAGGTAATCACCATGTTACACACTAGTACCATAATGTACTATTATTATTTGACTTTATACGCAGCGAGGCACGTATCGGGCCGCTAGTAGTATATAAAGGCCTTTATACTAGTATTGTTTATATACTACATATTGTCATAAATTAAATTTTAAAATTATTTTTAACTTTTAAATTTGATGTTCTTTAAAAGCATGTGTTTTTAGTTTTTTTACTTAATTTATTTTCAACTTTTTAGTTCGATATTCTTTTTTTTTCAGAATCACTTACAGTTAGATGTACAAATAAAATATTTATGTTATATAGGTATTGTTTGGATTGTATTATATAGATATTAGTTGTATTATATGGTATACAGGTAGTTGTGTCGGGCGGCTGTTTGTGTTGCGAGTTTAAATGTTTGTAAATGTATCCACGATAAAGGAGCAATATCTAACGTGAGGCAACATTAAAACAAATCACATAAAAATTACGCTTACATTATGAAATCATTTGAAAAACAATTGTCTTGTGTTATGATGACACACGCAATAACTAGTGTGCATTTGGATGGTTTGTTAAGTATATGGTGAGGTAGTGACGTGGTACATACCTCGTTAGTGCCGGCATGGTGCTGCGGCGGGGCCGGCGCGGGCCGCACGGACCCGCGGGACGCCTCCTGCGTGAGGTCCTTCAGCAGCTCGTCCTTCTCCGTCTTGCGCGCAAAGCAGAAGTCAGACACCTTGTTCTGGAACGCCACCAGCAACTGCAACAGGCAAGGAAGGTGCGGTTAGCGGGAGCCGGGGCGGGGAAGCGGGGGGCGGGGCGGGCTGGGCGACCTACCTGCGTGAGGTCGTTGTAGAACTTGATGCCCTCGTTGAGGTTGGCGGTGAGCTCCTGGAAGGCGTCGGCGGCGGCACACAGGCGGCCCAGCGCGGCGTCCCGGCCGCTGGCGCCGCCGCGGGCCCGCATGAGCGCGGCGTGGGCGGTCTGCACGTCCTCCAGCAGCGCTGCCTGCCGCTGCAGCGTGCTGGCGGCGCGGCGCTGCAGCGGTTGCAGCGCGGCACCCAGCGCGCCGGCCGACACCGCGGGCTCGTCCACGGCGCCGTCGGCCGCCAGCGCACTCAGGAAGCGCTCCCGCAGGTCCACGGTGGTGTCCTTAAGCTCGGCCTCGATGGCGTCGCGCTCGGCCTTCAGCGTCTCCACGTCGTCCATGAGCGCCCGCAGGCGGCCGAGCGCGGCGGCGTCGTCGGCGGCGTCGGTCCTGTCAGCGCCGGGCTCGTCGGGCACGCCGGCCGTGATGTCGCCCTCGCTGCCGCTGAGCAGCGCGATGTTGTCGCGGTGTTGCGCGAACTTCTGCTGCACGATGTTGTCGGCGCGCACGGCGTTGTCGATGATCTGGCGGTACTTGTCGGCGTTGGTGCGGAAGGCCTCGGTGAGCTTGGCCGACTCCGTCCTGGACCAGCGCGCTCCGAACTGTGTCCGCAGCGCCGCGTCTGCCTCGGCCTCCTCCCGCAACATGCGCTCCGCCTGCGACACAAACCAAACACTCAACAACACAATCGTCATCGTCGTGTATGAAACGTCATTTCATTATTCTATTACAACACGACCAATACATTTTTACAATGACATATTTCGAATACGACATAACTGTTATTTCAGAAGTAACATCAGCTGACTAATGAAACTAACCTGTGTGTACGGAGGACAGCACGTCAAAATGTATCCGAAACTATCAATATTCCTAATCAACCTTAAGCGTCCTACACACCAAAGCCGCCGACACAACCAGCTCATGTTGAAAGAAGCATGTCGGCAACATTCGTCCACGCCTGCTATTCGCCGACACGTCGGCGGCAAGCGACATTTCAGCTGTAGTGACGTGCTAGTATTTTAACTGCCAAATAAATTTGTGATGTCGATCCGAAGATATTTATTTATTGCCTTTGGTGTGTAGACCGCTTTAGGCCTTAATGCTTTAGATTAGAGATAAAGTGGGATATTTAATAAAAAAAATGTTATAGGTACATTATAGTAGCTTGATGTGCTGTCGTCTTTACAAACGCGGACCGGTGTTATTAATAAACAAGTGTCCAACGAGTGCAGTCGTTTCATTTCGCTTCATATCACTAGAGACGACCTAAAACTAGTACCTAGTTGAGTAAGGCCTCTGCCTCGGATGTCGCGCGCAGCGGGGCGGCGGCGGGCGGCAGCGGGCCGGCCATCAAACCCGTTCTCGAAACTAGCGGGCAGATCGCGCCTCACTATAGCCGTGTATGTTGTGTCCACGGTTGTGTCGAAGAGATATTTGTTTTTATTCGCGAAAAAAATGTCTGAACAATGGCGGCAACATCTATTTAATTCAAATTTATTCCTAACGTTTGATCACCGCTTGACTTAAAGTACAACGCTCGCTGGCCGCCGCCGCCCCGCTGCCCGCAAGATTCGAGGTAGAGGCGTAAGTTCCCGCCTGATGGTAAGCAGTGATACAATTGTTGTGGTGTAGCATCGAGCATATATAAAATAGAGTAGTGAGTAATGTGAGTCGTGAAATTCGGAAGCTTATTTGTGACTTGTCACTTATAAATAACAAGTCACGATTGCACTAAAACAGTATCGCACCAATTACCCCATAATGTCGTGTCGTTCTATTCGGTGGTGTGGAAGAAACAGCAAGACATCGAAATTTAAAACAGATGGAACCTTTATTTTTAAGTATCATTAAACTATGATTTAATTGGGTTGTATCCTAAAAAATAATTTAATGTCCATCAGATAGATTTATAAAAAATATTGAACACGTATTTTTTATTTTTTCTTTCATTCAAATACTTAGGAAGATATATTGATTTGAAATGTCGCATGACGTCACGCCGTGGTACAAAATATATCACGGCGTGACGTAATTAGCCCCCACTCCGTAAATTTAGTACGCTATATCTCAGTAGTTTATGGTAATTACGGCAAAATAATAAATACGGGTCTTAATTTTTTTTATTATCCATAAGACGGACTAATTATTTTTTTGATTTTCATACCTTGGATACATCCCTATTCACTTTGCATTCATTTATGATGGCTCAAGTCAAACTGGTCAAGAAAAAACCGAACAATAAACACTTGCCCATGCGTCTTCCTCTTACTAAGTGTAACCTATATTATGCCACCCTTTTTTATCGATTACGTGTTTTACTAGTGTTGCACTGTGCTACTCACATTCTGTATCGATATTAACCAAAAAAGGGTAAACAGAGAAATTAGTAGTTTTATTTGGCATCTCGTAGTTGACCTAGAGAGGTCGTGACTTCTTAACCGGACTATCCTGTGGCTGCCTTAAATGAATTTAAAGCCTCCAGCCAGGGCAACTAAAATTAAGCGACT
This sequence comes from Sesamia nonagrioides, assembly GCA_017933935.1. NCBI lineage: Eukaryota > Metazoa > Arthropoda > Insecta > Lepidoptera > Noctuidae > Sesamia > Sesamia nonagrioides. Next base: position 169,291 of record JADWQK010000145.1, on the reverse strand, counting down.
ACACGCTAAGGGCACCCCCTGTGGGGTATGAACCTCGGCTTAGGCCGTCGCTAGAGAGAACAGCAAGGGACGGCTGGATCGAATTTTATTTTAATTCGGTTTGATGACCGTGGCGAGAAGAAATGTCCGAAACTAACTCAGAGGTCATAGTTGGGAATTTATATTTACTGGCTCAGTTGCGGCGCGGGCTGGCCTTCATCGGACAAGGGATGGGGGAGGGGACTACTACGTTGAACGCGTCGCGATGGACCTCGGCGGCGAGGTCGGTAGGTCGGTCTTTTTTTGTGTATTGTGCTGGTGGCCCTATTGGCCACTTGGAGGAGGGTTATGGGGTCATCGGGGTCTGTGAGGGCATGCCGTGGACGGCGAAGCTTGGAGATGGTGGAGGGGGTATAGTTAGCAGCCGCTGCTATTAGGGGATTGCGGTGCTTGGCGGCAGTGTCAAAAAAGCGTTTGGAAAGACGTTTCATGAACTGCTGGATGGTGGGGACTTTGAGATCAAGATGGAGGATCTCATTACGGACGAACCAAGGGGCATTTGTGGCTTTACGGAGGAAACGGTTTTGGACTACTTGCATCCTATGGATATGACGCGGCTTGGCATGTACGAAGACTGGACAAGCGTATGTCATCATCGGGCGTATGCATGCTGTGTACAAGCGCAATTTGCACTTGAGTGACAGTTTGCTACGCGAGTTGAGGACGGGGTGGAGTCGACCCAGAGCGAAGGCGGCGCGAGAGCGGACCGTCTCAATGTGCTCTGAGAAGTTGAGGTTGCGGTCGAGAATTACACCTAGGTATTTGGCTTGCTTCTCCCAGGGGAGAGAAATTAGTAGATGAAATAAATTGAATACATTTCAAAGCAAAGTTTAAATATGTCGATTCAAAGTGAGCAATAGGTAGTGAGTTATTTATATAGAGACAAACCGTATAACTAATAAAACAAAATAAAATTAGTATTATTTACGAAGCATTGCCATTCCCAGTAGAGCATCGCTCCATATATTCTTACCTGATCGCACCTGACTGACAAAATATAATTATAAAAAATATATCTAAGGCGTGTATTCCAGAAGGAAACTCAAGCATTGTTCTCTGCTTAAGCATTACTTAAAACTACTTTCAACCAATCAAATGGCTTCAAACGAGACTTAAGTGGAGCTTGAGTTTTGAGTGACGTTCTGTAATACGGACCTTAATCTGTCATGGTATTGAGGGCTGATATCTTTTATTAAGTCTTCTAGTACAGAAACTAGTACTTATCTGTTCTTAACTAATTTATTCTAATGGTTTATGTAATACTATGAGGGAGAAAATAAAGTATTGTATTGTACTAAGCAAATATTGTGCCATTATTATCGATATCGATATGAATAATTATAATACTGTTGCATTACTCTAGTGCAATACTTGACCTTGAGTCGGCCAATCAGAGTGCAGCGACCGGCGCAGCGTTTTGACGTAATTTGTTTTCAAACTAAACTAATAAAATTATCATTCTATTGAATATGACCTCGATGTGGTGCAGGGACATAAGAAACACCATGTTGATGTCCGTCATCCTCCGTAGTACAGGGACCAGATGGGTAACGTGTCGGATGGAAACATGTTGCTCTGTATTTCAATTTGTCAAAAAATACTTCAAATTTCCTGACGTGTTTACAAGTTTTTGCTATATTTTGTCGTCGAGATTTGACTGCGACTGAATTTTAAATGGTTTTGAATTACGAGAATTGTCATCAGGTATTTTAATTTGTATACACAATAAAAAGAAAAAATCCGTACGAATTTCAGATTCAAAGTCGTCGCATCGAGCGAAAACGAAGGCGTCCGACTGCTTCGGTGATCAGAATCGGAATCCTAGCATGATATTGGGACAGACGTAATAAGTGAAGACTAGAAGTACCTCGTCGAGGATGTCCCGGTTGCGCTGCAGCAGCTCGGGCAGCTCGGCCATGAGCCGCGTGAGTTCGGCCAGCCCGCCCGCCTCGCGCACGGCCGCAGCCCTGGCCCGGATGGAGTCGGGCAGCTCGCCGCCCGGCGCCGCCTCCAGACACGCGGGCAGGTTCAGCGACGCCAGGATGCTGTTGAGCAGTTGCGTGGCGTCGCGCAGCTTGCTGATCTCGGCCGAGACCAGCTCGCCACGCCGCGCGCCCGCCGCCTGCAGCGCCTGGTGCACGGCCAGCGGCACGAGCGCGGCGAACAGGTCGCGACCGTCGGCCCAGCGCGCCGGCGGCTCCGCGGCCTTGGCGATGGCGGCGCGCGCCACGGGCTCGAGCTGGGCGCGCTCGGGCACGCGCTCGTGGTAGATGAAGTCGTTGTCCTTGCGTGCGGCCGCCAGCTGGCGCGCGGCGCGCGTGGCGTGCTCGGCAGCGGCGGCGGCGCGCGACCCCTTCAGCAGCTCCTCGGCCGCCTGCAGGCGTGCGATCTCCTCGCCGACGCTCTTGTTGGCGCGGCACACGGCGGCCTGGAACAACTGTGCCAGGCCGCGGAACATCATCTGCTTCGACTGCATCTGCGACACAAATTCTACGTCTACATCCAATACTCAATACACACATTTCATTTCCTGCAGATAGCGAAACGGAAGGATGTCTCGCTGGCGCACGGGATTAGCTGTAGAGGCGTCAGTAATCTGATGAACAGGTTCTTCACTGTATATCCAAAAGACATGATCTTCCGACGAGACGGGAACAACACATTATTCATTCATGGAGTAAATAAATCTTTTCCTCTAAAATGATTGTTGTATAATCTAAATATTAGTATTGTCTACGTGACTATTGTTGTTGTACAATGTAAGCCAACAACGACAACATTACTAACCATTAACATGAATAATATTTAAAAATGATCAGTTATCTGATTATTTTTACTGTCGTACCTTTCCACCAACTCTTTCTTCAAACAGAACCGCCAAGCAGTTTCCTTACATGATCCACTTTTAAATGTCCGTAAAATGCCATAATCTACAATTATGTAGTTAAAATACGAAAAATTTTTGTTTATATTTTACACATACAGAATATTGAATACCAGTTGCTGCATTTAAAATACCTTAATACGAAAAGGATTCTAGATTATGCAATATGGCGGTTTGTTTACTGTATGTGCTTGTGGCGCCCTCTGGGTCAAGTTTTACAACAGAGAGCATGAAGCTTAGGCGTAATACTATTATAGTTCATAGGTGGGGCAGCCCCTATACTGGAGCATTGGTAATACCATGTCACTATAGCGTAGTAATTAATATTTTGTGTATTTTTCCTGATTGATCATGTACCTAAGTACATACTTAGACTGGTTTCTAAGTTGTGTGTATACTAATAGTCCGGTCAATTTAGACATAAAATTTCGTGTGAAGCTCAAGTGGTTACCAATTCGCCTTCGTCGGAATGCTCACATTCTTACCCTTCTATATAATGTGCTTTTTTTCTCCTTTCACCCCTCTTTATCTCAAGAATCGCTTTCAATTTCTGTGCAACTCACATACTAAATCTTTAATGTCATCAGATAACTTAAAGTTCAAAATGCCTACGCATTCCACAACGTTCCTTGATAAATCTTTCACTGTTCAGGCCCCTCGTTTGTGGAATGCATTGCCAATTAAAATAAAACGTACAGTCGTTGCAGGAATTCAAGAGACTTGTGAAGGAACACTACTTGTCGTTATGATCTTCGTCCAACAAACACTTTTTCGCTAATTTATTTGTTAACTTGTTCTGTATTTGTGTATCTATCTTAGTATATTGTAGTAATAAAATTTGCACCAACGACAGTCCCATTTGTGGTTCGGAAGAATCTGTCCATTCTTTGGTTGCCTGGAAGAGATCGCATTAGCGATAAGGCCGCCCATTGTATGTTTTTTTGTGTTGATTGTTTTTGTTCGATATTTGTTTCGTTTACAATAAAGAATATATAAATAAAAAAAAAAAAAATATTGGTCATATAACAAAAATTCCCACAGAGCCGAATATTGGTTTATCCTACAAAATAAAAATTTAAGTGTCCATCAATCACATGCGAGCTTACAAAGTTATTCAGGGTCAAAGGTCAAAATTTCAGCTTTATTGTATTTTTCTCAAAAAAAAAAACGGTAAGTTTTATCACAAAAAAGATTACCCCTGATCTTAAAATTCTCTACAAAAATGGTCATTATGATATTTTCTCTGAGTATCACCGTTCCTGAGATATCACGATTGTAAGTCACGTTCTACATAATATGCACTTTGCTACATATATGTATATATATTCAAGTGCTCAAATAAGCAAAAATACCTATTTGTGTCTCTTTTATGTATAAACTATATTGAGAAAATTAAAATATACATTTAAAACTAGAGTTAGTCCCCTACATAATTACTCAATAATTTTTTGCATTCCATAATGTGTACATAAAAGTTGGTTGGTGAAATATCAAATCAATTATGGACATTTTCGCACACAGCAAAGTATTTTCTTTGTAATCCCCTCTACCCACATCACCTTCAATAATATCCGGCTGTTCTATTGTCCGCGTGGTGTCATTCTTATACCTGCCTGCTTGTATTTATTACAAGCGTCTACTATTAAAACGTGTGTTGATTAATATAAAAAAAAAAAAATGACACAAGAAGAGACTATTGTGGTTAGTTGTGGAATGCCAACTTTAATTGATGCAAGTGTTGCAAGAAATGATGAGTGTACTGAGTATTTAAGAAGGGAAAAGTCCATCACAAGACATATGGATTGCAGAAAAGTATACATCCGGAAAAGTTCAATCTTGTATAGAGTATAGTTCAGACGTGGCAAGGCAATCAACTGAACCTTGAAGACTGGGGTAGGAAATTAATAAATGATATTTAGGATCCGATTCAAACTTTACTGGCTCCAGAAAACTTCTTAACACTATTTTATGCAATTGTTTGTAGTGCCAAATGCGGCTGTAGAAAAGTCGGGTTCGAATGTTCTCCAGCGGGTACCACTTGCCAAGATCAGTCTTGCTCTAATGTTTAAATGAATACAATAGAGGGAGATTCAGGAGATTTTATGAAGAAACAACTGATTCATCTTAATTTGAACAATTAGTGAACATTCAGTAAGAGGAATAAGAAATCGATGAAAACAAGATTGTTGAATTTGACTTTTAAGAGTATGAATCAGGTTTCATAAAATCCATACTAATATTACAAACGCGAAAGTATCTCTGTCTGTCTGTCTGGCTTTCACGCCAAAATTACTGAACCGATTGTAATGAAATTTGGTACACAGATAGTCTAGAGCCTTAGAAAGGACATAGGCTATATAACATCCCGCTATGACCAATAGGAGCAGAGCAGTAACAAGAAAAGTTGCGAAAACGGGAGCAAACGCGGACGTACATATTGCTCCCATTATTTTAACAGGCGCTTATTTTATATCAACTGAGCTTTTTTAATTTTTTCGGAATGAACATTCCCACGGAAACGGGAACCACCGCGCGCTGTTAAAACCGCCAACCCGCATTGAGCAAGCGTGGTGATTACGCTCAATCCTTCTCTGTATGAGAGGAGACCTGTGCCCAGCAGTGGGACGATAGAAAGGTTGATGATTATGAATGAAATTAACATTATCTTTATGCAATTAAATAAGTATCGTCTCTAAAAACGACTATTCCACAAACCATTCTGATGTAGCAGAATGGTTTGTGGAACAGTCTACCGGGGCAGCCATGTTAATAAAACACGCGCCGAGTAGACTACCACACAACAATATCAAACAATGCTAACAATGGGCCTTATAAGAAGGCTCAAAGTCACTCAAAGGGCAATGGAGAGGGCTATGCTTGGGGTTTCACTGCGCGATCGAATCACGAATGAGGAGATCCGCAGAAGAACGAGAGTAACCGACATAGCCCGAAGAATTTCAACAATAAAGAGGGTTGGCCCGTAGGACCGATGCCCGATGGTGCCGACGGGTTCTCGAGTGGCGACCACGCACCGGAAAACGCAGCGTGGGTAGGCCCCCGACAAGGTGGATCGACGACCTGGTGAAGGTCGCGGGAAACCGCTGGATGCCGGAGGCGCAAGACCGGACGTCGTGGAGAACCTTGGGGGAGGCCTATGTCCAGCAGTAGGGGTCTTTCGGCTGAAATGATGATGATGAGACTACCACACAACAAATTGGGCATTATGTACAACATGACGTCACTACTTTTACTTAGACTAAAAATCATAATAACCATATTTGTAGATCATTTTGTAATGTACAAATATAGTCAGAAGTATTTTTGTGATAACATTTTCCGTTTCTAAAATAAATCCTACAAATCTGAAATTTTGACCTTTGATCCTGAATAACTGGGATTGATGGGGACTTTGAAATTTTTATTTTGTAGGGTAAAACAAAATTTGGCTCCATTGGAATTTTTGTTATTTAAATTTTTAAATTGACCGAACGATAACCAAATGACCAGGCGCGTGCGCTCCATAGAGACATATAAGCACTGCTACCCTTATAATGTCGACCTCCGTGGCGCAGCGGCCAACACGGCTGCCTGCGACGCGGAGGCCCCGGGTTCGATCCCCGGCCAGGTCATGATGGAAAACGATCTTTTCCTGATTGACCTGGGTCTTGGATGTTTATCTATATATGTATTTATTATTAATATAGTATCGTTGAGTTAGTACCCCATAACACAAGTCTCGAACTTACTTTGGGGCTAGCTCAATCTGTGTGATTTGTCGGTATATATTTATTTTATTTATTTATTTATAATTTTCTAATTCGGAATACCCGAATCGTATTATAACCAAGTTTAGAAGCTATCATAAATAGCGTAATGGTTTTTCGTTAAAATACCTAATTATTGTACCAGCTTTGCAATCATAAAATACTGCATTTTTTGTTGTTGTGAATTGTGATGTTTGTTTCCGTTTTAATTGCAAATGTATTGAAATAAGTTTATTTACTTTAATACGGATTTCTTTCTAAAATATGCAAAATTATACCTATGAGATTTATTTTTAGATAAACTTCAAACGGTCCCATTTTCAACGTAAAGTTTTGAGCAAAAATATGAATTTAAAGGGCGTTGTGTTCGCAATTTGGATGTAACTCAAAAAAAGGTAATATCACACGTTGTTTTAATAAAAAGTATTATGATACCTAATTATAAGTGGTTAGCAGGCGGTGTACACACAAATTATTTTGTTTCCCGTGTATATTATTTTCAAAACATGTTAATAACAATTTTTGGGGTTATGGATATGAAATATTTTCACAAAGCCCCCTCTAAATACGATGCGTCGGAAAAACATTTAGATTCTTGTTTAAATAAAGTACCAAATTTTTGGAAAATGTAGAATAGAGTCTAGTTTGAATAGACATTTAAAATTAAACATTTTCAAACACAAAAAAATTTCAAAAGGTTAATCGATATTGTCTGCTTTTTAGGTAAAAAAAAATTTGCGTTCCGTGGTCACGACGATTTGCTTAATAAAGGAAAAATATGGTCCACAATCCTATCAGCCGATCAGGTGGGCACGCGGGGCGTTGACCTCCGTCAATTATTACCACGATGCAACAATGGCTAAATGTATTTGGGAAAAAATATAACATACATAGTGTAAAAATGATTGGAATCGATTCAGTTGCTTATTCTGAACAAACTATATTCAGGTTTCGTATAAAGAACAAATAAGGTTGTATAAGCACAGACATTTCGGTAGTGAATGCATGCATACCCCACTCGAAATGTCTGTGCACGCCCCTGCTAATGACACGACTAGTTAACATATAGGATGTGTCCAAAATTAAAGATGCTTTTTTTTCATTGTCTGGAGACTATTACAAAAAAAGATTCAATTCTACTTGTTTCCCAATGTTACTGATAACAAGTAAGCCCCTAGCGGAGCTGTGTGCAGTAAGACTCACGATGCTGAGCCAGTCGCGCTCCCACAGCGACTTCAGCTGCTCCTTCTGCATGGCGCGCAGAGCGTCCGTGTACAGCTCGTCGCACTGCGCACACACCTTGGCCACCATGCTCTCCTTCATCTCGTCTGCAACAAGCATTTTTAGCGTTCGACAGATTTCCTCTAGGTATCAACTAAACTAGTACGACTACAGCCACGAGTTGCTTACCACGGATACACTTGTAGGCGATGACCTCCTGCGCCTGTGCCAGCATGAGCTTGGCGAGTGCGTCCAGCGTCTCGGGGTGCAAATCCGGCGTGGTCTCCTGGTGCACCGCCATCATTATGTTCGCCTTCAGGAACGAGAACACGCCAGCCGCTTGCTGCACACACATTTGTTTAAAAAGCTTTATTTTATCATAGCATTTGCCCGTGGCTTCGCTCACGTTAATTTCGGGGTACGAAATTTCCATCCCCTATTTTAGGAGCTCGGGGAAGATTTAGCCAAAAATAAGTCGTGTTTTTCGTTGATAACAAAGAGTCTGTGTACCGATTTTTAGCTTCTTACCTTGAAGACTGCGAAAAGTTGTATATAAAATTTTCACCCTTACTTTTAAAGAGGTGAGGGCAGATTTCCAATAAAAACAAAGGTGCACGATGTTTTTGTTAGTCACAAATAGTCCGCATAGGTACCAATTTTTAGTTTTCTATCTTGAAAATTGCGGAATGCACTGTACAAACTTCCACCCCCGTTTTAGTGAATTGGGAAGTGGGTTAGAAAGAGACAAGTACGAGAAGTAGCCTATGTTTGTCTCAGTCCCTTTAAACTATCGCCACGTAATAATCACGTCAATTCGTCGCTTTTTTGCCGTGAACAACAGACAAACCAGCAGACACACACTTACACATTTATAAAAGCAATAAAGCCTTTCCGCTATTTTTGGTAGTGATTGGCCTGATTGGGTGACCGTTTATACAGATGCATCCAAATCATCTAACGAGGACTGGGTGGGATCTGCGGTTTGGATCCCCAAATTCAACATTATATTGAATTTTAAGAGTCCCTCTCAGAACTCTATATTTTCAGCTGAGGCCATAGCTCTATTAGAAGCTGTGAAATTCATAGTCTCATAAACTTAATAAGGCTCTTATTCTTACAGACTCTCAAAGTTGCTTACAGGATTTATTAAAAAACCCATTCCGTACAAAGGAAAACTTTCCCATCTCACTTAAAACAAGGGCTTCGCTGTATAAGTGTCATCAAATGGGTATGGAGGTTGTTTTAGCGTGGATTCCCAGCCACTCTGGCATTACTGGTAATGAATTTGTGGATTCTTGTGCAAAAACTGCAACTACATCCGGCAGCACAGTGTACAATTACTGCTTCCCACGTGACCTACGCGCTCTAGCCCGTCCTTCCTTTTTTCATTCATGGAATGCCCTTTGGCAATCTTCCAGATTCCTTAAAGGCAAATTTTATGGGTCTATTCAACCTTCTATTCCTTTTAAATCGTGGTTTTTTAAGCATAAATATGTTAATAAGTTGGCTACCTCTATTATAATTCGTCTCCGCCTTGGTTTTGTTTGCTCTCCAGTATTCTTGGCTAAAATTAGGGTCAGGGACCATTCTCTTTGTGAATGTGGTCTTGAAGAGGGATCTTTAGAACATTTAGGGCGGGTTGTTTCAAACGGTTGGTTATCGTAACATACGTACGTCAAAAAGTTACGTCCGTTAACGTAACTTTGATGATGTTTAACGTTCGTTAAATGCCGGGGCTACATTAGCAGGCGAAGATTCGTGTCGCGTTGGCGCGCAAAATATCTGTTGTCCTTGTCAGACATACACGATGTTCGTCTCATTGGCGGGCGAAGATTCAGAAATCGGCCTACGGCGAATATTCGTTGTTTAGTTGTGCGGCCGAGACGATGGAGGAAGCAGTGGCTTTGCATTATATGTCAATAAATTATTATTTATTACATGTTTACACAACAAATAAAACAAAAACAATGTAAAAAATATGCAAAAAGAACGTCAGTCCTACTTCAAAGTTTGGACGACACTGAAGTGACGTAGGTGTGACTACTCCAGCGAATATTGTCGCGACAAGTCCTTTGAAGCGCGCCATTTTACCGACAGCGCCCCGATGCGATGAGTACATCGTCTGCGCACGAATACATTGCGTTGCAACGATGTACCCGGCCACATACATCGCCCCAGCAAATTTTATCTAGGCGACTGTCATGTGCTGTAGTTTATCTAACTTTCTTGGTATTATTGTTTATTGTTGTGGGAAATAACTTCGTGCCATTTTATAAATTAAGTCCGTTTATACTAGAAAAGTGTGTACCTATAGAAAAGCTATACTTTGACGAAAAATGGATACATTTTATTTTTATTTTATATATTTGGGACAAAAAACAATGATATGTTACAATATTAATAGCCGGCTAAGGTATAATACATAGTAACCAAACATAAACATTGTCGTCCTCCGTGGCGCAGCGGTCAACACGCCTGCTTGCGACGTGGAGGCCCCGGGTTCGAACCCCGGGAAGGTCATGATGGAAAACGATAATTTTCTGATTGGCCTGGGCCTTGGATGTTTATCTATACAATATGTAAAGAAAACCCTGTCCGATCCGTGAAGGTATTGTTAGGTATCGATAACTGATTCTACTAATGCCTACAAAGCGGGACTAAACCTAAAAAAAAATCCCCCTAAAAAAATTAATATTATTTCGCAAAAAGAGGTAACTTAAAACATGTGCGGTAGGCCATACAGGCGAGGCGGCGAGGCGGGCGAAGAGGGGCGGGGCACGCGGCATGCGGTCGCATTCGCTCAGAATTATACCGTCAAAAATAATGTTGTCACTTTTTAAAAATTACCACATTTTGGGGAAGTTGGAATTAATTCGCGGGAAAAAAAGATAATTTCAAAATTCACTAGTATTGTTACTATGATGATTATGTAAAATTTCATATGATATTTGGTCATGTGTTTACCTAACCTTTACAATCCTTACGGGTCGGACAGGGTTTTCTTAACATATTGTATATGTACCTATCTATTATAAATATAGAATCGTTGAGTTAGTACCTATCCCATAACACAAGTCTCAATCTTACTTTGGGACTAGCTCAATCTGTGTGATTTGTCCGTATATATTTATTTATATAACCCCCACCATACACACCAAAGTAAGTAAATTACTACACTCACTCGTACTACTACATACACTTAAACATAGTTACTATGTTTAAGGCACGGAACAGTTACTGTTCTGTGGTTTAAGGCCTTAATAAGTAGGTATATGTCAAACATTGCAATCTAAGAAAACACGTATATTCTATAATGTAAACATATTTTTTTTAGAGAACGGAAAAAAAATAAAGCATGACGTGTAAAAGTGATCAGTGATCCTACTTGCTTAATAAACGATTTCATTTCATTTCACTAACTTCACAAAAAATGAGAAAGATCGCTTTCAATCTTCGCTTGAAAAATATAAAGATGTGTTGTTCTGTAAAGAAATAGACAACAACAGTAATATAAAAAAAAAAAATAAACAGAACTTGGGCTGCTAAACACCTTTCTTTTTCTTTTTACGGTACTTGTATCATCATCAGATGAACTACCTACTATCGTCAATTAAAGACCAAACTCGCGAATACAAAAGGGAGTTTATGTTGTTTTCACTAATTGACACCACGGCGGACTAAACACAACTTGACATAAGTTACGTTAACCAGTGCTCAGAGCATCGGTTAAAGTAATCGTATTTTTTTGCGTGCGTTGACGTTTACGTATTGTGAAACAACTCATTTTTTGACTTGACGATGGTTAGCACCATTTTTAACTTTTACGCATGCGTTAAGTGAACGTGAAACAACCCGTCAGTTATCGTTATCGTATCTTTTTTTGTGTGCGTTAACGTTTACGTATTGTGAAACAACTCATTTTTTGACTTGACGATGGTTAGCACCATTTTTAACTTTTACGCATGCGTTAAGTGAACGTGAAACAACCCGCCCTTATTCTTTTGCTGTCCTAAACTATCTCATCCTCTATATGATCTACTTTCTAAACATATTCCTCGTCCTGTCAACCTACCTTTCCTTTTAACTTTGGCTCATACCCCATTTATTAAAATCTTATTTAAGTTTATTTCCCTTAACAAAATCAAAATTTAATCTCTTCCAACCTTTATGTTTACTAATATTTGTGTCGTCTTGTGTTTGTTTTAGCCCAAAGAAGAACCATCTATAGAATATTAAATTAGTTTATTTCTCTCCACCTTGACATTGGCAGAATCATCGGTCATCGATGGGGCCAAATTCATAAAAAAAAATTTTTAGACATCCATAGTGATGTTTATAGGATATTTACTGTAATGAGATTAAGGGATATTTGTTAATCAGTGTAAGTGAGCAGGCTACCTGGAACAACTTGGCGGCTTGCTTGAGCGATTCCTCTGTCTCCACAGGCTGCTGCGCCGCGATGAGGCTCTGCATGGCCCCGATGTTGAACAGGATGCACATGCGCTCGTACGCCAGGGAGCTTATTGCTGTATAACACACCAATATATAACACATATTGTGTACATACTCAGTTTTTTCTAATTATAAGGTAGTTAGGCAATGACTTCTTCTGCAATATTGAAAAACGAGAAGTTAGAATTATTATAGAACTAGCGGCCGCCCACGACTTCATTCGCGTGGAGTACCACAAAAGAGTTATTTTAAAATTGTGTGTAGTGTCAGATGTTAATCGAAATTAAGCAAGGTCAAGGACAAATTTGTTCAAAATTAAATACTATTATTTTAATTGGATAAGGATTATTTTTTGTTATTTATTGGTCGCAGCATGATGTCCTATGTTATTGGTTTGGTTTCCGCACTCAGTCCCTCCAGCGGACCATTGTGCGTGAACGCAGCATGATGTTATATACAACGTTATTTTTTGTTTATGCGAAACCTGAATATAGTTTGTTCAGAATAAGCAACTGAATCGATTCCAATCATTTTTACACCATGTTATTTTTTTTTCCTAAATGCATTTAGAAATTATTGCTGTTTGGATACCGAGCGCGCACATCTAGCTCTATGATAGATGAACAGCTAACGCCAGAGGTCAGCGCCCCGCACTTGCTCGCACGAGTGCACCTTTGACCATATTTTTGTTGGGACAACAAAGTAGAATAGAAAGCTCATAACTCTGGGGTTTTTTTTTTCAAAAAGATATAGGTAATGTTTATTGAAATTTTTTACATCGAAAATACTGGACACATGTTTCGGGTTTCGCATATACAAAAAATAATGTTATAATATAATATATGGCATACTATAATCCGGATGCCTCGATAATCCGAAATGGGTCTTGTTTTTGCCTCTCCGGATTAACGAGGCCCTACTGTAACTCTTCAGAGACAATCAATATTTGGCAGCCCATTGACCATTGGTCCATTACTCTTAATAAGAATGACTGTACTGCTGAAAATTAGTTAATTCAGTTGAAGATTGTGTGTGTGTGTGTTTATGTGTGGGTGTTTTGTTTTTCTTGTATTGTTTTAAAATGATTTCAGAGGGTTTTATTGTGACTCTAGATCTAGTTGCAGTTAGTATTACTAGAACTAACTCTATCACATTTCTAATGGCTGGAATTAAAATGTTATTTATGGTTCAGCAGTAAAATACCAGATGCTGCTTTTAGTTAATCATAGCATACTATAATAGATTTTAAGTTTCTTTCTATAAAGTGTAGTTAAGGTATTAATAAATCTTACTGAGACTCATTCGGCCTCCAAACAAGGAGCCCTTGTCGAAGGCGTCCTTCCACTTGAAGGGAATCTGCACCTCTTGCGGTGGAAGCTTGGACTCCAGTGACGCCAGCTGATCATGGTAGCTGCAAGCACAAATACCTAGTTCACAAACACCTTACACGTTAATGGATGACATCGTTTGTGTAACTATTTCTTTGTTTGTGTGCGTGATACGATGACATCATTCTATATCACCTTCGACTATTAGTAATAAAATCTCCAGAGATCAGTTCAATGTAAGTGCCTTAATTTGTTCTGCTTATGAATGATTCAACTGTGAAGAGTGACTCATGCTACACAAATATGTACTGCATTTACTTGTAGATTACGTCCAGGGATGATTTCTCGAACACTTTCCAAATGGCGTTGGCTCTCAGCCGGCTCAACTCGTTCAGGGCGTCGGTGTAGTCCTCATGGTGATCGCCAGTGTTGTACGTTGAATTTATCAAATTCCTCAACGGTTTCAAAATATCTACATCTGAACCTTTTTTAAACGGCACAAACAACAACTCCGAAGCCATTTCTGCGTTGCGACTGATTATGACAGCAGCCGTCAGACGTCAGTGTATCACAGATCACAGAGTTTTTTTTTTGGTTCATTTTGTTCCGTTCTGAGGCTTTTGGCGGAATGTCAAGATGAGTGTCACGCTCATATTTCATTGGACTTATAAAATTATTTATAGTGTTATTTACTAAATAAAAGCGCGTGATTTATGTAGTAAAAAGTGCATTCAGTGAATAATTCATAAAGAACAGTGAAATATTGTAGCATAGTGGCCACATCATGTCTTTACGCTAAACCACTCCTAATCGGCCAGGCCACACGCGGGAAACGAAAGGAGTTAGATTAGTTAGTATAACTTTAGGATAAGCTAGGATAAGTTAGGATTAATTAGGATAAGTTAGGATAGAAGTTTACCCAAGAAAATATTTACTGAAGACTAGGCTGTATGGCGTACTATGCCTTTGCCTTTTCCGTTCAGAAGAACGGAAAGAACTGAACAAAAAAAAAATTGTTCCTTTCTTCTGAACGGAAAAGGCAAAGGCATAGTACGCCATACAGCCTAGTCTTCAGTAAGTTTTTTCTGGAGTAAGTTTCTATCCTAATTTATCCTAGCTTAACCTAACCAAACTCTTTACGTTTCCTGCGTGTGGCCGATTAGGAGGGGCTTAGCGTAAAGACATAATGTGCCCACTATGCTACAACATTTCACTGTTCTTTATGAATTATTCACTGAATGCACTTTTTACTACATAAATCACGCGGTTTTATTTAGTAAACGACACTATAAATAATTTAAAAGTCCAATGAAAAATGAGCGTGGCACTCATCTTCGCTTTCCCGCCAAAACTATGTATCACAGAAAACATTTCTAAATAACTGGTGCAAAGCAAAGAGCAAAACAATATAATTTTTGACATCAGATTTCAATAGTGTCGCCATCTGCAGATTAATCCGTAAAACTAACCTACAACAATAAATTGATAGAACTAAGTATTATATATTTGTTTATGTTCCTTCCATTACAGTCCCTGTCTAGTTCAATGACAAACTTATGATAACTGAAAGTACAAATATATTATATGTTAATTTCTTAGTTTTTTTTTTTATTATTATTTTCATTAAAAAGCTTGTAATAAATCCTAGTTTATTTTTGAAGCACATATTTATAAAATTTAATATTGCTTTAAATAATATTCTATTGCAGAATCAGATGAACAGTAGAGGTTTAAATTTGGAATCTATCGTACTTCTTGGAACTTAGTAGCGTACGTAGCTTATTATCTACTAATACATTGTTCCACACTTTACAAATTATGTAGCTTATTGTCTACCAATACATTGTTCCACACTTTACAAATTATGTAGCTTATTATCTACTAATACATTGTTCCACAATATACAAATTATGTAGCTTATTATCTACTAATACATTGTTCCACACTTTACAAATAATGTAGCTTATTATCTACTAATACATTGTTCCACACTTTACAAATTATGTAGCTTATTATCTACTAATACATTGTTCCACACTTTACAAATTATGTAGCTTATTATCTACTAATACATTGTTCCACACTTTACAAATTATGTAGCTTATTATCTACTCATACATTGTTCCACACTTTACAAATTATGTAGCTTATTATCTACTAATACATTGTTCCACACTTTACAAATTATGTAGCTTATTATCTACTAATACAGTGTTCCACACTTTACAAATTATGTAGCTTATTATCTACTCATACATTGTTCCACACTTTACAAATTATGTAGCTTATTATCTACTAATACATTGTTCCACACTTTACAAATTATGTAGCTTATTACTAATACATTGTTCCACACTTTACAAAAATATGTATGAATTGTTAAAATACAACCCCGAATCGCTATTCGCTGGGCGGGCTAGGGTACAAGGCAATATTCAGTTGTTTGGCAGCATGTCAAAAAGTACCTATTGTAATCTTTCTATTATCTATGAATGTGTTCCTGAATTTAATTTAATTTTTATTCTTACGTCATGACTTACTAATTTCATAAAAATATATATAAAAATATGCTAAATTGATTGTAAATCTAGAAATAAAATGGTTATCAAAAGTGTGTCCGTATCGAAACCGTGAGTGGCTTTAATTTTAGACGATATTCTGCATGACCTTAATTCTATACAGGTTTCCTATGTTGTCTACCCTCGAGCATGCTCTGTAGTAGCTGCATAACTTTAGCAGGTAGTTTGTTACAACGAGTATTGTTCGGGATTTTGCACCGTACAGTTTCTGTAATTTAAATAGAGTAGTTGTTATTTTTGATTGTTGCGGGGTAAGTGATGGGGGTTGAGCATGCGCGATCCGTCTGTCCGCCGCCGACGCTGTTGAGTCCGCCGGGAGACAGCGCGCCGACACGCCGCGTGTGCCGCCCGCCACAGTCGCCGCGTCTCGCTGTTCGCTCGCCACAGTCGCCCCCCGCTGGGAGTGCGCCGCCCGCCGCGCCGCTATCTGTTGCTCCTACAATCGATACTGCTCAAGTGTGCTTTTGTTTTGGTCGAGATTACACCCTACATTTTTATCTACATATATTGTGAGTGGCATTTCCATGGTTATGTGATAAATAAATCCTAATTATTCTGGTGCGTAATACGTATTCGGTAAGTTTATGTTATATTAAACTTATTTTGCTTAATAGCTTAAATATAAGTTTTAATATTAAGTCGCAAACTTTGTAGTAGAAGACTGAATGGTTTCTTCACAGTGTTAGTATTAGTAATGATAACAATAGCACAGTCAAGGCTAGCTACGAGGCGGCTACGGCGTAGTCAACTACAGCGTAGCTACGAGGCGGCCACGACGTAGTCAACTACAGCGTAGCTACGAGGCGGCCACGACGTAGTCAACTACAGCGTAGCTACTACGCCGTAGTTGCTAGTCGTCATGGTGACAATGGCGTGAAGCATGTGTTGCTCTGCACCGAGTTCACGCGGCTGGTTGATAATTGTCATTTGCCATCAACACCTGCCACCGACACTATGGGCTATTTAAATCAATAACAATTAACATTTGCTGCGTACTAACATTGTAACCTAACGAGATCTTTCCATCTTCGTTTTATAAAATAAGCTACGAAGAGTTACACGATATAAATTATTATTATGCTCTTCCTAGCTGTATAAATAAGGTCGTCTCTTTTATCGTTTTGCTCTAGGTGTCCATGTGCTACATCCCACCTCACTTGTATCCTTTTGCTCTAGGCGCAAGCTAGCAAGACAACCTAATTAGCAACAAAAAAAAAAAAAATTTGCTCTAGGCGCAAGCTAGCAAGACAAGCTAATTTTAATGTTAATAATTTACTCTTATACGAGAAAAAAACCAAATGCATTAAGTTTACTCTACCTCACGTGAGGCAGGTGGAAACTAAAGTGTTGATAAAGGGCGAAGAATTGAAATCTGACAACAGCACAGTGTTCTTGGGTATAACTCTGGATGCTAAGCTTCAATGGGGTCCACATATAGAAAAATTGTCAAAAAAGCTAAGTTCTGCTGCATACGCAGTTAGAACAATTCGTAATTTGACTGATGTTGAGACGGCCCGTTTAGTGTACTTTGGCTATTTCCACAGCGTAATGTCGTACGGCATTCTGTTGTGGGGAAATGCCGCCGATATTCAAACAATATTTGTTTTGCAGAAACGAGCTGTTCGTGCAATTTATAAATTAAGTCCGAGACACTCTCTCAGAGAAAAATTTAAAGAGATTAATGTACTGACCGTGCCGTCTCAATATATTTATGAAAATCTTTTGTATGCTCATAAAAATATAAAATTGTTTAAAAAATACAGTGATGTCCATGATATAAATACTAGGAACAGGCACAAATTTATTGTACCTACAACAAGGCTCAAGAAAATAGGTGGCTCTTTCAGATGCCAATGTATACATTTTACAATGGACTTCCAGAGGTGGTTCAAGATCTGAGCCTGAATAAATTCAAATCCTTCATTAAACGTAAGTTGTGTCAGAAAGCATTTTATAGTGTGAAGGATTATATTGAGGACAAAAAGGCTTGGGCTTGAGCTGCGTCCGATTTCTGTACAATGATTGTTCTTTGATTTTTCCTCTTGTAGTTTTAATATGTAATTGTTTATGTTATTTAGTCAAAGCCTGTATTACACACTATGTAGCCAAGCATATTGTACGTTACGGAATTGTATCGCTGACAGAGGTGTTCGGCACTTGTACAGCTGCAGCTGCACAGGAGTTAAACTTTCCACAGATTCGGGAATACTGTTGGAGCTGCTGAACCTTGGACAAAACTATCTTAGCATTGTGTAGATTCAATTTCTTAGTATTGTATAATTGCATGGCAAACGTGTGAGCACAATGTACGAATGTGCTGTAAGGCATTTATTTGTTGGGTTAGTCTTTTTTATTGACTTAATTGTGCTCTGGCTGTTGAGAGTATGTCATGCTCACTCAAATGTCTCGCTGATGGTGGCGTGTGTTTTGGGTCATTGGGTTCCCTTCGATATGGTTGAGCTGAATGATGCTGATCCATACGTCATGTTCGTGAACGGACGCCGTCGGAGGGGACTGGTCATCTCTTAGCTGCCACGGCGTATTTTAATTTCTGAATTGATTTTTGTATGTTTTCCATAATGGACGCTCTCAGCGTACAATATATTTCTGCATCGTTCTCACGCGGTTGATTTCAACATGAATGATGTAATCAAATATTTGTAACAATAGCTTAAAAATTTAAAAGAGTGTCCATGGAGTTTCTTGCCCGTTCTTCTCCATAGGTACCTACTCTTTGGAATGGGCGACTAGCTTCATCTTATTGACTGACCGACCTTCTGACAATTCAAAAGTGCCTGTAACTGGTTTATTTGAAATAAATGATTTGATTTGATTTGATTTGATTTGATTTGAATTAGAAACAAAAAAAAAAAAAAAGAAAACGGACACCTAAGCAATGAACGATTTCAAATGTTAATATTTGTTTGATAATTATAGGTAGTTTTATCCTCACAATTTGGTAAATTAATAAGTAAATAATCGTTTTCATGAGTATTTCATAAAATTGTTTTACAATTTATGGGAAATAATGCTAAACCTCGCTAGTAGTGTATGTTCGCTAGTAGTGCATGTTCATGAAGTTAAAACTAAAAAAAGTTTTTTTATTTGTTTTCCTTTAATAAAGTAAAAGTAGATAAATGTTTAGTATCGAGTGTGACCCCCTCTAGCTAAAATTACAGCTTGAATTCGTCTGGGCATGCTAGCGAGTATATCCCGGATACTGGCTTGCGGAATACGTTCCCACTCCGCAGTATCATTCTTCAGCTCTCTGATGGTCTGCGGAGCAGGTTATACTGATCTCACACGCCGTTTCAGAATGTCCCAGACATGCTCAATGGGATTGAGGTCGGGACTTCAAGCTGGCCAATCCAAACGACGAATGCCGACCTCTTGCACATACGCTTCAACATCGTGAGATCAGTGGGCGCGAGCATTATCGTCTATAAAAATCGAGTCTTCACCTAGAGCGGCCAATGCGGGTTGTGCATGAGGAATTAGAACTTCCGTTATGTATCGATGCCCAGTCAGTGAGCCGTTTTCATTGAAGACTTAAGTGTGTGCGATTTACATCCCATTCGCTATCTGGTGTAACAACTTAACCGAAAAATGTTTTTCCCTAAAAGCATATTGCTCCAATCAATCCGCACATTGCTCATACCCAACACCTACAACAAATGACCATGTTAAAAACAAATAGACGGAGGACTACGATGGAATGAACAAGTTAACGCCACTTCTTCTAGAGCTATTAAACTATTGCATATTTTCAAAACCCTTAGAGAATCGGCTGCGCCCGAAACGCTGAAGATGTTTTATTATGGTCTATGTCAATCTGTTATTGGATATTGCATAATGGTAGGTATGGGGTGGTGTAAATAAAACCAATCTTTTAAGGATTGAGAGAGTGCAGAGGGCCGGATGTCGCGCAATACTTTTCGTTATCCCACAACGAAACTATGCGCTGGCTGCAAAGAACTTACCGTGCGGCAACTTTTTGTACTGCAGGCAACCATTAGGAAATATCCTAGCTTCCCCAAGCTGACCCCACACTAAATATAGTTTAAAAAACTAAAAAGACATGCTTTTAAAGAATATCAAACTAAAAAGTTAAAAAATAATTTTAAAATTTAATTTATGACAATAGTATATAAACAAAACGAGTATAAATGAGAAAAAAGCGTGAGTATTTACTATTGTCATAAATTAAATATTAAAATTATTTTTAACATTTTAGTTTGATATTCTTTAAAAGCATCTTTTTTAGTTTTTTAAACTAAGTATATTTATTTTCAACTTTTTATTTCGATATTCTTTTTTTAAATAATACACGGACAACACGAACGCTTAAGTGGTGCTCATTTGTTTTTACCAAACTTTTCTTGATCTCCAACAGACAGAATAGCAAGTGCTAATATTCGTAATGCTGTGTTACCCAAGTAACTAAATCTAAGACCGGGGAGCTAGTGACGATAAATTACGATATTTTATGAAACTACTGGTATCGGATAGAGTACATGAAGATCCACAATCCACAAGGGGGCAAGTATGGTGTCAGTAGCCGCGGTATATCTAGCTCATTGACCAGGAATTGTCACTCGGGCTCTGTTTGTCTCAAGCATTAAACCATGCACGACTCAGAAATTAACATTTCTACTTATCATAGGGAAACGAGTTACCGGCGCTATCTGTTACCATCTGTGATAACTATCTGGAGTTGCAGCGTCACAAAGAAATGGTAAAGTTTTTCAGAATCGCTTAGGTACAGTTAGATGGACGAATACAATCTTAGCATTTGTCGGAGTAAAACATTTTCGCTGAAACACGATCGCGTCGCTGAATCCAAACGCTGACGTCGCCTTAGACCGCTCGGCCAACGAACGTATTAAAAACGGCGGGACATTTTACAGTAGGTAATGAGCCGCTCACTCGTAGTCCAAAGAGTTAGAGACGGACAAACAAACAAGCAAGCAAACATACAAGTGAAGCTAATAAAAAGCATGTAAAAAGAAAGAAATTACCGAGCGGTACCCCATCTACAACTACCTTTGCACGATACAACCCTATAGGTACTGTTAGTACACACATATGTATAGGATTAGTATAGTACTATAGGATTGGTTACCTATACAAACAAGCTCACAAAAATTTAAATATTGTCAATTTTAATAAATCCATACTATCCATACTAATATTATAAATGCGAAAGTAACTCTGTCTGTCTGTCTGTCTGTTACGCTTTCCCGTTTAAACCTCTCAACCGATTTTGATGAAATTTGGCACAGACAATCTTTAGACCCTGAGAAAGAACATAGGCTACCTTTTATCCCGGAAAAATTTGATGTTCCCGAGGGAAATCTAAAAAGCGCGTTATAACCGAACTCCACGCGGGCGAAGCCGCGGGCGGAAAGCTAGTATGAAATAAAATGAAAAATAACGGAATGGCTACTGGAGAGGGTCTATATAGAAACTGAATTCCCACTGAAGCATGTCGCCTAACTTCCTAAATTCTCCATTACACCCACCCTCATCTACACACCGACATACGCGCGCGCACAAACACATACACACTCGTAGCGTAGGAAATTTAACTTAAAATTTTTGGCTGTATCCTGACCAATCATTCAGGTAGATCGACCACTACTGTATAAATAATACGATCAGTCCACTATTGTATAAATTATATATATATTTTTTTTTTTTACATATTATAAACCAGCGCTTGACCGCAATCCTGCCTGATGGTAAGCAGAGACGCAATCGTTGATGGTAAAGCGCACTAGTTCATTAAGAGCCTATTCACTCTAGCCTTGAAGACACTCAAATTGTAGTCCGACGGAAACACCGCCGCTGGCAAATTTTTCCAGTCCCTTGATGTACGCGGTATAAAGGAGGAGGCGAAACGCTTCGTCCGGATCGTAGTGGTGTTAACAACGTAAGGGTGGAAACCTGCCGTACGACGGGTCGTCCGCTGGTGGAACGGAGATGGGGGAATTAAATCATGCAATTCCCTCGCACACTCCCCGAAATGCATCCTATAGAACACCGAAAGGCTGGCTACTCTACGCCTGTGCTCTAGGCTTTGGAGACCAACTCGAGTTAGATCAGGGTCGCCAATCAGCCTCTTTGCACGTCTCTCCACTGAATCCAAAGTGGCCAGGTGACACTTGGCAGCACCAGCCCAAATGTGGCTGCAGTACTCCACACACGAACGGACCTGTGCTTTGTATAACATTAGAAGCTGCCCAGGTGTGAAGTACTGCCGGACCTTTGCGATAACGCCAAGTTTCCTGGCAGCCACCTTGGCCTTGGACTCAATGAACCGCCCAAAGTTAAGGTTCGAGGAAATCTCAACTCCCAAAAGCTGAAGGCGGTCAGAACACTCCAAGGACACATTCCGAAAAGTAGGGGCCAAGGTGAACGGGCTCCTTTTGGCGGTGAAAAGACACGCCTGTGTTTTGGCGGCATTGAATGCTACAAGATTGGCATTGCCCCATTCGGAGACCGCCTGCAGTGCAACACTCGTTCGCTCAACCATGGCCTCCCTTTCGGACCGCATTGATTCCCTACTAGCCCGAGCATCCGGCAGGTATCTCTCTACAACTGTGCTGTCATCTGCATACCCATAGATACCGGGCATCAGTAGATCGTTAATATGCAGCAGGAACAGAGTTGCAGAGAGAACAGACCCCTGAGGAACACCGGCATTAATTGTCATGGGCTCAGAAGAGCATCCGTCGACAACAACTCGGAGGGACCGCTCAGTCAGGAAGTCTTTTACCCAGCCAGTCAGGCTAGGGGAAATGCCGTACGCTGGAAGCTTACTCAAAAGGCCAGCGTGCCATACCCGGTCGAAGGCCTTCGAGACATCAAGGGAGACAGCAATCGCTTCCCCATTCTTCTCGAGGGCCTCGCCCCACAAGTGAGTGGCATACACTAGTAGGTCCCCAGTTGACCGATTGCGGCGAAACCCGTACTGTCGGTCACTGAGGAGATCGTTACCTTCCAGGTATGCCAAGAGGCGCGAGTTCAATACACGCTCCATAATTTTGCAAAGTATGGAGGTGATCGAAATCGGCCGATAGTTGGCAGGATCGGCACGACTACCCTTCTTGGGCACGGGCTGCACGTTAGCAAGCTTCCAGGACTTGGGCACTATACCAGTCCTAAATGAGAGGCGATACAAGCGCGTCAATACAGGGGACAACTCGGGCGCACATGCTTTAAGAACAATCGCTGGTATACCATCCGGACCACTAGCCTTATTCACGTCCAGACGACACAGTACTCTCAGAACCTCTTTGTTTCTAATGCGAACCTCAGGCATTGAAACTCCGCAATGAGGTAAATTAGGTGGAGTAGCACTGCCAGTATCAAGACGCGAATTATGGGCAAAGAGAGAAGCAAAGAGACCTGCTTTCTCTCTCGCCGTATGAGCCAGTGTTCCATCAGGCCTAACCAGCGGAGGCAGTGAGGGCCGACAGAAGTTCGCCTCAACCGATTTGGCAAGGGACCAAAAGATCTGCTACCGGATGGCTGCGCAGATAACTTGTTGCCAATATGGGTAATGCGGTCGAAGCGAGCCTTCTTGAGCGCCTTCTTGTAGGACTTGGCAGCACGGTTAAAGGCTCTCTTCTTTGAGCTTAGATCCGGAGCTCCGCGGTCACGAGCGTCAACCCAGGCGAGAAATGCCGTGTGCTTACGCTGTTCAGCTTGGACACAATCGGCATTGAACCATGGGCGAGCCGAGCCACCGACGGGCACGTCATTGAATGGGATAAAATACTCCATAGCTTGACGCACCACATCGGTTATAGCGTCCGCACAGCTCGACGGATTGTCAGAAGAGAAGCAGACCTGCTGCCAAGGATAAGACGCAAAGAAGTGGCGCATCTCATCCCAATCCGCTGACCTGTATCGCCACATTCGCCGTTCACCACGAGAGTCGTGATCTGGTGGGGAGAAGGACGACAAAGACTTCACCAGACAGTGGTCTGAAGTTCCCAACGGTGAGGAAACTGTTACAACACATCTGTCCGGATCAGTGGTCAGCAGAAGGTCCAAACAGTTGGCGGTATGGCCAACTACATCAGGCACCCTAGTCGCTTGCTTTACCAGCTGGGAAAGGCCCATAGAAAGCGCGAAGTTTCGCGCTTCTCTCCCAGCGTGGTCGGTCCTCTGGTATGGGAAGAGCCAGTCCTGGTGGCAGGCGTTGAAGTCCCCCAGAGCGACGAACTGAGCGTCAGGGTGCCGATGCAGCGCATTGTCAGCAGCCTCACTGAGGTGGTCAAATAATCTGGTTGTCTCCTGATCACCGCTGTGTGATCGGTAGACACAGGTGTAAACAATTTTGTCCACACCAGTGTCAACCAACAGCCATAGGGACGAGAAGTGAGTGACGAGAATTGATGAGTGAAACATTGGAATATTAAACTTAAAGTAGGAAAATCAATGGAAACAGATCCCATACTTATAAAGCGAGGAATTTACCAAGGAGACGCTTTAAGCCCCCTATGGTTTTGCCTTGCTCTAAACCCTTTATCTAATCTTTTAAACTCTTCTGACAATGGTCTTACAATTAAAAATAATGAAACACCGGATAATTTTAAGCTGACCCATTTACTGTTTATGGACGATATAAAACTCTATAGCAACAGTATATCAGGACTTCACTCACTTGCAGATTTTAGTCAAACCTTTTCTAATGATATAAACATGTCTTTCGGCATTAATAAGTGCAAAACATTTACCCTCCGAAATGGAAAGCACGTTGATAGTAACCCATACGTATTAGACTCTGGCCAAGCAATAGATCCCCTATTACAAAATGACACCTACAAATACTTAGGTTTAGAACACCAGATCGATCAAAAACAAACAAAAAATAAAATAATCACTAAATATAAACACAGACTCAACATGCTCACAAAATCACAACTGACGTCGCGCAATTTAATAAAATCCATTAATTCTTTTGCTATTCCCATACTCACCTACTCTTTTGGAATTATAAACTGGACCAAAACTGCTCTGACTAAATTACAGCGCTGCATAAATACTATTACTAAGAATAGAAAGCATCATCCAAGATCCTGTGTTCAAAGACTCACGCTACCGCGAGACGAAGGAGGACGCGGTCTTGTAGACATAGAAAACTTGCACAACAGGCAAATAACTAACTTAAGAAAGTTTTTCATACAGAAGGCCCAACAATCACCCCTACATAAAGTAATCACCCAAACAGATAAAAAAATTACTCCACTTAACTTACACGCTATCGACCCACAAACCAATGAACGTATTACCAATAAAGCAGAAAAAATAGCAGCTTGGCCACGTAAATCTCTCCATGGAAGACACCGCTTCGACTTGCAGCAACCTTATGTCGATATCAAAGCATCGAACGCGTGGCTGCGGCGAGGCGAACTCTTCCCTGAGACGGAGGGATTTATGATTGCCATCTAAGATCAGGTCATTGTCACCGCCAACTACCAAAAATTCATCATTCGCAGACCCAACTACAATGACTCCTGCAGACGATGCCATGGTGCGTCCGAGACCATCCAACACATCACAGGTGCATGTAGAGCCATAGCGCAAACCGACTATAAACACTGCCACGACCAAGTTGCTGCAATAATCCACCAATCACTAGCAATCCAAACAAAACTAATTACAGATAAAGTTACCTACTACAAATACAAACCACAGGCAGTGTTAGAAAACAATAATTTCAAGTTATATTGGGATAGGACCATAATCACAGATAAAACCATATACAACAACAGACCAGACATAATTAAGGTAGATAAAGAAAATAAATTAGCGTACATAATAGACATAGCTGTATGCAACACCCATAATCTTACTATGTGTGTGCTACACACTGAAAAAATTGCAAAATACACATATTTATTCCATAGAGCTTAAAACGCAGTGGAACATCACCCATACCAAAACTATCCCCATTATAATATCCAGCACAGGAGTCATCCCAAAAACCCTACACAAGCCTAGCCTAGCCTACGCCTTAACATATTAAACATTAGCCCGTCTACTTATCTTCTACTACAAAAAGCAGTTATTCACACATGCAGATTAACCCGAAAATTTTTAAATACTTAATTAATACAAACTTTTATTACTTAAAAGCACTTGGCTTCGGCCCGTGCCAAATCGGACCCACACACAGATGTGAGATATTTTTTTAAAAAATAACGAGGAATAATAATAATAAAGAAAATTCTGAGGTACCGTATTATAAGTATGTGCCCGACCCAGTTCTTGAAAATGACTATGTCACGTTATACTGGGATCGGTCTATCATTACTGACAGGACTATTGTTGCCAATAAGCCTGATATAGTGGTGATAGATCGATTAGCGCGCCTCGCAATGATTGTCGATGTCACCATTCCACATGACGGGAATCTCGTGAAAGCTGAGAAAGAGAAACAAATTAAATATCTCGACTTGGTGCACGAGATTGTTGACATGTGGAATGTGAACTCGGCAGTCATTGTACCGATTGTCGTATCGGCCAATGGTTTGATAGCCAAGAGCCTCGACCAACAACATTTTTTGAGTCTCTCGTTAGGCAGTTGGATCAAAGGCCAGATCCAAAAGGCAGTACTCCTCGATACGGCCCGCACGGTGAGGAGGTTCCTGTCTCTGGAGCCCTAACCACCGGTAGCTTGGACCCCGCTCCCGCCATCGGTGGAACACTATTTTTTATATTTTTAAATGTTTTTGTATCTTTTTATATAAATATTTAAAAATATAAAATAATATGTATGTACAGAAAAATAAAGGAAATAATAATAATAAATTGTTTATTTCTCAGATTTGTACATAATTTTTACAATAATTTTCTTAATTCTAAATAGCACTGATGTATAATTTGCCTGAACTAGGTAGAACTTGTGCTTCAGGCGTAAAAGTGCTTATTATATTTTTTTTATTTTGCAATAAATTAACAACAAAAGTAACACGTAAAAATCTAGGACACAATGGACGTATACACTATGCAGTGTTATTATTAGTATCCTATTTCTTACATAGTAATATTGGATAATGAATTGATTATTTCTAAATTTATTTACATACTGTAAGTAGGTCTTCAGTCTGCTCATAAGATAAACCTTGTAGATAATTAATTAAAAACAATATTCTGACAGCTAAAATAATTCAAATTATAGATAATTAATACTCTATTTAATCTATTGAATAAAAAGGGCCCTAAGAACATATAGAATTTGTGTGTAAATGCATATTTAGAGGTAGAGGTTGAGCTGCACACTATATCATTCCGCCTTTTGTTAATTATATTAGCGTTGTAAGTAAGCGTAGCATGCTGTTTTAGTGTTATGTGCAGTATATAAATTTGCCGAACTGACAAAACTTTGCAGGAATTGTATAACTGGAAGGTAGGGAAAAGGAAAGGCAGAGAATGTGCTACTTTTAGAACAGCTCTTTGTGTACGTTTGAGGGAGAGAAGGATAGATTTTGACGTTTCACCCCATGAATTTATGCAATATTGAAGTATAGATTGACTTAGAGCAAAATACACTTGTTTCACTAAGTTGGTGTCTGCAATAGAGCGCAGTTTTTTGAATACAAACATCAGTTTACGTACTCTTGTAACCAAACTTTCAATATGTTGTCTAAAGGATAGTGTGTTGTCAACAAAGACGTCAAGATATTTTAGAAACTTTGTTTCAAGGATCCTAGGACAGGTACAAGAAGTCATTGACGGTTTGTTACAGTGGTGAGTGTATAAATAGGAATCAATTGTTTTGTTATCAACATTGCGCATAGTGAAATGAATATATTTTGTTTTCTCAGCATTCAGTGTTAATAGAATACAACGAAGTCAGTTGAGAACGGAGTTAATGCCTGTCTGTGCTATGCTATACAACTCGAAAATCGTTTTGGCGGTGAAGATAATCGCAGTGTCATCGGCGTACGATATTATTTTGCCATTTACTACATTTAAGTTACATAAATAATTAATGTATATAAGAAATAACGATGGACCAAGGATGCTGCCTTGTGGAACTCCAAAACCTAGAGTTTTTTCTTCATCACTAGTCATATACTCGATTCGAACACATTGCGATCTATCGCTTAAATAATCTTTGAGTTTCAGCTGTGTAGCTCTTATTTCTAAAGCCTCCAGTTTATTCAAATGCAAAGGAACAGATACGGTATTAAAAGCTTTTGCTAAGTCTAGGAAGATAGTTAAGACCTGGTTTCCATCACCGAGTTCTTGTGCAACGTGGTCTGTTAGCTTTTGTACAGCATTCGCTGTTGACAATTTGCTTCTAAACCCGAATTGTGAAGGAGAGAATAAGTTGTTCGTTTCTAAGTAACTGACTAGTCTTTTGTTTATAATTTTTTCCAATATTTTAGACAGTGCAGGCAGTATAGATATTGGTCTATAATGATTCACTACATCTCTACAACCACTTTTAAAAATAGGGATGACCGTCGCTTTTTTCAGACTTTTAGGAAAATTTTCTCTCTGAGGTACATCCGAAATATATACGTTAAAGGGCGTACCAACATGTGTTTACAACGCTTTAGTATTTTATTGTTAATATTTTCCCAGCCCACCGCACAATCATCCTTCAGCTCTGAGATGATTTGTTCTATTTCAATTTCGTCCGTGTCCAACAGTGCAAAAGATTTTACACAACTCTTTAGAGATGTCTGCTAATGTGCGGTCTGGTCGCCAGATTGGTTCAGAAGTGGTTCAGCGAGGGATTTCCCTACGTTGACAAAGAAGTTATTTACAAAATTAGCTGATGATAGCGGTGATGAGTTAGTGAGCAGTAAACTTGAAACTGATTCCCGTGGCTTATTTCTGTAAGTCAAGTTTTTAATATGTTTCCATATCTGTTTACTATTATTACCTGCTTTCTGTAATTCGTTTTTATCGTACTCAATTTTAAGTTTTTTCAAGAGATTGTTACAAAAGTTCCTGTATCTCTTGTATGTAACAAGAAGCATTTTATAGTCAGGAAAAAATTTGGTCTTCTGATGTAGTTTATCTCTGTGCCTTATACATCGGATAAGGCCCGGAGTAATCCACGGTTTAATATTAAAATACTTACGATTAATACTTGACAGCCTCTGTGGCGTAGCGGTAGCGAACGCGGCCGCTGCGCAAGGAGGCGCGGATTCGATCCCCGCGCAGTTAAAATATTTGTATGCATGAATATGAATATTTGCACTGGTCTGGTCGTGCCTCGGAAAGCACGTTAAGCCGATGGTCCCGGTTGCCACACGAATATCTAGTGGCAGTCGTTACGGGTTGTTGGAGCCCTCAAAAGTCCAACAATTGGTCTAACTGCAATGCTTCGATATCGCCTTCGGGTTGTGAAGGTCAGACGGCAGTCGCTTCACGGAAAATATCGAAGTTTAGCCAAAACCAGCAGTTAGACTGGTAAAGCGGACCCCAGTCTTCAAAGCTGAAAAGGCTTCGGATGTGACTGGGATTAACGCTGAGATGATGATGCTGACTTACGATTAATACTTACGAAATTAAAAAGATAGAAATAAAAAAGATTATTTAGAAACAAAAAACTCGCCTGCATAAAAATCTAACTAACAGAAAAGGCAGAAACAAGTTGAACAATCGCAATTGGGGGACTGTTCTATGGAACACTTGTTTATAGACTAGCTAAGAGGTCCCCCAACTGCGATTGTTCAACTTGTTTCTGCCTATTCTGTTCGTTCTTCTGGCGGGTTTCTTGTTTTTAAATAATCTTTTTTATTTGAGAAATAAAAACATGATTATTATTAAATAATTTATGAAGTGTTGTAAAATGTTATTAAATTATTATTAATTGACTACTGTTTAGTATTTTTTTTTCACTTTTCGTAATGACACATGGCTCTGTGTCACTCGATACCTCTATGGTTGATAACAGATGACACACGTGGACAAGCGGCGTGATATAACATCCTATGACGTTGGTTGCAGGAGCCGCGCGCCGCATGCCGGTGGCACACACGCCGCGAAGGTGATCGTGGTGCGCGCCAGCAGCAGCAACACCACACGCCGCCGCTACCACCAACGGTATGATTCTCTCCTATACAATTGAGGCTCAGACAAGACATCACTGAAAACTCAAGTATAACGTGCTTAAAAAAAAGTTATTTTTATGCACCTCCAGGACATGTTATCCCTGTGTCATTACATGAGCACCTCCAGGACATGTTACCCCTGTGTCATTACATGAGCACCTCCAGGACAGGTTACCCCTGTGTCATTACATGAGCACCTCCAGGACATGTTACCCCTGTGTCATTACATGAGCACCTCCAGGACATGTTACCCCTCTGTCATTACATGAGCACCTCCAGGACATGTTACCCCTGTGTCATTACATGAGCACCTCCAGGACATGTTACCCCTGTGTCATTACATGAGCACCTGCAGGACCTGTTACCCCTGTGTCATTACATGAGCACCTCCAGGACATGTTACCCCTGTGTCATTACATGAGCACCTCCAGGACCTGTTACCCCTGTGTCATTACATGAGCACCTCCAGGACATGTTACCCCTGTGTCATTACATGAGCACCTCCAGGACATGCTACTCCTGTGTCATTACATGAGCACCTCCAGGACATGCTACCCCTGTGTCATTACATGAGCACCTCCAGGACCTGTTACCCCTGTGTCATTACATGAGCACCTCCAGGACATGTTACCCCTGTGTCATTACATGAGCACCTCCAGGACATGCTACTCCTGTGTCATTACATGAGCACCTCCAGGACATGTTACCCCTGTGTCATTACATGAGCACCTCCAGGACATGTTACCCCTCTGTCATTACATGAGCACCTCCAGGACATGTTACCCCTGTGTCATTACATGAGCACCTCCAGGACATGTTACCCCTGTGTCATTACATGAGCACCTGCAGGACCTGTTACCCCTGTGTCATTACATGAGCACCTCCAGGACATGTTACCCCTGTGTCATTACATGAGCACCTCCAGGACCTGTTACCCCTGTGTCATTACATGAGCACCTCCAGGACATGTTACCCCTGTGTCATTACATGAGCACCTCCAGGACATGCTACTCCTGTGTCATTACATGAGCACCTCCAGGACATGCTACTCCTGTGTCATTACATGAGCACCTCCAGGACATGCTACCCCTGTGTCATTACATGAGCACCTCCAGGACCTGTTACCCCTGTGTCATTACATGAGCACCTCCAGGACATGTTACCCCTGTGTCATTACATGAGCACCTCCAGGACATGCTACTCCTGTGTCATTACATGAGCACCTCCAGGACATGCTACCCCTGTGTCATTACGATTATACATATTATGTGCTAGCGACCGTTATCGGGGCACTTTATATATTGAGTGTGCTAGGCACTGCTGTTTTATCTATGTAATTTATCCAATACGTTAGTCAAGCTACAGACGTTCCATAGTCCTAAATAACCAGTTCACCCTAGCCACCCAAACCAGCCGGGGTTTTGAAAATTATTGTCCAATACCAACCGGGGTTCCTTAGGTGCATTTGCATTGTACAAACAGAGATAATCGGTTCGTGAAAAACGTGTAACGGGCCTCTGCGATTAGCTTCGTCGTACGCCTTCCACAGGTCCGGGACCCCTGCGGTCTCGAGAAATATCAAAACATTTAAACAATAATAAATTACGTAGGTAGGTCTTTATAAAGTAAAAAAAAATGCGTATTGTAATAATTAAGACCGTATATTCAGTAAGCGTTTATCTTTATTATATTTGTTTATTAGAAACATCCAATTGAAGCAATGCATTCCAATTAACTTTTTAAAAGCGCTTCGTACTACGATCTCACCGATGTTCGTGAACTGGTTACCTAGCCGTAAAACCTAAATTGCGGAAATTTAAATGAGTTGTTGATAATGCGCACGCTTAAGTCCTCGCGCTGCAGTCGGATTCCATCCATACAATATTGATAATGAGTTGGATTGCCCGCACGGGCTCATATTAGCACCGCTAACTTAGCCACATTGAAAAACAATTTATTGCAAAGACTTCACCGCTCCCCCTTGAAAACCTGCTGCAGTGTGTCATGAGCAGTCTTCTATTTTATTTTAAGAACTGGTTTGAAGTCAGCAGCGAATAACATTGATATGGATTTATCGACTATTCTCAGGCATGTCGTTAATTATTAAAACTAAGAGAGAGATATGCAGTATTAATGAAGATTCAATTACATGTAATCAAATAATTTAATCTTTAACTGTAAAAAAGTCCCTGGAAGCGCATTGTTGGAATAGTGCACTAATCAACAATGTTGGCTATGGATGATGCATTGAAAACATATTGAATCTTGCCTGTATCATGACCCGGGACATCTAACGTTACCGAGGTTGCACTCAAAGAGGATATGCTCCTACAAGACGATCTGTCGCACACTTCAGGACAGTGGCTTCCAAGCCGAGCTGATCATCTGTGGAACCTATCGAGCAAATATTATAAGTAAACGTAATGCGTTGAGGAGTGCACCCGCGTGTTCGTACAGTAGGCGCCGCCCTCGCAGCTGCTATCGATCCCAGCTGCGAGCATTCACCCCGGCGGCGGCGCGCGGCGCCACGCCTCATGTGTTGACTGTGCTGGTGTACCCCGGCTGCAGGCTAGCGGTAGTAGCGGCTACCTGTTGTCGCAGGCGATGTAGCGGACATTCGATTGATGTAAAAACTAACTGACGCCTGAGAACAAGAATGTTTACTATCTCACTCTGCCTTTTTCCATGCTCATGGACTTAAGTTATTAAATAATAATAATAATAAATACTGTTTATTTCTCTCATTAAATAACATTGATACATTCGTGTGTAGATACAAAAATAAATGGTTCCGCGTTGCACTGACGTAGTTCAATACAGGATGAGACGGAATAGGTGCGACTGTGCGACAAATAAAAGTATCTAATTCAGCGTGTTACATGGTAGCACGACGTGCGGGCGGGCGACATGGTAGCACGACGTGCGGGCGGGCGACATGGTAGCACGACGTGCGGGCGGGCGACATGGTAGCACGACGTGCGGGCGGGCGACATGGTAGCACGACGTGCGGGCGGGCGACATGGTAGCACGACGTGCGGGCGGGTCACATGGTAGCACGACGTGCGGGCGGGCGACATGGTAGCACGACTTGCGGGCTGGAGACATGGTAGGATCGGTCAAAATACCGTTAGGTCAATGCGTTGCCAACTTGTTTTTTGTTATTAATTTTTTTAGACCTTGACCTGGAGCCTTTTTGTAGACCTTGGCAGCACGGTTAAAGGCTCTCTTTTTTGAACTCAGATCCGGAGCTTTGTGATTACAAGCATCAACCCAGGTGAGAAATGCTTGGTGCTTACTCTGTTTAGCTTGAACACAATCAGTGTTGAACCATGGCGAGCTGAGCCACCGACGGGCACATCACTATAGGGCATAGCGCAAAGTTTCGCACTTTTCTCCCAGCGTGGTCCGCCCTCTGGTATGGGAAAAGCTATGGCTTGGTGGCAGATGTTGAAGTCCCCCAGAGCGACGAACTGTGTGTCAGGTCAGGGCTGGTGCAGCGCATTGTCAGCCGCCTCACTGAGGTGGTCAAAGAGTCGTGTTGTCTTCAGGTCACCACTGTGCGATCTGTAGACACAGATGTAGAAAATTTAGTCCACACCAGTATCAACCAACAGCCATATGGACGAGAAGTTAGGGTGTTCAAGGTCGAGGTCGGCTGCGAGGACGCACGAACCTCACTCATCCATTGACTCGCGCTTGCTTTGTGGCTGAATAAATTGTTAATTTACAAAGTT
Organism: Sesamia nonagrioides; assembly: GCA_017933935.1. Classification (NCBI taxonomy): domain Eukaryota; kingdom Metazoa; phylum Arthropoda; class Insecta; order Lepidoptera; family Noctuidae; genus Sesamia; species Sesamia nonagrioides. The sequence continues at coordinate 135,203 of JADWQK010000145.1, read as the reverse complement.
TATTTACCCGATTTCAACTAAGGTTTGATTCACGCATTGAAAATAGGATCTGGCATTTTGATCATACAGTCAGAAGCAAAAATATGTATACATTGCCAAGGCTCCAAAAATATGTGAACATCTTCGACTTTACGAAGAAGTGCTCAACTTGAAGAGCATAAAATTGTAGCCACCGGTTCATATCATAAATATGTATACGCTCATTGCTTCATTAATTTATGAACCAACGCGTGAATATATGCTATTGATGGAAGCGTGCATACATAGTATTGTTCCTTTCGTGGTGGGCATAATTTAATGAAGCAATGAGCGTATACATATTTATGATGTGAACCGGTGGCTACAATTTTATGCTCTTCAAGTTGAGCACTTCGTCTTAAAGTCGAAGATGTTTACATATTTTTGGAGCCTTGGCAATGTATACATATTTTTGCTTCTGACTGTACCTACTAGCTATCTACCGAGCGATAGCTCAATATATTTTAATAAATATTATTAATTTTTACTAATTACCTCTCTAATTTTAGCATATTATGCTAGATGACGTCACAGAGACTTATCATGATTTTTTTATGCGATTTCTTTACATGCCTTTCTATTGTATCGTAAATCTCTTTGTTTTTAATGATAATAAAGTTTACGAACATAGCATTTTAGAACTCATAGATTTGTGTAATGCGTCGTATTTCCATCTTGCATTCCTAATTTCCCGAAAAAATATAAATAGATCGAGTCTAGAAATGCCACCTATAAAGTTGATTGGCTGTCCCTTGGAAAGAGTGGAGATTTTTAAGTACTTGAGGCCTATCGAAAGCCTTTTAATTAACTTAAAATTTATGTAATGTAAATAAATGCAATAGTTTATACATACCGGCACCTAATTAGATTGTTCCACTGAAGGGAAAACTAACATAAAAAGACCAAATAGGCACATTTATTAAGCACAGACTAAGACACATAATACACCAGACATATTCGTCAGATAGAGACAATAAATTAAAAAATTAGGACCAAGTTATCATCATCCCAGCGTTAATCCCAGTCGCAGCGCCTTTTTTCAGCTTTGGAATCTGGGGTCCGCTTTATCAGTCTAACTGCTGTTTTGGCTAAACTTCGACATTTTCCGTGAAGCGACTGCCGTCTGACCTCCACAACCCGAACGCGACATCGAAGCATTGCAGTTAGACCAATTGTTGGACTTTTGAGGGCTCCAACAACCCGTAACGACTGCCACTAGATATTCGTAAGGTAAGCGGGACCAACGGCTTAACGTGCTTTCCGAGGCACGACCAGACCAGTGCAAATATTCATATTCATGCATACAAATACTTGCACTATGCGGGGATCAAACCCGCGCCACCTTGCGCAGCGGCCGCGTCCGCTACCGCTACGCCACGGAGGCTGTCGAAAAATTAAAAAATTAGGACCAAGTAAAATGTGAAAAGACCAATAAAGAAAACTAACAGGAAAGCGTGCCTCCCGGCTCCACCAAAAAGGCCCAGTTCAGCAAAAATGCCAGACAACTAACTAGTGCCTGACGCTGATTTTCAACTGGACTTGATGTGAGAGGTGACGGATGTAAAACTGTTTTAGTTATACAGCAACGTGACGTGCGTATGCTTACTTAAATAGACAAATAAAATAAATTTGTGATAAATACACACAAAACAGTAACATGATGTTTAGTATCAAAATGAAACAATACTGGTAATTTAATAAGTCGGATGGTCGCATGATATGAGGGTCATTTGAAAAGTTCTTAGCCTAACATACTCAATGAAACCACATGATTTTGAGTTTATTTTTATTCATAAACATACTCTCCTCTGAGTTCAAAACATTTGTTCCGTCGACCCGGTAAGGCTTCGATACCCGTTTTAAAAAAAACTTCGTCTAACTCCTCAAAATAAGCGTCCGCAGCGGCTAAATTCGGTGAATATGGGTGATAAAGTAGCCACATTAATGGATTTCTGCCATGGATTGCACAGAGGTATTAACGCGCGCATTGTCCTGATGAAACAAGACTTTTCTTCTCAATAAACCTGGAGGTTTTTCGTTGATTTCTTCTCTCAAACGACGCAAGAGGTTGCAATAGTAATCGGAGTTTGTTGTTTCAAACATTTTTATATAATACCCTTTGCATCCCAAAAAACGGATGCCATGACTTTGCCGACCGATAAAACCACCTTTCCTTTATTTGGGGTGGGCGACCCAGCTCTTTTGCATTGTTTTGACTGTTATTTTGTCTCGGATGTATTGTGGTGAACACAGGTTTTATCTATGGATATAAATCTTTAAACAAATTCTATTGGGTCAGCTTCATATAACTCTAAACAGTCGCGAGAAGTTGTGAGTCGGTTGCGTTTTTGTACCACTGAAAGCAGTCTCGGTACCCACCACGCAGACACCTTAGAGAATCCAAATTCAGTAGTAATTATATGATGTGTTCACTCATATGAGATGTCTATAGTCTTATCTATCTCCTCGACAGTCAATCTTCTGTTAGATAAAATTAAATCACAGATTTTTTCTTTGTTTTGATCAGTGGAAGCAGTCGAAGGCCGGCCACTACGGGGCTCATCTTGAATGGTCTCACGACCACGTTTAAACTCTGCCACCCAGTTTATAACAGTCGCAAACGAAGGAGCGAACTCACGCAACGTAGCAGACATGTCTTCATGTATAGCTTTTTGAGTTAAACCTTTGAAATTCTGGTATTTTATCACTGCACGATGTTCAATTTTATCCATTTTCAAAAATAGCTCCGACTTGACTTACGGTATCACGTGTAAATGAACAATGAGTTACTGTGAATAAACTAAACTATGCATAATTGTTGCTGAATAATGTAGTTACAAAATGAGGGTAGTCATAAAAAAAACCAATGACTTTAACCATGTTAGGCTAAGAACTTTTCAAATGACCCAGGTAGATGTTCTCATGCAAATAATCATCATCAAGCTTATAATCCAGGCTGCATTCAAGACTTTTGCGTTGGAGCCCGAGGTCCGCTTTCTTACTCATTCGCTCCCACGCATACACACACGCAACACACACGCACACGCACACACACCCCCACGCACACGCACACACACACACACGCACACACCCCCGCACACAGACACGCACACGCACACGCCCACACATATACACACACGCGCATGCACACATACGCACACGCACACACACACACCCCCGCACACACACACGCACACACCTCCTCACACACACACACACACACGCACACACACCCCCGCACATACACACGCACACACCCCGCACACGCACACACACACGCCCCCACACACACGCACACGCACACGCACACACGCACACACACACACGCACACACCCCCGCGCACGCACAGGCACGCACACGGACAATCACACGCAAATGCACACACACGCACACGGACACGCACACGCACACGACCACACACACGCACACACACGCACAAACACAGCTCCTGCTTGCATCGCAAGCACAGGCCACGCCTCACTGCCATACAAAAGAACATGCCTAATAATGGTTTTAGAGACCTGTCCCTTAAGTTTTTAATTTTGGGGTCAAAAATGACACCTGCAAAAAATCACGCCATTTTGCCCAAGCTGCGGAAATGCGTGCCTTAACGTCGCAATCAATGTCACCGGACGCGTGGAGCACAGACCCCAAGTATTTAAACTGGTCTGTGCAATCGACCCTGTCTCCGCCCATGCACACAGACGTGGGGTCTTTCGTATTGCCGGCCATGGTCTTCGCCACATTGAATTTAAGACCTCCAGCGTGATATCATTAGCATACATGGGCAACAAAGGAAACCTCCTTGGTTGATATCCATAATCCTTGATGCTATCAGGCAAGACGTCCAATGTCACGCTAAACTGAAACGGACTAAGGACGGAGCCCTGGTTAACTCCGACGGTAATGGGGAAGGGTTTAGTGTAGTCAACAGCGGTCCTAACAACGGAATCGCAATTGAGGTACATGTCTCGAATTACGTCAACATAGGCTTCTGGTACCCCTTTGGACCTCAGCGCCCACCAAGGGAGGTCTGGTGCGTATACAAGGGACACAGTCGAAGGCCTTCTCAATATATAGAAAGAGCATATGCAGAGGCTCGTTCTTTGATCTCTATCTCTCCATGGTGATCCTTAGGGCGAAGATAGGATCCATGATTCCGTAACCTGGACGAAACCTACATTGACACTCCTAAACAGCACACTCCTGCCGGATGCGAGACTCTATAATCCTCTCAAAAATCTTCATGGTGTGTGACATGACCTTTATACCGCGGTAATTTCTACACTCCTGTACAGAGCCCGTGCCATTGAAGACTGAATTAATAATACCCAGCTATTGGATTTTGCCGGTCAGGAGCACGCACAATGATGGTTCCATCCAGGAGGACTCATCACCTTCCAGGCCTCAATGGGGACTCCGTCAGCTCCGAGAGCTTTCCGATTCGCCATGCCACGAAGAAGACTTCCTCAGGCGTTATTTGGGGCACTAATCCAAGATTCGGAGGGAGTCCCGGTGTCTGCACCTCTTGGAGCTGCTTATTTTGCAGCTCGTGAAAGTACGAGCGCCATCTCACCTTTACCGCGAGGTCCTCGCATAGCAGGTTGCCAGTAGGGTCTTTTATACAACGACGCTTGGACAAATCCTGTGCTGCATTGACCCTGGAACGTGCCAACTTGTAAATGAGCTTTTGCCCTTCAGACAATTCCAACTTCTCGTAGAGCGGTTGCAAGTGGTCTCGTGTGGCTTTGGCTACAGCTCTTTTAGTGGCCCGTTTAGCAACCTTATATGCGTCGCGATCTTCAGGAGATACTATTATATATAATATATACGGTCGCATGCCACGTTTTGGTTCTTTTGTATGGCATTCTTTACCCTAGTCTCCCTCTGGACTGTGTCGTCCCACCACCAAGTCTCCTTGTCACTTTTGCGACCCCCCTTAGACACGCCGAACACCACCTGCGCCTTCCCAGTAACAGCTGCCTGGATCCTGTTCCAGTGGTCTTGAACAGGTTCGCCATCGTTACCAGGGCCCTTGTCGCCGATAACCGACGCGAACTCCTGGGACTTATTTTCATCAAGCTGCCACCATCGGATCTGGCGCCGGCAGTGCTCTACACATCTACGTTGGGCCTTTACGCAGAGATCTATGTCAAGGAGACGGTGCTGTGCAGTGAGGCTCTCACCGGGTATGACTTGAGAGTTGGCTACTTTGCAGAGATGGTATCTCCTAGTTAGTAGGAAGTCGATGTGGGTAGCGCTTCACCCGCTCCGGTAGGTAACAAGAAACCGGAGCTATTTCTTTTTGAAGTAGGTGTTCTCATGAAAATAATATATAATTAATAATCCTATGATGTATATATATATATATTGTTACGGGCTAGGGGTACTTAAACGCCGGTTAAGGGTTACGAAGTTTATTGGCAACGAAGGTACAGTCGATTGTAGGCAATGACAAGTAGAACTTAGCTGATGTCGTACCGAAGTCTTCTCTTAGGTCCACGAAGTCCGTGTTGTAAACACGCAATAACGCTACAGATGTTTCTTCACGTAGTACTTACAGTTCTCGTTATAATTGTCGCAGTAGGTCTTCTTTAAGATTGCTTCTTAACTGTCGCTGTTTTCGTATCGCTAGTCGAGTGTAGACTGACTGTGCGCCGGCGTCGCGCCGCCTATATATAGGCCAGCTGATCGAACATTCCGGAATCCTCTAGACGTAATAATAATACTGCATAACTTCGAGGTCACCGGCCATGTAAGTACCTATGGTAATTCCCGGAAACGGGTTTCCAGAAATTTCGATGTCGACACTTTGTTGACAAAACTGTTGAGACCTGTACCATTCGATAGGCCGTCCTAAGTCTAGCAATGCGTTTTATTATTGTACCTAGAAAATGTCTAGATCTGGCGAAATAGGACTTAAAAGGGACACACTGCTTGTCACGCGATATTGAACCTTATGCCATCGACATAAGGTCCATTTGTAACATTGCCTCCTTCTTAGTCATGCTCGTCCCGAGCATGATTTGATCCATAATAGCGAGCTAGGCGGTCAACGTGTACGACCTTCAGCTTCCCTCTAGGTCCTTTCTTAATCCGGTAGGTGACATCGTTTATTCTGGTTACTATCGTGTATGGACCGTCCCATTTGGCTTGGAACTTTGGACTCTTTCCTTTTCTTCTAATGGGATTATGCAACCATACCAAAGTTCCCTCTTCGAATCCGGGCACGTTAGCTTTGCGGTCGTATCGGATCTTCATCTTCTCACTGGTTTTCAGACCATTCTCTCTCACTAGCTCATGTATTCCATCTAATTTACGCCGCAGGTCGGCCACATAGTCGACGGCTAGGATAGGAGTATCGGGAGGTGTTCCGGTTAGTGCATCTATGGGTAGTCTAATTTCTCGGCCGAAGTTGACTTTCGCCGGTGTGCAATTTGTGCTGTCATGTGTTGCTGAGCGGTATGACATTAAAAAGAGTGGAATGTATTGGTCCCAATCCCTTTGATGTTCTTCCACTACTTTGGCCAAATGATTCTCCAACGTCTGATTGAATCTTTCGACCATTCCATCTGACTGTGGGTGATACGGTGTTGTACGAGTCTTATGTATCCCGAGTAGTTGGCAAACCTCTTGAAATAGTGAAGACTCGAAGTTTCTACCCTGGTCAGAGTGTAACTCCAAGGGAACGCCAAATCGACAGAACACCTCGTGAACTAGCTTTTTGGCGACTGTATGAGCTTCCTGGTTAGGTACTGCAAAAGCTTCTGGCCATTTGCTGAAATAGTCTTGCATGACGATGATATACCTATTCCCTTCTTCAGTAACAGGGAATGGTCCAGCTATATCGACAGCAACTCGTTCCCATGGTGCACCAACATTGTACACTTTCAGCCGACCTCTGGCTCTCGTTTGCGGTCCCTTTACTGAGGAGCAAGCTACGCATTTTCTACACCAGTCCTCTACGTCTTCGCGGCAATGCACCCAGTAGAATCTTTTCCTCACCTTCTCCAGGGTTTTCTTTACTCCTAGATGTCCTCCGGATACTCCGTCGTGCACCTGTCTTAGCACTGACGCGACTTTATCGCAGGGGACAACTATCTGTAAGGTGACCTCCTGTCCACTGGGCGATTCCCATTTCCTCTTGAGAACTCCATTATCAATTATCAGGCTGTCCCATTGAGCCCAGTAACTTTTTGCTGTTGGGCTAAGCGCTGATATTTCACTCCAAGTGGGCCTTTGGCCACGTTTCTTCCATTCGATTACTGCCTTCAAGTCACTATCTTCCTTTTGTGCATCTTCCAATGATTGATTATCCCAGTCTTCGTCCAAAGCGTTCACCTGGATAATCCTTACGTTCTCTTTCTTTTCCTGTTTGGCACAATGTCGGCAAGATTCTTCGCAAGGTCGTCTAGACAAAGCATCAGCATTATTGTGTGACTTGCCTTTCCGATGTTCAGTGACAAAGTCAAATTCTTGCAGCTGCTCTATCCACCTTGCTACTTGTCCTTCTGGGTCTTTGAACTGGAGGAGCCACTGTAAGGCAGCGTGATCGGTACGAAGTGTAAACTGCCTCCCAATCAAGTATTTCTTGAAGTGTTGTAGGGTCTTAACAACGGCTAGAAGTTCTCGGCGGGTAACACAATAATTCCTTTCTGGCTTGGAAAGGCATTTGCTGAAATATGCAATCACGACCTGCCTATCTCCTTGTGTTTGAGAGAGAACTCCTCCAATACCAACATTGCTGGCATCCGTGTCTACCAAAAATCGACCTTCCCGACTAGGGTAACCTAATACAGGAGCCTCACACAAGTGAGTTTTTAGTAGCGCAAATGCCTGTTCGCAGTCAGAGTTCCATTCAAATTGACACTTTTCCTCTGTTAGACGATGCAACGGCTTTGCTAACTCGGAGAAGTTCTTCACAAACCGACGGTAATATGCACACAGACCCAAGAAAGAGCGTACCTCAGTTTTATTACGAGGCGTAGGCCACTTCGACACGGCTTTTATTTTTTCAGGGTCTGTTCGAATTCCTTGCGCCGAAATAATGTGTCCCAAGTATCCAACCTCTTTCTGGAATAGTGTACACTTACTAGGACTGAGTTTTAAATTTGCTTCACGCAGTTTCTGAAAGACTTTCTCCAAATTGCGTAGGTGCTCTGCGAAGTTTCGTCCCATAATGATGATGTCATCCAAATAGACCAGGCATGCATCACCAAACAACCCCACCAAGATGCGCTCCATTAGGCGCTCGAATGTAGCTGGAGCATTGCACAGTCCAAAAGGCATGACATTGAATTGCCAGAGACCGTTCCCAGGACCAGTGGTGAAAGCGGTCTTTTCTTTATCCTGCTGACAGATTTCCACTTGCCAGTATCCACTTTTGAGGTCAACTGTGGAGAACCATTTCATGCCACTTAGCAAGTCCAAAGTGTCATCTATACGTGGCAGGGGATAACTGTCCTTTTTCGTGGCATCATTCAACATCCTGTAGTCAACGCAGAACCTTGTACTGCCATCCTTTTTCTTGACTAGGACAACTGGAGATGACCAAGGGCTGGTAGACGCTTCGATAATCCGATTTTTCTCCATATCTCTTAACATTTTCGACACTTCCTGTTCTCTTGCAAAGGGGATACGACGTGGTCTCTGTCTTATCGGCTGTGTATCGCCCGTATCTATATGGTGTTTGACGAGCCCAGTCCTTCCCACGTCACTGTCGGTCTTAGAGAAGATGTCATGGAATTTATACAACAGTTGCTTAACTTTGTGACTTTCGAACTTGTTTAAATTGCCCTTACAATCGTCGAGTAGTGTCGATACATGTTCCTGCCACTTCTGATCAAGTTCCTTTTGGTGAGCCTCTGTTTTTCTCAAAGATGCTACATGATCGCATACACCCACCATGCAATTCTTTTCAAGAATTATTTCTTTGTTACTAACGTTGATAATGCGTACTTTTGGTTTATCGGAAATCATCATCAGTGTCCTTGCTGTTATCCAGTCTGGGTGATCTCCAGAATCTTCTATTATAATGCAACGTTTACGGCATCCTATTGGTGATAGTCTAATATCTACTAAGGTTTCTGATCTTGGTGGTAATACCGTTCTCCTTAAACAGTACACTGACCCTTGTTTTCCGCCTTGAAGAAATACTTCTTGTTCTGGGAAACTCAATACTCCTTTAGCTACATTAAGGACGCACTGCTGTTTCTTCAAAAAGTCCAGTCCTATTATGCAATCATCTGTAATATTCGCTACTAAAACGGGGTGCGTAAATGTCTTATCACCCATTTTCAAGGTCACGTTCGTTTCACCAAGGACGAGTACTGGTTGGCCAGTGGCGGTTTGTAATCGGCATTGTGAAGATCCTCTTTTCCATACTATGGTCCGAGGAAATAGCTCCGGTCGTGCAATGGTTCTTGATGCACCAGTATCCAATGTGAAACTGCAGGATTTACCATTCAGTTCTCCTTCTATAATGAGACTGTTTCCGTCACCCACTTGTGATACTGTTATAATGGGGGCTACATGTCGACCAGCCAGTACTCGCCCCATAGCCCTGGCTGTTCCTAGTTTAAATCCTCGGCTTCCACCTGTGTCCCAGAAGTGCTTCTTCCCTTAGCCTTCCTGGGACAATTGATCCGAATATGCCCTTTTTCACCGCACTCATAGCATGTTGGCCCTTGTCGGGGTTTCATTTGTGCGGTTACCTCACGAATACGGTGGTGTGGTCGGCCATCTTGGCGTACTGCTTCCACCTCCAGAGCGTGTGTCAAGGCTGCCTTCAGAGTCTGATGGTGCCCCAGACGAACCGCAGCCCTGACTTCCGCATCTCGAATTCCATCAGTAAAAGCTTGCACCGTAGTAGCATCAATTGCTCCCGGCGTTGAAGCATACGCCCTCCGAACAATACGTTCTATTTCCGATGCCCATTGTTGCAAACCCTCACTGCTTTTCTGTGTGCGGTCGCGGAGTTGAGCCCTGTAGACATGTTCCAGGTGTTTTTCTCCATATCTAGACTCCAACGCTTCTAACAGACAGGCTAGGGTATTGCAATCGCCGGAAAGATTTTCGAGGATTTGGACCGCCTCACCACGCAGAGCAAGCGTAAGGGCGGTTACGGCTTGATCGTCGTCCCAATTGTTGCCTTTTGCGACCTTTTCAAACTGTAGACGGAAGGCCACCCATGACGTTGTCCCGTCAAAATGAGGTACCTTGAAAGTCGGCAAAGCACTGGGTACCGGTACCACACCTTTAATAACTCCTTTTTGTACCTTCTCATGCAAAAATTCTACTTCCTTCCCAAACTCCATGATGGTATTGTCTAATTTATCGAAACGCGCATCATATTTGTCTATACGAGCGTCTTGCTGGTCTATGCGCGTATCTTGCTGGTCCATACGGACATCTTGTTGTGCTGTTTTTATTTTAAGTTCGTTGACCTCTTCTTTGGTTTTTTCCCATTTTTCATTTAATTCTAATACCAGCTGCTGGGATTCCTTTATTTGTGCCTGGGTTACCGCCTGAGATTGTTGTATCTGTGCCTGGATTTCTGCCTGGGATTTTGCCTGAGATTGTTGTATTTGTGCCTGGATTTCTGCCTGGGATTTTGCCTGGGATTCTGCCACACTTTTAATCTGTGCCTGGGTTGCTGCCTGGGACTCTGCCATACTTTTTATTTGCACCGTCAAATGGGCCAGCAACGCCGATAAATCGCATCCACTGCTTCCGGGAATAGTAGTGGTAGTAGGCGCACTAATAGGTGTTACGACGGCCGCTTCTGTTTCGGGTGCAGGGACACCAAGCGATTCTTCCCCTTGACGCGCCAAATCCATCGCTGCTTGTCGTCGCGTGCGAACTCTTTCGTCTTCCCTTGGCGTGACCGGCATGCCGCTTCTGACACCAATTGTTACGGGCTAGGGGTACTTAAACGCCGGTTAAGGGTTACGAAGTTTATTGGCGACGAAGGTACAGTCGATTGTAGGCAATGACAAGTAGAACTTAGCTGATGTCGTACCGAAGTCTTCTCTTACGTCCACGAAGTCCGTGTTGTAAACACGCAATAACGCTACAGATGTTTCTTCACGTAGTACTTACAGTTCTCGTTATAATTGTCGCAGTAGGTCTTCTTTAAGATTGCTTCTTAACTGTCGCTGTTTTCGTATCGCTAGTCGAGTGTAGACTGACTGTGCGCCGGCGTCGCGCCGCCTATATATAGGCCAGCTGATCGAACATTCCGGAATCCTCTAGACGTAATAATAATACTGCATAACTTCGAGGTCACCGGCCATGTAAGTACCTATGGTAATTCCCGGAAACGGGTTTCCAGAAATTTCGATGTCGACACTTTGTTGACAAAACTGTTGAGACCTGTACCATTCGATAGGCCGTCCTAAGTCTAGCAATGCGTTTTATTATTGTACCTAGAAAATGTCTAGATCTGGCGAAATAGGACTTAAAAGGGACACACTGCTTGTCACGCGATATTGAACCTTATGCCATCGACATAAGGTCCATTTGTAACAATATATAATACATGAAAAATCCTAAAACGAGTCATAATAAAAAGCTCTTGTTTAAAGCAATAAGGTTGTATTTGGTTTACTCAGGTTTTTAGAAAAAATAGACGTGTGTTTGTTGCGAAGATTTATTTTCAACTGACTTACAAATTATTTGTGTGGACTGTATGTGTGATCATCGATATATCGATAGCTAGGCATAGATACGAATGCAACATTAAAAACACACCTCTCCTTATTTATGAATGCCATAATTTATTTAATCCGCGCACTGCAGCATCATCGCACATTACGCTGCAAGCAGCCGAGCGCAGTGTACTACCGTAATCATATAATTTGCACATTTAGTTTGACCCTAACTAACTGCCTTTGCGATTCTATGAGATACAGACGCAAGCGTCGGCTGAAAGTGCAAATGCATTTAATACAGATAATTATATTTACCACAATGTAAATTGATTTATGAGTATCTAAATGAAATGAAATGGAATCTAAATGTACCTGATGATATTACAGGTTGAAACGAGAGGCGGAGTCGGAAGCCGGCGATGTGATCGACTTGGGTGCGCCACGTCTGCAGCGCCGCAAGCTGCCCGTACGCCGCAAGCCCGGGCGCGTTGTACCCGAACGTCCGCCCTACACTCCAAACCCCCGTCTGTGAGTCATTGCGACCCTGCGACGCAGCCCAACCGTTCGACCTAGAATGACGCGAGTATGTGACTTTGTGCCCTAGGTACCCGGGCCCAGGCGCAAAGCCGAAGCCGCGTCCGAAACGCGCAGAGGCCCGCGGCAACGACGGTCGCGGCCGGCGTCGCAAACGAGTGTACCGGCGGCCGGTGCCCAACTCGCGCCTGTATCGGCCGGCGCCCCTGCGGGCCCCGCCGCCGCCCGCGTTGCCGCGCACTACCTGGCCGTCACCCGCGCCACCCGCGCGCCTCGAGACCGCCTCACGTGTCGCGCTGCGCTTGAGTGAACAGCGACCCTGGACCCGAGCACCGCAGCATCCGCAGCGGGCAGCATATTTGCCGGTGCGGACAGAGCATTCGCTGGTGCAGGCAGCGCATTCACCGGTACAGGCAGTGCGGTCCGTTCTTTCACCGGTGCGTGCTGCACGTTCGTCGGTGCGCGCCACACGTACACCGGTGGGCGCCGTACGTTCACCGGTGGGCGCCGCACGTACACCAGTGCGTGCCGTACGTTCGCGGGTGGGCGTCGTACATTCGCCGGTGCGCGCGGTACGTTCGCCGGTGAGCGCCGTACGTTTGCCGGTGCGCACGGTACGTTCGCCGGTGACCGCCGTACGTTCGCCGGTGCGTGCCGTACGTTCGCCGGTGCGTGCCGTACGTTCGCCGGTGCGCGCCGTACGTTCGCTGGTACGACAAGAGACTTCGCCAGGAAGAGCTTGGTGCCAACTACCGCCGCCACCCGCGCAATTTTCACCATCCTCGCGGCACCTGGCGGTGACGCTACCGGCGCCGCCCTACCGGCCCGCCAGCGAGTACTTCCGGCTCCGCTCGCTCGACACTGACTCGGACGCGTCCAGCCCGGTGGCGGCGCTGGCGGCCGTGCGCGCTCCTCCACCCGCTGCCGCAGCGCTCACCATGGACCCAGGAAACCGACAATCGACCAGTCCGGAGGACTGTTCCGAAGGCAACGAGACTTTGTCCGCGCCCAGCGAGTTCCTCGCGGAGGTGAGTGTGGCGCGGGGACGGTCGCTCCCGGAGGTGTCTGGGGGGAGTTTTTTAGTAACTAAAACTTACTTGTATAATTTCAGTTCCTGTCGGCCATAATGCGTCGCCAATATGCAGAGGCACTCAAGTACTGTCGACTAATCCTGCAGTATGAGCCGCACAACGCCACAGCGCGCGGTTTCTACCCACTGCTGCAGCACAAGGTGCAGGCGCACCAGCGAGTCGGTGAGTGCGGAGCGGGGCGGGGAAGGGGCGCGGGCTGGCCTTCCCGCTGACACTTGCGTGTGTTGCAGAGGACGGCTGGGCGCGCGGCAGCTCCAGCGAGGAGACGAGCGCGCACGCCGACAAGCCGCCGGGGGCACAGGTATGTCCACGCTAATACATATACACTCGTTGGCCTCTGCATCAGCCCAAGGCTAGTTGGTAGAAAATGCCTATGGCATTATACAACGTGTAGCCGAAGGGGTACATTATATATGCATATACTAAGGGCATGGTTTATTTGGATCGATGTTGGAAGGGTTTTTTAATCCTATGGCTATGTACTTGTACAGAAGTAATGATAAAGAACACCGTCAGTATCAGTAGTAGGTCGGTACTATGATACTAGAGGTAGGTACTATGACACTAGAGGTAGGTACTATGACACTAGAGGTAGGTACTGTGACACTAGAGGTAGGTACTATGACACTAGAGGTAGGTACTATGACACTAGAGGTAGGTACTATGACACTAGAGGTAGGTACTGTGACACTAGAGGTAGGTACTATGACACTAGAGGTAGGTACTATGACACTAGAGGTAGGTACTATGACACTAGAGGTAGTGTCGTGTGTTATTGGCGCTGATTCCGTTGTTCACAAACTTAACTAAGTTTAAGTTCGTTGCATCTTTTTCTGTCTATTTCATTATGAAAAGGACAATTAAATTAATATTCAAATTAGTTCGTGCCTGTCGTAATTTGAGGTATTTTTAGACATCATGTTTTCAATCACGTATAAACTGTCTATGGAGTAGGTATCTCAATTTAATCACGTATAAACTGTCTATGGAGTAGGTATCTCAATTTAATCACGTATAAACTGTCTATGGAGTAGGTATCTCAATTTAATCACGTATAAACTGTCTATGGAGTAGGTATCTCAATTTAATCACGTATAAACTGTCTATGGAGTAGGTATCTCAATTTAATCACGTATAAACTGTCTATGGAGTAGGTATCTTAATTTAATCACGTATAAACTGTCTATGGAGTAGGTATCTTAATTTAATCACGTATAAACTGTCTATGGAGTAGGTATCTTAATTTAATCACGTGTAAACTGTCTATGGAGTAGGTATCTTAATTTAATCACGTATAAACTGTCTATGGAGTAGGTATCTTAATTTAATCACGTATAAACTGTCTATGGAGTAGGTATCTTAATTTAATCACGTATAAACTGTCTATGGAGTAGGTATCTTAATTTAATCACGTATAAACTGTCTATGGAGTAGGTATCTTAATTTAATCACGTATAAACTGTCTATGGAGTAGGTATCTCAATTTAATCACGTATAAACTGTCTATGGAGTAGGTATCTTAATTTAATCACGTATAAACTGTCTATGGAGTAGATATCTTAATTTAATCACGTATAAACTGTCTATGGAGTAGGTATCTTAATTTAATCACGTATAAACTGTCTATGGAGTAGGTATCTCAATTTAATCACGTATAAACTGTCTATGGAGTAGGTATCTTAATTTAATCACGTATAAACTGTCTATGGAGTAGGTATCTTAATTTAATCACGTATAAACTGTCTATGGAGTAGGTATCTTAATTTAATCACGTATAAACTGTCTATGGAGTAGGTATCTTAATTTAATCACGTATAAACTGTCTATGGAGTAGGTATCTTAATTTAATCACGTATAAACTGTCTATGGAGTAGGTATCTCAATTTAATCACGTATAAACTGTCTATGGAGTAGGTATCTTAATTTAATCACGTATAAACTGTCTATGGAGTAGGTATCTTAATTTAATCACGTATAAACTGTCTATGGAGTAGGTATCTTAATTTAATCACGTATAAACTGTCTATGGAGTAGGTATCTCAATTTAATCACGTATAAACTGTCTATGGAGTAGGTATCTCAATTTAATCACGTATAAACTGTCTATGGAGTAGGTATCTCAATTTAATCACGTATAAACTGTCTATGGAGTAGGTATCTCAATTTAATCACGTATAAACTGTCTATGGAGTAGATATCTTAATTTGAGAGGCATAAACTAATATTATATCTACTGCCCTTTTATTAATGAAATAGAAAGAAAAAGATGCAATGAACTTCAAATTAGTTGAGACGTAGTGCGAGGACAGAGGGCATTCACCCGAGGACAGAGGGCATTCACCCGAGGACAGAGGGCATTCACCCGAGGACAGAGGGCATTCACCCGAGGACAGAGGGCATTCACCCGCATTCAAATGATAAAGTGCAACAACAATCTAGTTGTTAATGAAGTGCTCTTATTATATGTATATCCAAAATAAAATGGATGTAAAGCCCCATCGCAATATGCGATGTCTCCCTTTTCAGAGTAAGATATTAAAGAATCAAATTCACTGCTTTTTGAATCGGCTGCTCGATATAGTGTGTCGAGAAAGGATGATCGTAAAACAAACAAAAACCTGTACGATATTATATTCCTTCTGAAGGGAACTGAAATGCAGGTCTTTGTTAGCCGAGATCTTCAAAAGCTACCTCTGGTAACCTTCGAGCATATTGATGAGACTAGATAACTGAAGAACTTTGTTTTGATCCAGAAGAACTAAGGGAGATACAGGAGAAGTGTTTACAAATGTTTAATATGTGACGGTAGAAGAATTTAAACCAAGTACTAGAGTCTGGCTAACGAAAGTAGGCCCTGGAATTATTTGCGAACTTTTTATATAGCAACTCTGTATGAACGTCAACGTCAATTTGACAAGGTAGGCGTTCGGTATTGTCACGTAGCAAAATATAGCAGCAGGCGACATCTCGTGGACTCGGGCTAAACTCGGGTCACATATTTTGCATCGAGCCGAGAGATGGCGTTGCGCGAAAGGACGGTCGTTAATATAATAAATAAATTCAAATAAAGAACGACCAGGTTAAATAATATAAAAAAGGACTTAGGATAAAGATATTAAAAAATAAGAACCAACTCATGAGTCTGAAATTAAAATACAAGTCGCGGAACGCACTAGTCTATGGTTCAGGAAAAGACAATTGGGAGCGGTCGATCGGAAGGCTAGAGAAACTTCCAGAAGAACGACCGAAGCTTGCTCGGTGTCGCGGGTTTTTGCTGACATGGCTGGTACGCAAGGTCGGCGTGTGGCGCAATAAACCCCATGGGGTTGTGCGTCTAACGTTTGGCTCATCTCTCTATTTGGCTCTTTTGGCGGGCCTAGGGTGGGAACCCGTGTGGAGGCGTCGCGTCATGACTTATCTAAGGTGGCCTTGATTCCGATTGGATCAGGCTTGTTTGGAGTGGAAGTGGCTGAACCCTGATGGTACGGCACATCCAATTCTCTTTCGACGACGACTAGACAGGTATAAGCTGTCATGATTATTTTGCTCCGGGTGTTCCCGAAATACCTAATCCCGCAGGCCGCGTTCAACCGTGCATTAATCTGACACCCGTCAGTTAGTGAAGCCAAGGGTCTTTGTACCGTAATCCAGAAGCGTTAGTCAGGAGAGCTAATCCGAAACGTAGACTCCCTGTCCTTGTTTCTTTGTTTTGATGTATCTAGTGAGTGAGAGTGGGTTTCCGACAGGTTGCATGAAGTAGGCTATTGGCTTGATATTGTGTGCATAACCTGAGATACTTTTGTAACGACTGAGCCGTGATCACAACGGTTCACCTCACGAATCCTCATCAAGCGACCCTGAGCTTGCTGAATTGTCTCATGTGGATTCCCTGTCCCACTCCGACCCGAGACGGAGTGAGTCAGGAAATCGGCTAGGTAAGTTATCGGCTAAGTAGTTAGTTAGATTGTTTTGTCATATATTTATGACACAGGGTAATTCTAAAATAAATTTGTAATTGTATCCATTTATTGTTTTATTTAATGCTCCTAGCTACCAAGTATTTACATAAGTAAATCCACTGTAAGAATAGCGTTACAGTTGGCGCCCAAAGGTATATAAATTAGATTATATAAAGTGAACGGTCGTTGATTACATACCACTCTCTCTCATACATTCTCTTCTGGGTTGCGGTGCAATGTTAGTTATAGGCTAGTTTTAAGAATTTCATGTGTAATTTAGTGAGGATTACTAAAATATTGCCAAAAGGAAGCCACGGTATGTGTGTTGTAGTTCACTAACAAAGTTAATTGATATTCAGGTGGTGTTCAAATTTCAAATTCTGATAAAAGCTACTTCATTTATGGTTGACAATTTGAAGATTGGTTGTTTAGTTTTGTATTGTAACTACCTATAAGCAGAGATGCGATTTATTTGAAATACTTCTATTTAAAATGCAAATACAAAATAGCTATTTTGTATTTTGCATTTAAATGCTTTTTAGTAAAAAGCATTTTGTGTTTTATTTGAAATACCTTTCGAGATATATTTTGTATTTTTAATATTCATTTCAAAATGCAAAATACTTTGTGTTAAGAGTCCGTGCACAAAATTCTCTCGCTACAGTTTAGGTAAAATCGTTGCGATGTTATCTTTGTGTGCATCGTTCTAGCAGCTAGACGCATACGCGCGTAAATATCGAGCTTAGTGAACGCTTAAACATTTTTGATCCTTTAGAAGATATTATTCTAAATTATATAAAGTATGATTTGTGAATAGTCGGAAACGAGTGCACATTGTATATTTATCACAATTTAGATGAATATTGATACATTTTGACATTAAAAAATATGGTGTAATGATAGTTTATTACATAGGCAATTTAAGAAATAAAAACATATACGGTAAAATGAAATATTAGAATAAGTAATCAGTTTAATTTAATATTCCTCACATTTAGAAATCTATTAACAAAATTTTAGGGTTAACATAATTATTACGCGATAATATATCGACGCTTGAAAGGCAATCATATCTAAGCGACAAAAATTCGTAAATTGAGTTATATACAATTATACACCAAACGACACAGAAAAATCTGGCTGTTCGAATGGTGTATATAACTCAATTTACGAACTTTTGTCGCTTAGATATGCTTTCTAGGGTCATCACGAATCGTCTCGCTCGCAGGTTCGACGACTTCCAGCCTCCCGAACAAGCAGGCTTCCGAAAAGGTTTTAGCACCATAGACCACATTCATACGCTGCGGCAAGTTATACAGAAGTCCGAGGAGTATAACAAACCACTATGCTGGCGTTTGTGGACTATGAGAAGGCCTTCGATTCGATTGAGACTTGGGCGGTGCTACAGTCTCTCCAGCGGTGCCAAATTGACCATCGATACATTGAGGTGATAAAGTGTTTGTACAAAAACGCCACCATGTCAGTCCGTCTCCAGGATCAGGACTCGAAACCGATCCAACTGCAGCGTGGAGTGAGACAAGGAGATGTCATATCTCCTAAATTGTTCACTGCTGCGTTGGAAGATGTCTTCAAGCTCCTGGACTGGAAAGGACTTGGCATCAACATCAACGGCGAGTACATCACTAATCTCCGTTTCGCAGATGATATCGTGGTCATGGCTGAGACCCTGGAAGACTTTGGCAAAATGCTCAATGACCTCAGCAGAGCTTCCCAACAAGTGGGTCTAAAAATGAACATGGATAAGACGAAGATCATGTCGAACTCTCATGTCGCACCCACTCCAATTGTAGTTGGTTGCTCTGCACTCGAAGTTGTTGACGAGTATGTATACCTGGGACAAACAGTCCAACTAGGTAGGTCAACTTCGAGAAAGAGGTGTCTCGGTGAATCCAGCTCGGTTGGGCAGCGTTCGGGAAGCTACGCTACATCTTCTCGTCGTCCAAGATACCACAGTGTCTCAAGACTAAAGTCTTTGACCAGTGTGTGTTGCCGGTGATGACTTACGGAACTGAAACGTGGTCGCTCACAATGGGCCTCATACGAAGGCTCAGAGTCACACAAAGGGCAATGGAAAGAGCGCTAGGAGTTTCTGTGCGTGATCGAATCAGAAATGAGGAGATTCGCAGAAGAACCAAAGTCACCGACATAGCTCTGCGAGTCGCTAAACTTAAGTGGCAGTGGGCAGGGCACATTGCTCGTAGAACCGATGGCCGATGGGGCAGTAAGG
Source organism: Sesamia nonagrioides (assembly GCA_017933935.1). Taxonomy (NCBI): domain Eukaryota; kingdom Metazoa; phylum Arthropoda; class Insecta; order Lepidoptera; family Noctuidae; genus Sesamia; species Sesamia nonagrioides. The sequence goes on along the minus strand of JADWQK010000145.1, from coordinate 115,701 downwards.
TTCTGGAGTGGCGGCCACGTACTGGAAGACGCAGCGTAGGGAGGCCCCCAACAAGGTGGACCGATGACCTGGTGAAGGTCGCGGGAAGCCGATGGATGCGGGCAACACAAGACCGGTCAGCGTGGAAAGCCTTGGGGGAGGCCTTTGTCCAACAGTGGACATCTATAGGCTGAAGAAGAAGAAGAAGATATGATTGCCTTTCAAGCGTCGATATCTATGTCCTACCTACTCTAGTAAGTATATATAAATAAATTAATTTTCCTTTTGAGTTTTTGCAATAACTAAATAATTAGTTTATGGATACTAATATTAAATTGTAGTGTAAGTACCTACATATACAATATCATAATCATCTGCCTAGCCTTTTTCCCAACTATGTTCGGACCGGCTTCCAGTCTAACCGGATGCAGCATTTAGGATTACGATAGATACCTCCAGTTAGACAGATTTCCAGTATTTAGGTAAACGATATATAAAACAAACACATGTTTAAAATATTATTTATCAAAGAATTTTAAAGCAACCGTAAGAATACCTTAAAGAAATCTCTTAGATGAACTTTAGGACCTAGCTGCCGGCATTAGCCTCCTATTATTTTAAAATGAAGTGTCTCGTAGAGGCATTGAACGAGATTTTCTTGGATCGACAATTTCGGGCAATAGGCAAAAGTTGGTTTTTCGTCTGTGCAGTAATAGTTTTCACATTGTGAATGGTCTCCATAAATATGTTGTGGGCTGTTGATAATGTCTATTTGTAAGTTTTTGATTTGCTCAGTAAATGGAACATTTTGAGTTCCTCGGAATCTTACTGCTGCTTTCACAGCAATGCGTAATCGGTTCACTCGATCAGAATGTAGTAGCTTGCGTTCGTTTAATGGGATGGACGTATCTTTCATCAAACTTAAATTTTTCCCATTATAATTGCGCATTAAGTGATTGGAACACTCCACTTTTTTCAACCGTAACGTTTGAATATGGCCTGCTTTCCAATATGTTTTTATACACACTTGAGTCACCATCAGCAATAAGTTTTGCATACACTAAATTATGTGTTTTCACAGATTCTCTAAATCCCTCAACGATTATTGATTTCTCCATACTAGTGGAAGAGCCAGTATGATTTTTATTACACCGGTGTTTCAGGGGTGTAATATTTTTATTAGTTGCACGGGAACATGTAACACAGTATTTATTTTTAATACCAACATGTAATAATTTGCCACTTTTCACCCCTATTATAGCTCCAACGCCTGCTGCGGAAGAAAAATTTGTTTTATATGAACGTTTTCCCCAAGCAGCATCAGCTGTTACGGCTATAGTTGGTATACCTGATGGACTTACATTGCCACTTTCGAGAGCTATAGAAGCCTCTTCCTTACCAGCTTCTATCATTGTGGCTTCGGCTGTAGTTTTCCACCAGTTAAATAAATTGACGTGACATTTTTCATAAATGGATTTATTCATAAGTGGCAAATCTATGGAAGCAGCTAGCTCATTTAAGTTGGTTCGACCACATCCGATACTTATAACTCCCGAAACAGCGCTTTGGTTAACGTCCAGTTTGTTTGTTATAATTTGACACGTCTTTAGCAGGAATTGACTTCCACACATTGCACATGACAATGAAAATGTTGAACAAAACCCTTGCAATTTTTCTTCAATTATAACGAGGTTTGATGCATTGCATCCAAATTTTGAATTGTGACTTAATATGTTAATAAATTGGTCAAAAAAAATACTGAAAATCAACTACTCTTCGTCCTTCTATAACCAACGACGAAACTGGTGACTGCTGAAACAACAAAAATTCAAACTTATGTGTGTTTCTGGTGAATTAAATTAATTATTATTACTTAATGTGCATTAAATGCAGCATAGTTAGTACATCCAGTACATACCTTGTTTGACTCAGTTTCAAAGACATCGCTTGAAAATAAATTTGTTGCCAAACAACTAATAATAATTAATGATATAGGTATTGTTCCTGTTTATTATAGTCTAAGTATATAATGTAAATATATTATAAATGTTTCTTTACTAATTATTCTGACTTTATGTATGTATTGTTTTTTTTTTTGTTTTGTATAATTTATTCTTACTTATAGCACTGAATTGGAATGCTCTGTAATAGTGCTATAATTGTATGTTTCTAAATAAATAACTTACTCCCTTTCGATTATTTTCTTTACTCTGCAATAAATAGCATATGATTATATAAAGAAAACAGTAACAAGCTGTATTTGATTGAAAGACTTGTGAAATAAAATTAATAAATAATTGTAGGTTATTCATGAGATAACACAGGTCAGCGAGGTTTGGAAGTAAAAAGGGGAGGCCTTTGCATAGCAGAGGGAGACACAGTAGGCTATTAAAAAAAAAATGAGATAGCAGAAACGTACTGTGCCTACATCAACTTCGACACTCATAGTAGATGACGAAGTGGTATCCAGTTGATTAAAAGTACGTTCTTTAAGCACTTGTCTGGCTCTTGCCATTCCCTCTCTATTTCTCTTTCTTTTATTGATACATTGGTAATGTGCTCCCTTGTTTCGCTCCATTATCTTAAAAAAAAAAAATGAGTTTAGGTATAACAAAAGCATTATGTGAATTGACTTTAATAGAGAAATAAAAAACCTAAGATATTTTTAAATTGGTTCACAAATGATGGAAAAATCTATGAACTCAAAAAAAATATACTCCTTCATTTTTAAAGTCGGTTAAAAATTAGTTAAAGCAATCCAAGGGATAAGTCGTAAATATCCTAATATAATTCACAACTAATATAATATTACTAAGAAAGAAAAATAATTAAAGGACCAAGTTGTGGTATACTTATGATATTTTTTACATAAACCTACGTAAAACTCGCGAGCTCTTGCGACACAAAGTGCTACGTCCACTCGTTGCGCTAGCCGAGTTACCACTGAGCCGGCGGCGTTTGCGCGCTCGTAAATATAGTAGATTTTGACATTGATTTTCATGATGAAAAAAATTTTTTTTTAGAAAATAAACTTTTGTTTCTATTATAAAAATACCTTAAAATTAATGAGGCATTTTTTAATTTTTAAAAAAAGTTGATTTATTATAGAAAGAACATACTTGTTTGGCTGCAGTTTTCCCTTGAATTTCTTAATTTCTGTTTTCTTTTTTGGCTGAATTATGAAATAAACTCGAAAAAGTGGTCAAGCTAGCAGCAAGATAGTTATATGCTGATGTGAATAGTACTTTTTTATAGGCAAAATCGCTTGTAGTTTCTTCAGAAACTATGGTCAAACTTCACTCGAACGTGAAATTTGAGAAAAGGAGTATTGGAAATTGTAGATTTACTACTAATTATGAAGTTTCTTGAAAAAAGTAGTCAAGCTAGCACCTAGATGAAGAGTTGTACCATCCATATCATACATAATTTTACTAATATTATGTAACATATTCTCACAATCATGGAACAAAATTGATCAAAATGAGCAGATTAACAGGACGGACCCTTAAGTTTAGCCAATATTACCAGTCAAACAAAATGAAATTTATGAGCGAATGACGTCTGTATTGCCATTATTCCATATTTGTAACTTCTTCTCCTTCTTCTTTACGATCAAGTATTGAAAACTACTTCAACTCTTGATCAATGGCCCCTGTGGAATAGTTACCACAATTTTGCCAATAACACGTGTAACGAATTATAGAAATTTTTTGAAAATTTGATTTCACAATAATGGCGGATATCGCCAATGACAGTTGAAAAAAAATCATTTTTTACTTCTTTGGTCAGGTTTTTTGGTGGGAAAGTCACACTCATTTTTCATTGGACTTTTAAAATTATTTATAGTGTTGTTTACTAAATAAAAGCGCGTGATTTATGTAGTAAAAAGTGCATTCAGTGAATAATTTATAAAGAACATAGAAATATTGCAACATAGTGGCCACATCATGACTTTACCCCAAACCCCTCCTATAGTGGGATTTATAATTCGAGTCAGAAAAATGACAAGGGCAAGTATCACTGATATGAATAAGGGTGACCCGCTACAATAGTGATGTTCGGCAATCAATAGACTTAGATATTTCTTCTTCTTCAGCCTATAGATGTCCACTGCTGAACAAAGGCCTCCCCCAAGGCTTTCCACGATAACCGGTATTGTTCTGCCCGCATCCATCGGCTTCCCGCGACCTTCACCAGGTCTTCGGTCCACCTTATTGTTAGACATTTCATCATCAACCTTTTATCGTCCCACTGCTGGGCACAGGTCTCCTCTCATACAGAGAAGGATTGAGCATAATCACCACGCTTGCTCAATGCGGGTTGGCGATTTTAGGCTTAAAGTCCAGGTTTCCTCAAGATGTTTTCCTTCACCTTCAGTCATTGGTGTCCAAGATATACTTAGAAAGTACATATAACTTTAGAAAAGTTACATTGGTACTTGCCTGACCTGGAATCGAACCCGCGCACTCATACTTGAGAGGCTGGTGTTTTAACCACTAGGCCACCACGACATTTTTACATTTAGTCATGCATTATTTTATTAGGTATCAAAGCGGTTTTTTATTGTATTTAACAATATTATTTTAGAAATATGGAGCTTACCAACATATTAAACTCACTACAACATTATCACAAGAGCTGGGGAAAAAATGTATAAAGAGATTCAGAGCAATTAAGAAAGAATACAAATCATTTTATACGTTTTTATTCGTTACTTTTTTATTGATTACCACTCGAATAGAATCAGTTACATTTATAAATTATGAATCCGCATATTCATCCATGATGTGGTCGAGTTGACACATTTCATCTTCAACTTTTATGGCATGATTGATGTACTTCTCCAATTTTCCGGTGTCAAGTTTTGTTTTTCCTGGCGACGTACTCCTTTGCTTGAGCCCAAATTAAGGTCCGTATTACAGAACGTCACTCAAAACTCAAGCTTTACTTAAGTCTCGATTGAAGCCACTTGATTGGTTAAAACTAGTTTTAAGTAATGTTTAAGCAGAGATCAATGCTTGAGTTTCCTTCTGGAATACGCACCTAACTCTACTAGGTTGAGCTCACAGTGATAGGGGGGCAGACGCAGGATTGTGGCACCGCGATTCAGCGGCCAATTCTTCCACAACATAGCGTTCGTAATTAGTTTTTTGTTACAATAAACAGTTTTAATCTACCTACTGAACTTATTTATTATAACATTATTTCAAATATAAACTGACTTTTGTTCCACCCTGTATTTTTATTTACATACATATACGCAATTTGAATTAAAAAGTGCAATCTAGACTAAGTTTTAAATGTAAAATCTCGATTTACCACACCACTATTTATTTGGGACAAAAAACCTGCAACACTGGAGTTGTCATTTATCTGACTCGAATTAAAAATCATAATGTAGTCGGCTCACGCGGGAAACGAAAGGAGGTAGGTTAGTTAACCAGGATAAGAAGATATACATTTATAGGAAAAAAATAGAAAGGGATAAACTTCCTCAAGTCCAGACTGTATGGCGTATCATGCCTTTGCCTTTTCCGTTTAGAAGTACGGAAAGAAGTGAACCAAAAAAAATCAACCAAAACGACGAACATTCATTATATCTACAGATAAGAAACTATTTTATTTTGAAAAAAGTATTTTGAAAATACCTATTTTGCATTTAGTATTTCAAATACAAAACGCAAAACTATTTGGTATTTTGCATTTGAAATAGTAAATCGGAAAAGTATTTTGCATTTTGTATTTAAATGCTTTTTTAAAACCATTTTGTACATCTCTGCTTACAAGTAAAGTAGTCCTAACCTATAGGAACAAGAAATTTACAAGTAAAATACACCACAAAATTATTTTTTGACATACATTACCTACATTGTAATTTTTTTTTTACAAAACCAACATTGTAACAAAGTTAGTGAAACAATATTATTGCAAGTCAAATTAAAACAACAACACATATTTAATGTAATTTTGCTAATAATTGCCAGCACAATTTGATCATTTGGTATAGTAATTTATAAACATTATTGAAACAGTTTCATGTCTGAAAATGGTAAACTGAGTATTTCATGCTGTGAACCTAACAACATATTTAAGGTAATTGTACAATCAATAACCACCATAATTTGATAAATAGGTATAGTAATTTATAAACATTAATGAAACAGTTTCATGTCTGACAATGGTAAACTGAGTATTTCATGCTGTGAACCTAACAACATGTTTAAGGTAATTGTACAATCAATAAACACCACAATTTTATCTTTGTTATAAAAAATATAAACTTTATTGAAACATTCACTTCTGTAACAGCGGAAAATAGAAAATAACATGCTGTAAAGTAAGCCTAGCAATTAGAAATCTTGAAGTTAATACAATCATTGCATTGTTATTGTATTGTTTAGACAGGACCACAATATTGTACTCGAGCGGTCAGCAGTAGGCTCACGGTGGTTTGTCGAGGTTCTGAGGATCACGGTAAGAGGTCGATGGGAGTGTGCATTCATTAGTTTTGAAACAATACCTGTTTCACGATACACTCACTCGCTTGGTCACGTGGATACATCTAACAAAAATTTCATACATCAAAAATAGTGTTCTGAATACGTTATTTCAACAAAACAATAGGAAAACAACATCGATTTCGACATCGGGGGTCATTGATCAAAACATAACCTATTTTGATGAGAGACATATGACATGACAGTGACATTTGACGTTTATAAATTTCAATAAAGCCGGGATACTTGTCTACGAGTTAATTTAAAACTAAAGAAGCAGCGTTACAGTATCTCTGGTGACGAATCCCCGTTCCGTGCCGGTTCGGGCGTCCCCGTAGTCTCCAGATCAATCTCCTTATTCCCCAGCATCGTTGATCGTATTGTTGGGTGTTGTAGTGTATGCGTTTTGTCATTGACCACAGACAACACTGTCACTGTCAAACAGATAACACTGTCTCGAGCGCACCACGTCGGTCATTCTTACGAGAGCTACGAGCGAGAGTAGACGTGTCGGTAGTCTGTCCGTTAAGTGCGTGTGCGAGCCTGTGATATTCAATGAAGTAAAGGTTTTACAAGTGGCGACGAGCAAAAAGGTATTTTTTTGAACAACAATAAAAAAAAATAAAAGGGAAAAGGATACAAAACAGTGAGTAGTTTCACATTCCTTAAGTATTGGTACAAAATTTCTTTCTGTATACATAATTATATTAAATCATGGAGTAATTTATTATGGAACGCATAATGTAAACACATTAAAATGAACAGTCAGTTATTCTGTGAGGTTTTATATTCCGCGGAAGGCAAACATTTGATAGTACGTATACTTCTGGCAGCCTCGAAACCCGGGTAGATACAAGGGCGGATCCAGCTTTGGCGCCAGGGGGGGTCACATAGTGTGGTCAAGTCAGAAGAAGTTTTAATTAAACTTTGATAATAATAGATACAATTAAAAAGAAGGTATTTTATTAATAAGTACCTACTGAACATAAAAACACCTAATTAAATAACGAAATCAATTTTTCTTTTACGTCTCCTGCCGAAATGTTTTATCACTTCATCTATTTCAATGGGTACGTTTTTATGGACGTGGAGAAGTGCCAGTCCGGTTAGACGTTCTTCAATCATTGAAGCTCTTTCCCATGCTTTGATTTTTCGTAACGTAGACGACGTACCACTGGGTGCTGAGAGGCGAGCTCAGACTGGGGGGAGATCTGACGAGTTAAGCGGACGACACGCTGGTCACCGCCCGGGAGAGCTCGCACAGGGAAACAATGTTGCTGGCGACGGCTGCGGTATCACAGGTGGTGGGCCGCATACGTCGCCTAGGCCTGGAGGTGGCGCTCAACAAGTCGGAGGCCATGGTTTCATGGTCTCCGGCGGGCGCCGCCAACCGGCTCACTGCGTCAGCTCGAGCAGCGTCGGTCGCAGCTCCGAGAGGTCCTGGTGGCAGAATGGCGGGACAGGCTTTCGTGCCCTACCGCAGGCCTCACCACCATCGAGGCGATCCGGCCGTTACTGGCGGACTGGCTCGGGAGAAGGCAGGGCTCCCTGATGTTTCGGATTACACAGGTACTTTCGGGGCATGGTTGCTTCGGAAAGTACCTGTGTCGCATAAACATGGAGCTGGACGCCCGGTAGCACTACTGCATCAACTGCCGGGAGCGGCATACGCTGGCAGAGTATGCCACGCGCGGAGGAGCTGCGCCGTGCCTTCATCTCGGCCGGCAGGGAGCTGTCACTGCCGTAATCGAGTCGATGGTCGGCAGTGATAAGTCCTGGGATGCGGTGGTTTCCTTCTGCGAAACAGTCGTCTCGCAGAGGCTGTGGACAGGGAGAGGGAGATCTCGTCCTCTCACCCGACCCACAGCAGACGCACCGGGCGTTGGCGGAGGGCGGATAACGCCCTCTTTCAGCCACCCTAAACGGGTCCAGGGGCGACACACTCGGGGACATCTGTCGCCCCCCAAACATCAGGACCCGGGGTGGCGGCGCGAAGTGTTCCACACGCGCCACTCTTAGACGTCATGGGGGGAGTCGCACACATCATTCAGCCGAGGAGGCCCACAGTGGTGGGCCAGCACCAATCGGGGGTTGCGGAAGCAGTGTTCGTTCTCGCAACCCCGGTGTAGGTGCGAGATGGAACACCGGGATGGTTTTTAGTGAGTAGGTGTCTGACAGACCCTGTCGCCCACCCCAGGGCGGCGGACATGCATGAGGATTTTCCAACCAGGAAAGAAAAAAAAAAACGCTTAGACCTTAGACTTACGAAGCTTAGGACCTTCAATTTCCCTCACCAAAAAAAAAAACGTAGGTATGTACAGACGAAGTGTTCTTAAACATCATACAGAACAGGGTAAGACCGAAATGTGACGAACAAACAGTCAATTCGGATTTCGCTCTGGTGTCGGTATTCGTGAAGCTCTTTTTGCCCTCAACGTCCTCGTAAAAAAATGCTGGGATATGCACTGCTGTGCCTTATAGATTACGAACAGGCATTCGACCGGGTTAAGCACCAGCACCTCCTGGGTCTATTAACAGATATTGAACTCGATGGCAAGGACGTCAGGATTATCCGTAATCTGTACGAGAACTAAGTAGCTACAATCAAAGTTAAAAATGAGGAGACCGAGGAAATCAACATCTGTCGTGGAGCTCTGCAAGGCTGTGTCTCCGTTGCTCTTCAATATTTGTTCCGAGGCAGTGATGTCGGAGGCTCTTGAAGGTCTGGAAGCCGGAGTGAAGATCAATGGCAAGGTCGTTAATAACCTGCGTTATGCGGACGACACTGTTCTCATTGGTAATATTGTCCACTGAGAGGTATTCCATAACATTTCCCTGAACGTTTAACATGATTTGTTCATTTATTTTACTATTTCATTAGTCGGCGCCAAAATTGCCGACTCGCATAGCCATTCTCGGTTGGCCATATTTGTTTGAAGATCCGGATAGAATTATTTAATAGGTCATCTGAGCTATCCACAATTTGACAGAACTCACGACTAACTCTAATCATGCCGTTATTGTCAGTTGGCATGCGATTTACTCCGATTTTTAAAAGAGTAGCTGCATATTGCATATCGGGTATATGCAATATGCAGCTACTCTTTTAATATTACTCATATTGCATATACCCGACTTAAGAATCGTGATGAAGTTGCCCTCGCATATTCGTGGTGAGACAATACTTTTTCACGAGAACCCATAACGCAGATGCTTTCAAAGAGCCATTTATATCATCTGCCGGCGGCATACCCCTAGTAATCACCAGAAGGGTCTGTCTAAAGTCACCTGCTAAAAGTACCACCATCGCTCCCATGATATCTTGGTTGCCTTTGATGTCCCCCATTGTGGGATCTAGTGCTTCAATTGCCTTTTTGTGGAATATCATCACATTCATCCCAAACTAACAACTTACACTGCTGTAGCATTCTTCCGCGCTCATTGCTTTTACTAATATTGCATTTCCTCATGAGCTAAGTTCAATGGTAACTGAGTGCGCTGTTCGTACCGTTCCGAAAAAAATTAAAAAGAGCTCAGTTGATATAAAATAAGCGCTTGTTAAAATAATGGAAGCAATATGTACGTCTGCGTTAGCTCCCGTTTTCGCAATATTTTTTTGTTATTGCTCTGCTCTTATTGGTCATAGCGGGATGTTATATAGCCTAAAGCCTTCCTGGATTAACAGGCTATCCAGCGCAAAAAGTTTTTCCAAGTCGGACTAATCTATACTAATACAGGGTTATAGGTTAAGTCGGCCTAAATCCTTTAAGAGGTGGTAGTTTCCATCATTTCTGACTGATTTGACAATGGAACACCATACCCCAAACTTAACCGTTCTCAAGTTATAGGACTTTGAAGATTTTTTATAAAAAATCCAGATTTTTTGTCTATTGTCCCCATTTTCTTTTGTGTTTTGTACCTCTAATGTTTTTGTTTTTGTATTTTTGTGTAGCAGAATAGATACTTCATTATCTTAAATACAAAAACTGCAAGTAACTCTACCAACTGAGTCGTATTAGACGACTGATTGTTAAAAAAAGAAATAAATTTGTGAAAAGTTTTTTAATCTTTGTAAGATATTGTAAAAAAAAGTCTATGACAGTTGTGCTGCAGATGTACTTAAAAATATCTAAGGTTCTTCAGCTTTCCGATAAAGTATAATATAATAGGGTATTATTGGATTTTGTTACAAAAACATTGATGATATGCTACCAGTTAGTAGTAAAAAATAACGGTATTTCGTAAAGTTGCTCGCAGCGCCTATTGTCCTGCCAGGTAGCGCGTCACGTGCGAGCGGGATATCATACAATGTAACCGGGTGCAAGAGAGACAAGTGATTTGAAACGCCATTGTGTTGTTATTGTGTTTGATTAGTCTGCTTAAGCGATTCATCCGTGGTAGATGCGATACTTGGTGCTCTTCATTTTTTACTCGACTTGGCTGGTTTTTCTGGACTGTTTCCTCCTATTCGTGACTGTGCTTGTTAACTAAACCTTGATTTGTGCTTCTGATTTGGAACTGTTGAAGATGACGACCTTTACGAATGAAGAATATGCTGATATTATGTTATGTTATGGGTACTGCAACTGTGTATCCTTACAAGCTCGTCAAGAATACATAAGATGTTCTCCTGGCCGCCGAATTCCGGATATTAGTGCCTTCGACGGAGTTTACCGACGAATTAGAGAGACTGGCTCTGTTTCGAGGTGACGAACAGACCTGGGTAGACCACGTATTGATGATAATGAAGAGGAAGATAATGAGATTGTTCGACGATTTCGACTGGATCCGACTACGTCAACCAACGTTGTTGCCCGAGAACTTGGAATCTCACAATGTAAAGTGTGTTTTTTTTTTGTTGGGATGGGAAATCATCAAATATCAAATATCAATCGCTCTGGGCAGAGCAGAAGGGCGTGTCAGACTTTTACTGACTAAAACCCACTCGTGTTTCTTCACTTGCCTGTGCGACGGCCAGGGTCACAGTTTCTTGTTTAACCAACCCGCAACCCTGGCCCAGGAGGCATCGGTCTTCGTGGACCCCGTCACGACGTGCTGACATCTCTTTGAGGCGCGCGTGAAACACGACGCGCCGTCGACTCGGGCCTGGTCCTTACCGGGCGGCGAGCCTCCAAATTTGAATGGAGAGACCTATGAAACTTTTTTGAGACCTATGAAAATTTTTTGAGACAGAAAAAAAAAAGATTTACCCGATGTGCTCGACGACATACCATTAAACCTCATTCGAGACATGTCGTTTCAGCACGACGGGTGCCCCGCGCACTTTAGAAGAAGTGTCGGAGAGTGGCTAGACACTAATTATCCAAATAAGTGGATCGGGAGAGGTGGGCCTACACCGTGGCCAGCTAGAAGTCCAGACTTGACACCGATGGATTTTTATGTGTGGGGGCACATGAAAAGTTTGGTTTACAATGAAGTTAACCCAATAACATCTGTTAATGTTTTGAGGCAGAAAATTATTGATGCTGCTAACGAAATAAGGAGAGGACTAACAACTGGGGTAGTGAAAAGTGGCTTAAGACACAGAATGCGTGTATGTGTGCGAAATAGGGGCGGACATGTAGAACATGTACTATAAAAGGATTAATAAACCTCATTTGTTACTTATTTCGATTGTTTTATTTTGTTTTCTAGCTAAAGTTAAATTTGACGCTTAAGCATCGTTATTTTTTACTACTACCTGGTAGCATATCATCAATGTTTTTGTAAAAAAAAATCCAATAATACCCTATTGTATTATACTTTGTCAAAAAGCTGAAGAACCGTAGATATTTTTAAGCACATCTGCAACACAACTGTCATAGACTTTTTTTTACAATATCTTACAAAGATTAAAAAACTTTTCACAAATTTATTTCTTTTTTTAACAATCAGTCGTCTAATACGACTCAGTTGGTAGAGTTACTTGCAGTTTTTGTATTTAAGATAATAAAGTATCTATTCTGCTACACAAAAATATAAAAAACAAAAACATTAGAGGTACAAAACACAAAAAAATGGGGACAATAGACAAAAAATCTGGATTTTTTATAAAAAATCTTCAAAGTCCTATAACTTGAGAACGGTTAAGTTTGGGGTATGGTGTACCATAGTCTCTGGGATTGGTGCTCGACAGCCGATGGGAATTCGGGGCCCACTTCCGGCGACTGGCGCCCAAGCTGATGGGTGCAGCAGGCGCGCTATCAACGTTGCTTCCCAACATGGGGGGCCCGAGCGCCGCCTGTAGGCGGTTATACGTGGGAATCGTGCGGTCCATGGCCCTGTATGGGGCCCCTGTGTGGGCGATGGACTTGACGGCCGGAACACTCGCCATTCTGCGCAAGCCGCAGAGGGCGATGGCCGTCAGGGTCGTCCGCGGGTACCGCACGATTTCCTACGAGGCGGCTTGCGTCCTGGCCGGATCCCCGCCCTGGGACCTAGAGGCGAAAGTACTCGCATCATTGTACCGATGGCGCGAGGAAGAGCGGAAACGGGGCTTCAGTCCGGTGCAGCGGCAGATCGAGCTGCACCGAGAGGAGCTCCGTCAGGTCCTGGTGGCGGACTGGCGGCAGAGGCTTATGCGCCCTACCGCCGGCCTCGTTACCGTCGAGGCGATCCGGCCAGTACTCGACGACTGGCTCGGGAGAAGGCACGGCTCCCTGTCGTTCAGGGTGACGCAGGTGCTGTCGGGGCACTGTTACGGAGCGGGTCGGAAGATGGTTTTTAAAAAAAACTAATTAGCTAAAAGAAAGATATATTCAATTATCAAATACGTATTACAAGTTACTATGCCCGACGGAAGTCCAATCCAAACTGATGGGAAAAACGGTTAGAATCGCTTACGAGAATAACAACGGTTTCCTATTGCATTCACGTAAATGCAATGGGAAACTCAGCACTTTTAATTTATATTCTACGTAATAGTTAATCCGATATAACAACCCCCCCGTTAAGATCGATCATCACATCTAAAAGTGATGAGAGATGTAAGGGTTAATCTATGCTAAGTCTTGGATGCTAAATTGGATTTACGTCGAAGCATTACAACATATTATGACAGTGAAAACAAAAGAAACACAGTTATAATAAAAATAAAACATCGAGATAACGACTACTTTTAAGATTTATCTAAGATAGGAAGACATGGAAATAACTAGTAGGAAACAAAGAGAATAGTTACTCTAAAATTATAATTATTACAATTGATTTATCATAATTCAAGTTTTGATTCAAGATTATTAAAATTAAGATTAAAATTAACAATAAAAATTGCTTAAACAATATTTATTTATGTTTATCTTTTAACATAATAATTAATAATAGTATTACAATTAATTATCGTGAGTTTTGCTAAACAGGATGTTTCTTTTAATAGGGGTTGGCGTCACCCTTATGTCTTCTACAGACTCTGACTCATCCTTATTGATTGTTGCTACCTTATCGCCATAAAATGTGGTTTGGGAAACGGGGACTGAATTATGTTTGGTATTATGGCATTGATTAAATATTTGAATGCAGCATGGAGCATTAGTTGAACAAAAAGACTTACGGCTCTTGTATATAATATATAACAAAGTTAAAACAGAGACACACAGGCTAAAGGACAAATAGTGAGTGCTATAAGTTTGAAAATGAGATGGGTTTTCTATCTTACTAATCTCTTTCTCAAAAGAATCTAAGTGGATGCTGGCTCGTAGTAGAGAATCAAGGTTATCTAAGTTATTTAGTTTTGAGAAAGGTAATCGCTGTAAGGTTTTATTCAACTTAGATCGCTCACAACAATCATCTTGTAAGATGTTGAAGTTTGATATTTTATTAGTTATATTTCCGATGAATGTTTCGCCTACAGCGGCGAATTGCAACGTCTTATAAAAAGCCTTGCAGCTCCTGGGCAAGGTCAAGACACCAGTACCAAACAAAATAACGTCAGAGTTTGTGTCTTTATCATTACAAGTTACATGACACTTGCCAGGTTCAGATTGTACAAAAATCCAGCGGTTTAAAGTTAACTTATGAAATAGATCGATTGAGCCATGAATAAGTTTTGTTACACATATATCAGGAAGTTTGCTAATTACGTCACTTAAGAGAGTCGTTTCACACGTAGGGCTGGTAATCGCTGAAAACACATTAGTTAATACGCACACATAACACTTATCACTTATTATTTTGCACTTGTCTATGTCTGTTATGAGTGAATAAAACATTCGGTCGGCTGTAATCGCTACATATGAGCTAGTTGGCTCGATAAGAACGTAGGTATCGGGTTTCGACATATCGTAAGGTACAGGTAGTGGAATTATCCTATATAGGTCATAGGCTTGTGGTAATATTAGAGGGATCTTAACGACAATAATAACTCTATTTAAATGGAAAAAACACGCAAGTTGTGAAATATCAATTAGGACGTGTATATTCTGTAACGTTAAAGGTACAGGAAGTTCATAATGATTAGGAAGATTATTCCTATGCTTATCTAATTCACTATACAACTGATGCGGACTGAGTACAGTAGGATGCAAAATGTTGAGTTTCGCGAAAAGAATTGCATTATTAATATCTTCAATATCGAAAGATAAAGTCATTATGATGGACTCTAATGAATGTAATAAAGAGCTTAACTCAGATTTAATTTCTAATTTATCGTTACTATTTGTAACCGTTTCTAATATTTTATAGATTGTTTCCATATTCCGTAATATGTGATTTTCGTTTTCATTCACCTTAGATATAGTGTTATTGAAGTATGATATAGTCGATTTAATTACATGAATATTGTCTTTCATGAGATGAGCAAGACGTTTTTCATCCGTCTGTACCTCTTCTATGGCTTTTGAGAATCTTATCGCGTCCTCAGAGTCTAAAGTGCCAAAAATGGTTTTTAGCAGTGAGCCACCGAGATCCATGAGACCTCTTTTAAAACGCCTATTGGGCTTTTCATCAGCCAATAAATATGATATAGAAGAGAATTTGTTTACGTTAAGGATATGACGATTTTTTAAAGCGGATAACGAATTAATACAGTCGGACTGTATTTTAGAAGAAGTTAGTGAGTTACAAAATACGTTAAGTTTTTCAAATAAAAATTCGACCTTATCTAGGTTAGGTTGTACATGACTTATATCTACGTATGCTATAACATTCCAATCATTATTAGTAAACTTAATATCTAAGAGCTTATCAAAGTAGAGGCCGGGACTGCTGACGATAGAAGAAACATATTCGCATATGATCGGCGGTGGCAGCGTCGATCTGAAATAGCAATGAAACGCTCGTGTATCATTCATTACGTCGCTAATTTTATACTTGTGACTGTTACGTCACCGGCCGGCTTGATTTCATCGTAATGGTGACGTACATGTTTACGATTAATTAGTAGTGTAACGGAATGGTTGCCATTCAACTTTATTATTTTGTATGGGCCTTTCCATACTGGAGATAGCGCCTTATTCTGCTTATGGTGACAACGGACATATACCATATCTCCTGTTTTGTAGGATAATGGCTTCGTGCGGGAATCATAATAAGTTTTTGATTTCTCTTTAGAGGATTGAATATTTTGGAGAGCTTTCTGACGACTATAGTATAGTCGGTGATTAAGGGCCCGGATGTAATCCGTATAGGTATTAGTATCGAGAGTATCGATACTTGAAGGTAAGTAGGGTTTGAACCCGAAAAGTAATTCCAGGGGTGAGTAACCTGTGGTGCTATGTATATTTGAATTATATGCTATCATAGCACTGGGAATATAGAGGTCCCAAGTGTGTTGATTCTCACCTATATATGATCTGAGATACTCTTTTAGAGTAGACTGACTGCGTTCAAGGGCACCGCATGTCTGAGGGTGGTAAGGAGATGCGAACACGTGTTTAATGTTAAACAGCTTCTCAAGTTGTTTGAAGACATCAGAGCAGAAGTTGGTGCCTTGATCGGATATTATTAGTTTAGGAATTCCCATATGAGATATGAATAGGACTAAAGACTTCGCTGTTTCTTCGGCAGAACAGGATTGCATAGGATAGGCCTGAGAAAATTTAGTTAAGTCATCTTGTAGAGTAAGCAAGAACTTATATTTGTATTCATGTGTTTCAGGGAGTGGACCGACTAAATCAAGATAGAGTTTTTCATTAGGCCGAGATGCCGTTGACGTGATAATCATAGGGGCCTTATTTGTTTGTCTTAGAGGTTTATTTATTTGGCAAGAGCGGCAATTTTTCACATAATCCTCGATATCTTGCCTCATGTTTTTCCACCAGAATTGAGTTTTGATTCTTTCAAACATGCGTGATATACCTGGGTGACCAGCTAGAGGAGAATCATGATTATCTCTAAGAATGCGTTTGACCTCGTCAGGGGTCGGATATCGGATAGAGTTACGGTAGATGTTGACTTTAATGTTCGTGTTGTGAAATAGAAATGATAAAATATTATAAATTTTTGTGTAAGATAATTTTGTGTAAGGATCTGTAAAGTCTGATATCGCGAATTCTTTTTCTTCTATGTACCAATACTTTATCATGTCTCTATAATCACGAAGGAGGTTAAATACGTCCTTATAAGTAATTTCGTCATAATGATTTATTTTTAGAAATAAATGAGTGAATAAATGGTCATTATTAGAGGTAGAATAGTAAGTGTTTAATTCGCGTTCTACGTCGCAAATATTAGGTTCGCTAGTGGAGGCATCCATAATATCCTTGCAATAAGGGACAGATTCGTCTAAGTCAATGGATGTCGGATAGGCAATAAGTTTACACTTTGCTCTCATTAACGACTCGTTGTGTTCTTGAATGATGGTGTCGAATGACACATCGGATTGTTTTATAATTTTAAGAAACTGCTCGTAAGTTTCTGATATGGATGCTGAATTATGTGAGTCTTCTTCGTTATTAGATGTTTCTGCCGGGTTGCAGATAATCGAGTTAGAACCTTCATTATCCTGTAATACATTTACAGGGAACCGAGATAAAGCGTCGGCGTTTGCGTTTAATTTACCTTTCTTATAAACGATTTCGTAGTCGTACTCCTCAAGTTTCAAACGCCATCTAATGAGTCTAGATCCTGGGTCCTTGACATTGGAAAGCCATACCAGAGGTTTGTGGTCTGTAATTATTTTGAATTTACGACCAAACAAGTAAGGGCGAAATGTTTTTACTCCGAATAAAATCGCTAGGAGCTCTTTTTCAATAGTTGAATAGTTGCCCTCGGCTTTATTTAGGGTACGCGATGCATATGAGACGGGTTTGTCAGAACCGATTGCGCCTTGAGAGAGTACGGCTCCTATCGCATAATTGGAAGCATCGGTTGTTAAAAGGAATGGTTGTGTAAAATCAGGATATTGAAGCAGAGGCGCTGAAGTTAGTTTATCCTTGAGGGTGGTGAACGCTTGTTCTTGACTATTCGACCATTGAAATATAGCATCCTTTTTCAGAAGGGCAGTCAGTGGTTTAGTGATTTGGGAGAAGTTATTAATAAAACGACGATAGTAGCCGACTAGCCCTAGAAATGATTTTATATCCTTCGGATTCTTGGGAGTAGGGAATTGAGAGACGGCCTTGACCTTCTCGGGATTTGGACGGACACCTTTATCTGTGATTATATGACCAAGGTAAGCGACCTCGCGTCGCAAGAACTCGCATTTGTCTGGTTGAAGTTTTAAATTAAATTTTCGGATGCGGTCGAAGATTAACCTGATTTTTTCCATATGAGATAACAAGTTACTACTGTAGATTATGATGTCATCAAGATACACATATGCGTGGAGGCCTTGGAGACCAGAAAGGACAGTGTTCATCAACTTCTGGAAGGTTGATGGAGCATTTTTAAGACCAAAAGGCATCCGCAGGAATTCGTAGTGCCCTGCAGTGCTAGAATTTGTGTTTATTGAGAACCCCGTTTTGTGTGCATCTAGGGGATTGAGCTTGGTCTGATGGAAGCCACTTGACAGGTCTAATGTGCTAAAATATTTTGAGTGACCTAATTGATCTAAGATATCAGTGATAAGCGGCAAAGGATAACTCTCAGAGACAGTGACGTCATTCAGACGGCGGTAGTCTATTACTACACGCCATTTCTTTTTCCCAGAAGCGTCCATCTTCTTAGGGACTACCCAAACGGGGGCGCTCCAAGGTGATGTTGACGGACGTATAATATTTTGATCAAGCATCTTGCGAATTTGTGAGTCCACTTCTTCCTTGTGGCACTCAGGGAAACGGTAAGATTTTACGTGAATAGGGGGCGCATCACCCGAATCTATAGTATGCTCGATCGCGTTTGTGAATGATAAAGGTTCACCTTCTAAGTGAAAAATATCTGTGTACTCAGAACAACATTCTAGCAAAGCTTCTTTTTCTTCAGAGTTTAGATGAGAACAGCGTATGAGGTTTAATACCCTTTGCGGTCTGTCAGATTCAGAATAGGATAAAGCGTTCACGGATTCTTTTGAATCTGAGGTAATATTTCGTTCAAGAGGTGTTAACTGGACCTTAAAGTTTTGAACTTGGACATCAGAATCAGTAGTATTTAAGACGGTTACGTTAATTCTTTTATTAGGTTTTATAGTAACAAGGCAATTTGCGAAATAAATACCTTCGCCTATGGAGTGATCTAATAATAGACCCTCATTGTTATCATAATGTTCACGCGAGTAATTAGATACTGCGCATTCGATGACCGCTTCGGAGCGAGCGGGGATGACGTAAGTCGGTTGAATATAGTTAATGTCCAGACTCTGTCCGCATATATGAACCGATTGTGAGTTATAGTCTATATTGGCTTTGAAATGATTTAAAAAGTCGCTACCCATGATACCATCATACTCTAAATTAATATTATCGTCAACTACGTGAAATTTATACTCGTGGCAATTATTTTCCGAAGTAAAGTCTAATTGACATGTACCTAAAGTTTCTGAATAAGTGCCAATGTTATTAAAGCCTTTTATCTTAACTATTTCGCGAGATAATTCAGGCGCTTTGGTTAAACTTGACAGTTTGATCAAACTAATACTCGCTCCCGTATCGATAAGAAGACACAACGGATGAACGGAAAGCGAAGTAGTTATATATATGTGAGGCAGTGACACTTTCTTCGAGTATGAAGATATCTCATAAACAGGGATTTCAAGATTAGTTTTAATTTCCTCTTTAGGCTGCGGCACAGCGGATTCATTGTGAGAGGGAAGATTCGGACTCAGCGATACAGCGGCTCTATTAGAAGCGCGTTGAGGTAAAATGGTATTTTGACTCGACGGAACAGCGGTTATCTGTGGAGTGTGGCGAGATGAGACAGAGGTTTGACTCAGCGAAACAGGGACTCCCTTTTGAGCATGCTGAGGTGAAGCGGACTTTTGACTCAACGATTCAGAGGCTCTTGAAAGAGTGTATTGAGATGCAACAGGATTTGGACTCGACGAGACAGAGACTCTCGGAGGAGTATGTCGAGATGAAACAGAGGGACGACTCAGCGAAACAGGGACTCTCTTTGGAGCATGCTGAGATGAAATATGTTTTTGACTCAACGATTCAGGGACTCTTGGAAGAGCGTGTTGAGATGAAACAGAGGGATGACTCAGCGAAACAGGGACTCTCTTTGGAGCATGCTGAGGTGAAATATGTTTTTGACTCAACGATTCAGGGACTCTTGGAAGAGCGTGTTGAGATGAAACAGAGGGATGACTCAGCGAAACAGGGACTCTCTTTGGAGCATGCTGAGATGAAATATTGTTTTGACTCAACGATTCAGGGACTCTTAGAAGAGCGTGTTGAGATGAAAGATCATTTTTATGCGATTTACGTATAAAGGTACGAGTGCCTAATTTATCCGGATAACGTCGGCACGCTTTCGTAATCCGTGGAGTTAGTTTAAAGAATTATTATGGTCGTCATCATTTTCACACGGAATATAATAAGGCGTCGGTGATATCGGCGACTCGAATGTAATATGGTTCGTTGCAGCCGGTCGGTCGCGATTGTCGGAATTAGATATATTACGCCGTTCATTATTATATTTTCTTTTACGACATTGAGTAATATCATGACCCTTATTTTTACAATATTTACAGAAAAGTTGATTATTAGATGATGACCTTGAGTTATTAAATGATGTTGATTGTTGAGGGTCCGACGGAGCGTGTGGTGGCCCCGTGCGCTTTTGTCTCTCCCGGCATTCAGAATCCGAGTGCCCGGGCTTACCACAGACCCTACATTTAGGTTTCATAGATGTTTTATATAGGAGGTTTTGTATCTTTTCTTCCTCGAGAGCCACGTTAATCGCATCATTAAGTGATTTTGGGCTTCTGCATCTGACATTATTACTAAGTCGGGGATGTAACCCTAAAGTGAAAGTAAATAAGGCCAAATCTTCGGTCATAGCTATACGACCGGGTATATCCCTTTTTAGGGATTCAGAATTATAAATTTCTGATTGAAGATCAGTAAGGCAACTTTCTACGCGAAGTGCGAATTGCGCAACAGTTTCATTTGCCGATTGCCTGCACGACTGTAAATCTAGCAACAAATGATTATAATGTTTTCTCTCACCAAAGTTTTGTTTAAGAAAACATTTCAATTGGTCGAAATCTTCAAATATTTTATTAGAGCATGCGATCTGAGCTTTGCCTTCTAGGCGCGATAAAATATATTTTGTTAGTAAAACCGTTTGACTTGGTGATGCTAGATCTAAGGCGTTCTGGCAATTGGTGATAAAAGCGGTAAGAGTTTCGCGTTCTCCTTTATAAGGGCTAATAAAATTACAGAGCACATTGATGGGAAACTGTTCGCTCAACACGATTTTTGCCGTTTTCTTAGAAGTACTCATAGTAGTTTCATTAGTTTCTGTAGACATTATGAACTTGATAGAAAATTGAAAAGGTAAACGTATGATACAAGTATGGATAGAGTTTACGATATGTGATACCCTAGGTTATAGGAATGCCTACTCGTAATTTAAAATATTGTAGCGATAACAGTAAACTGATGTGTTTTACTCACAGACACAGGAACACGAAGTATTCGATACGCATTTCTTGGCACTGGATTAGCACGATTACTGGAGCAGGAGTACAGCGGCGCGATAATTCGCGGCCAGCAGCAACGGGGACGTCAGGGACAGCGGGGTGGCAGCGCACGTCACACGAGCGTGATCAGCGCTTACACGTGGCAGCACCACGCGGCAGCACCGCGTGTCAGGGCGGCAAGGGCAATCACCTGCTCCTTGCGGCGATATCACGATAACAGGGCTTGCGTATTGTGAGCCCCCTGGATGTAGAAGAATTGAGAGTTCTGGACGACCGGCAGGCTTACGCAAGATACTCGTAAGGCTTACTGTCGCGACTCGTCTTAAGGAGGTGACACTGAGTTTGTCGAGGTGTGTTTTCAGTTAGCGAGAATAAGAACACCCCGGAGATGGATTAGCTTGTCGGTAACGTAAAGTTCACAATTCACATATGATCACTCACAGTTTTTAGGATAACCACGACCCGATAGGGAATACCAGCGGAACGGTTACGGCGATATCAACACTGGTATCCCACTTCTGACACCACTGTTACGGAGCGGGTCGGAAGATGGTTTTTAAAAAAAACTATTTAATTAGCTAAAAGAAAGATATATTCAATTATCAAATACGTATTACAAGTTACTATGCCCGACGGAAGTCCAATCCAAACTGATGGGAAAAACGGTTAGAATCGCTTATGAGAATAACAACGGTTTCCTATTGCATTCACGTAAATGCAATGGGAAACTCAGCACTTTTAATTTATATTCTACGTAATAGTTAATCCGATATAACAGCACGGCTGCTTCGGCAAGTACCTGCATCGCTTAGGCAGGGAGCCGGACGCTCGGTGCCACCACTGCGTCCAATGCGGAGAGGACACGGCGCAGCACACGCTCTCCGAGTGTGTAGCTTGGGAGGAGCAGCGCCGTGTCCTCACAAATGAAGTAGGAGGCGACCTGACGCTGCCGGCAGTAGTGCGGAGGATGGCCGGCAGCGCAGAGTCGTGGGACGCGGTGGTGTCCTTCTGCGAGGACGTGATGTCGCAGAAGGAAGCTGCGGAACGGGAGAGGGAGATCTCAACTCCCTTCCCGGGCCGCAGAAGACGCACCGGGCGCCGAAGAAGGGCGGATAACGCCCTCTTCCGCCCCCCATGAATGGGTCCAGGGGCGAGGGACATGGGGAAGTCTCCGCCCCCTATTCAATGGACCCCGAGGCGGAGGCGCGCGCGAGTGTCAGCGCGCGCCTCTGAGGCGATGCACGGGGTAGCTTAACACCCCACTATCCCGTGCCGGAGACGAGGCCCGGGCAGACCGGGCCAGCACGAGAGTGTGGGGCTGCGGAAGAATTTAGACTCCCGCGGCCCTACGCGCGCTCGTGATAGAAGAGACACCGGGGTGGTTTTAGTCAGTAAAAGTCTGACAGACCCCGTCGCCCACCCTAGGGCGGCGGACATCCTATGAGGATTTCCACCCCGAAAAAAAAAAAAAAAAATGGTGTACCATAGTCAAATCAGTCAGAATTGATGGAAACTACCACCTCTTAAAGGATTTAGGTCGACTTAACCTATAACCCTGTATATTAGTATAGATTAGTACAGATATACTTAGATGTTGGTCTAACTGCAATGCTTCGATGTCGTCTTCGGGTTGTGGAGGTCAGACGACAGTCGCTTCACGGAAAATGTCGAAGTTTAGCCATATGAGCAGTTGGACTTGTATTAGCGGACCCCAAACTCCAAAGCTGAAAAGGCTTCGGATGCGACTGGGATTAACGCTGGGATGATGATGAGTACAGATATAGATATCGTCAAATCATAATAACTGTCGTAAGGTTGTCATAGTGGGTCACTGTTCTGACCAGTGTGTTTCGTGTCGTAGGAGATGATGGAGCAAGGCGCGGACGAGTCGGAGGAGTCAGCGCCGGCGTCACGCGGCGCATCGCGTTCGTCGTCGCGCTCGCGCGGCTCGTGCGCCTCCCAGTCGTCGCTGGAGCTCGACTCGTCCGACGCGCTGGCGCACTCCTCGCCCAGCCTGTCGCTCAGCCGCCGCACAGGGCGCACCGACAGCGCGTCGGCCGGCTGCTGCGACAGCACGGGGAGCGCGTCGCGCTCCGAGCCCGACGACAACGGCAACGCGCCGGCCTCGCTGCCCGCGTGCGCGGCCGACGTGCACAACGACAACGCCGCCCCGCCGCACAAGGTAGGTCCACACGCGTCCCCCGTGCCTCCCGCGGCTCCCCGCGGCTCTCGGTCGCGCTCCGAGCCCGACGACAACAGCAACGCGCCGGCCTCGCGGCCCGCGTGCGCGGCCGACATGCACAACGACAACGTCGCCCCGCCGCACAAGGTAGGTCCGCACGCGTCCCTTGCGCCTCCCCGCGGCTCTCGGTCGCGCTCCGAGCCCGACGACAACGGCAACGCGCCGGCCTCGCTGCGCGCGTGCGCGGCCGACGTTCACAACGACAACGCCGCCCCGCCGCACAAGGTAGGTCCGCACGCGACCCCGCGCCCCCGCGCCTCACCGCGGCTCTCGGTCGCGCTCCGAGCCCGACGACAACGGCAACGCGCCGGCCTCGCTGCGCGCGTGCGCGGCCGACGTTCACAACGACCACGCCGCCCCGCCGCACAAGGTAGGTCCGCACGCGTCCCCCGCGCCTCTCTGCGCCTCCGCGGTTCTCGGCAGCGGCACTCATTACTCCGTTGTGTTGCAGAGCGAGTCGGCGACGTCTCTGCGGCGGCTGCGCGCGCAGTTCACGTGCTCCATCAAGTGAGGCGCCCCCCCCGCGCCCCTCCGCGCCCCCTCGCCTGTCGTTGTTCTGTATTACACGCGTCCGTTACTAATCTAGTGCGTGCTTTATTTGTTGGTAGGACTGAGGCTAGACAATCACATATCTGTGTCGTACCTCCTGATGGGACCGACGGCGGAACATATCTTTCTTGTACCTAATGATTGGGATGCGTGATGGACCGGAAACAGCTCCGGCCACCCACACTGTCAAACCTGCAGACCCAATAATAATCCATCTATTGGAAAGCCTCTTATGCATCGAAATCAATGTTTTGGAACATTCTACCTCTTATGCTTCAACACAAAAGTACTGTATTCTATACAGTGTTGCGCAACTTGTATAATAAATCCGCGGCATTAGGTACTGGCAATGGTGCGGATATCTGTCAAATAACGAGGCTTCCGTCGACTGGGACCGCAATTAACTCGGACCGCGGTCCCAGTCGCCGGATTCATAAAAAATAAATAATTTTCTTCCGGCGACTGGGACCACTCATAAATGATAACTGAAATCAAATAATGTACAGTCAAACGACAAAGTAATAATTGAGTAAAAATCTTTTTTTAACCGACTCCAAAAAAAGGAGGAGGTTCTCAATTCTTCGTAATCTTTTTTTTTACATATGTTCACCGATCACTCTAAGATCGATGTGCAGAATTCTCTTTTTTTTTCGAAAGTGTATACTTTTCAGGTGGTCCCATAGTCACCAGGTCAGGATCTGATGATGGAAGACCAGGGAAATCAAAGGGAGCTTTCAAAAATCAGAGGCGACTAGTACATTCTGTACCATTGATTATGAAATTAAAGGATTTAAGTTATTTGTATGAAAGATTACGCGGTAATAAGCGGTTTACGATTTACGAGGTATTAAAATAAACATACTTACTAGATCTCTTTCAAAACAATTTTCGTTGGTAGTTTTTATAGTAATGTACATCATATGCTTTTTTAGATTCTTCATTTTCTTATTTTAAAAGTTAGAGGGGGGGGGGGGGGTCTCGGGGGACCACCTTTTTTCCACTTTGGAAGCGTCTGTCACGCAAACTTTTTTTTTGGTTTAGAAAAAAAATATTTTAAAAAAGTCGATATCATTTACGAAAAAAAATTTTGAGTTTCAGTTCTAAGTATGGGGACCCTCAATATTTATTATTATTCTTGCATCAAAATCTTAATGCGGTTCACAGAATACATCTACCTACTAAGTTTCAACAGTACCTATAGCTCTTATAGTTTCGGAAAAAATAGCTGTGACATACGGACGGACAGACGGACAGACAGACACGACGAATCTATAAGGGTTCCGTTTTTTGCCATTTGGTTACTTTTTGTATTCGTCGATACTCTATACGAACTACGTAAATATTGTGTATGAATAATTTTACGAGTTAGAAAGAAATAGTAATATACTATCATACAATGCTATTGCCTATGTGTCTGTTTACCTGCATGTGTGAATTATATAAAAACGGGCTAGGTCAATTTATAAGCGCATAGGATAAAATCATAAACATCATCTAGAACGAGTCAATGATATTCATATTCATATCAATAATTTAGATGTTTATTCGTTTGACTGTACCGATTTCGGATTGTACAGTAGACTTTTTTAAGTTACCTATGAGTGGTCCCAGTCGCCGGAAGAAAATTATTTAGTTTTTATGAATCCGGCGACTGGGACCGCGGTCCGAGTTAATAGCGGTCCCAGTCGACGGAAGCCTCAAATAACTTGCTGTTTGAGAACAATGAATTTATGAATGACTAAAGAATCTCTGAATTGCTTTAAAATATTGATTAGCCGCGACTTCGTACTCGAGAATATATATGATAATTATGTCATTATCAGTTAGTAACAATAGTATGTAAATCAATTAAGGCAGTGAAATATTTGCCAGATACGACGTTGCCGACTATTACAATGCACCCTCGTAGCCTGGCCCATCACCGGCGTGTCCACCTCGCGAAGCACATCGGTCGGTGGTATACACAACACGCAATGTCTTCAACATTCAAAAATATTGCTTAATTAGGCAATTTAATTTGCCGAGCTTCTGTAATATCATCAGCAGGTACCCGCCGGTACTCGATAGGTAGTACCCAAACATGCTCATGGATGCCACCCGTTATACTATTTTGAATATTTATTAAACGATGGCCACGAGCGAGAGATCGCTCTCTATTGCCTATTAAGTCGCCCTCGTGGGGCACCTACAACGTATGCTGCAACGTATCTTAAAGGCACGCTGATGCAGTGGTTAAGCTATTGACTGCTGCGTTGCGTGTCGCAGGTTCGATTCCCGCGCGGAACAAATATTTGTATGACTTACACGCAGTTGTTCCGGGTCTGGCTGTTTGTGTGTGTGAATTTATATGTTTATAAACGCACCCAGGATACAAGAGAAATTCCTAGTGTGGGTGCAACGATATTAAAAGAAAAATATAAGCGGCGCAGTGGAGACCGGTGTGCCACACCGCTGTCTATCTGTACTTCTCAAAACAGCCGTGGCCAGAGGGTACCTGCGTCAGCCGTAAGTTGAGGCGCGCCATTCCGCCTCTCGACTCATGCCTCCATAACGGGTCTTACTGCCGCTATATCGAAGTTCCCATAGTGGGTTGCGCAAGTCGCGTCTCCTTTTCCGCTCTGCGGGCCGATAGGTGGCTGGTGGAGCTTAGACCGTAGGGCTTTAATAACTAGATCTCAAGACGACCAAGCGGGTCGCCGCCTCGAATAAGATCCCCGCGAACAATCCTGACGGCCATCGCCCTCTGATCGATCGATGGACCGCACGACCCCTATTACATCTTCCGGCAGGACGTGTCGGGCCTCCTCAGATTAAGTAGCAGCGGCTGTAATACGCCGGCGGCGGCCATCATTTTGGGGGTCAGCTGCCGGAAGTGCCGCCTAAAGTTCCACCGACTGCCAAGGACAAGTTCTTGGTATTTCATCTTCGACACGACAGCGATGGTAACGCCTCCCGCGATTAAGTTGCATCCTGAAGGCGGTGCGCGCCGGACCTTAGGGAAACACAGGGCTTCGGATTTGTTCAGGGCACCTCGAGAGCCAACCGGGTCCTCGCAGCAACCAGCGTGGCACCTGTGTCGCCAGTGGTGCTGCGTCATCATGACTTATGGGGAGTACGGAGTAAGTCATGACGCACTGATGGCAACGTATTGACCACGCAGTACGTAGTCATTGTTACACTTACATCGGTAGATGTTAATTATTATGGGCCGAATATTTGACGTGACGGCCTACGACGTACCCCGCTCACAATACGTGACAGAAGTAGATTCCTTTTTAAATATGCACACTGACTCTGTATTGGCAACACCTATGTAGATAGTTGAACTACTCTGTGTGAAATTCGAAGAAGGATGAAATTTGAGTGATTGAATTCGTTGCAAATATAGGTACGAACGAACTAAAAGGTATCTTCTAAAGGGTAACTTCCTTATTGTGTATCTTCATACTGTAACCATAGAAATATATCTCTATAATATGGTGCCAGACGGTGATGGCTTCAAAGTCCAAAGACATCGATTGCAACAAAATTTCCCATTTTTAAGGTTCCATAATGAACTAGAGACCTAGAATCTTTATAGTTTTGCCAAGTCTGTCTGTCTGTCTGTCTGTGTACGGATAATCTCAGTGACTAGAAATCTGAAATTACCAATAAATATCAATCTGAAATTATCAATATCAATCTGAAATTACCAATATCAATCTGAAATTACCAATATCAATCTGAAATTATCAATATCAATCTGAAATTATCTATATCAATCTGAAATTACCAATATCAATCTGAAATTACCAATATCAATCTAAAATTATCAATATCAATCACGCTGGCAAAGTGGTAAAATAAAAAATGGAAAAAGTATGTTATTAGGGTAACCACTCGCCCTAGACGTATAGTATGGACGGAGGTACCCTCTTAGAACAGCGACCGCCCATCATACATGAAGAGTTTGTATTTATTGTGCCGCCCGGAGCCCGGACCGTGCGTCTTTATGATGCTCAATATTGAACCTTCGTTACAATCCGGGAATTCAGCAGTCATTAATGTGTCAACATCGCTAGGACGAATTTTCTCGACAAGCTATAGCGGAATTGTGCTAAAACACCCATTTGCCATTGAACGCTATACATATTGCAGAGAGCTGAACCAAACACATTTTATTTTGTTGGTTTTTCATCAACTTTAACTTCAGGTGGAAAACTCTTACTTCTAACTTTATTTATTTATATCATAACGATCAAACGTTTTTTTTACTTTTGGATAGTTCCTGTGTAATCTCAGCTCACATCAGATGTGTGCTGAAATAGATAAAAAAAAAAGAAAAAGAGTTACCTATAAAAGTACAATAAGTACAACTTCATTTAAATCTGTCCAGTCTTTTCGGAGGTTAGCCCGTACAAAAAGAGAGATAAACAGAGACAAACAATTTTAAGAAATCTAAATTACTTCTATACTTATCACTTCTTACACTTGTTACATACCCTTGACTTGGTTTTTAGCATTTTTAGGGTTCCATACCTCAAAAGGAAAAAGCGGTACCCTTATAGGATCACTTTGTTGTCCGTCTGTCTTTCTGTCTGTCTGTCAAGACCCTTTATCTCAAGAACGGGTGGACGTATCAAGCTGAAATTCAAATGAAATACTCAGGTCTACTGTCCCTTTAAGCTGTTAAAATATCAAACTTCTAAGTCAACCCAATCAAAAGATACAGCCGATTATGTCGATATTTTCAACAAATTTTCGATACTCTCAAAGGAATCAAAACCTACATGTTACTTCCCGTAAACTCAGAATCTTGAAATTTGGCATGAAGCATTGTCATTTAATGCAAATATAGGAAAAATTGCGAAAATTATTTTTTTTTTAAAACAAACTGTAGATATTCAGGTTATATATAAAAAAATAACATTGAATAACGCCAGTGTGCGACTCTGTAAACGTACTTGGGATAATGTCCGTTTAAATATAGGTAATTTATCATGAATAAGGCCGCGTGCTATATGAAAACGATCGTCGTGTTCATATGGCACTTTACGTTTGGTGAACTTTAACGCGTGCTCGCGCCGACAGAGGGATCACGATCAGTGACGAATGTGACGATCGATTTAATTTAGTATCTAACAGTAGTATCTAAATGTCGTTCCGTATGAGCTGAGTGAAACGAGAAGACTGAATGAAGTGTCGACTAGTGTGTAGTAAGAGTATCTTCTGAAGACTATAATATCCTTTAGGTTCAGTTCATGTAACGTCGTATTAGATATATGTACAGGTGTGTATCGTACCATACATGTGACCCAAAGTCGCGAAGCTCTCGTAGCACTGCTCGTGTGACATGTGGCGTGTGACGGTGTGACGTCAGTATAGGTCGTCACCCCACCGCGGCAGCATCACCACGTCTGTGCTCGTCCTGTAATACTGGAACGGACCGCAGACCGCTTGCGCAGTAAACGGTCACATTATACTTGGAATAAATATTGTATTTGTTTATATCGAAATATAAAATTGTTAATAATATTTCCGTTTATTATTGTCCTTCTACTACGATTTATGAAACGGCACTGAGCTGCTGGTAAAGGGTAATGCTGTGAAGTGAACGGTTGAAGCTTGTTCTGTTTATGCACCCTTGCATTCATACGCGGATACGCATATCTGAGAATCTATACTAAAACTACAGGTGTACGTTACCGTAGCAGGAAAGTAGCTCCCTAGTTCAAGTAGCTCAAGTAGCTCCCTAGTAGTAGTTCCTAGTAGTAGTTCAAGTAGCTCCCTAGTGACATGAACGAATAATTTAGTATGTAGGTACGGACGACAGCAGGTCAAGCTACCTAAAATTCCCAATCAACCATGAGCTAGCTTAGCTTTAATGAGATAAAGTAAAATCTAATAAAGAATTCTGACAGATTGTAGTAGGTTGATGTGCTGTCTGTAGGCAGTATCACATGTAGAAGTCCCCTTCCCCTTTAAAGACTCCTGTCGCCTGCGCTAAACCGGCCACGCACACTAACGCATTATTTTATATCCGTGTGTGTTATGTATATTCCAACCAATGAACCGCATGCTGTGTAGTATCGCTACGAAGAATTAAAGATGTAGTCTATGCTAGACAAGGAAAACAATATTAGCAAACGTTTTTTTATCGCAGTGTTCGTCTTTCTTTAAAGTAATACAAAATTTCGTAACTTTAGGTGAAGTTAGCGGCCGCACTTAACAATGGTACCTACTATCAAATGCTTGCGATTGTGGGTTCGAATAATCCTAATTAAGACAAAACCTTTTCGTTGTTTCATATAATTTAAAATTATGATAATTGATTTGTATTTTAAAGTAAAAATGATTGCAAATAATATTTAAACGTAAGGACAATTTATTGAATATTCATACCAAAAAAAGGTGTACGGTGACACCATACACTAATAATGCAGGAATGCTTATTCGTGCAATTTTACCTCATTTCGCTAATTAATATTAGTCGAGCATTCAGTACCTACACGATTAGCGGTCAGCGCGTGTGCTCCCTCGCTCCTTTATTACAACACACCTTTGGTCCGAACAATATATTTTATTAATCATTACAGCAAGCTTCACACATGGCCCTTCGAGCCAATCGGGCGGGACCTCGCAAGTTTCAGTATTCGTTTTCCCTTGGGAGAGACGTGTATTAATTGTATTAAGTAACTTGTGAGTGGACTCGTTCAGATATCAGCATATTGGATTGCAGTGATACGTTTGAACTGTAGAAATTCTTTGCATAACCGCAGAACTTTAGCAAAACGTTTGTAGCAAAACCCTAGCAGCACAGGGTGGCGTTGATAAGTTAATCAACAAGAGCACCGTCCTTAAGCATACCAAGCAGCGCCAGCAGCACTTCGGTATTTTAGCATCAGCAGCACTCGGCATCTACAGCAGCAGGGCATTAGTGACTCGCTACATCAAAGCAGCAGCATTTGGAGTGCAACAGCATACCAGCAGTTTCGTACTCACCAGTTTTGTACAGGTAAGTTCCATTTTTCACATAAACTAGCTAGCAACATAATGGAGGAACTTTACTATTCACAAATCACAACTGGAACTCATCGAAGCAATAAAGAAAATACCGATAAACATAAAAAAGGATAGCGTCGATAGGAAATCAGACGACTATTTTAAAAGACGACTAGAGTTGTTAGAGCAGTATTGGTCAGATTTTCAGAACAATCATTTAGCTATCTGTCAACTTGGGGTCACGGATCATATATATTTTATGAATTCCGAGCACGAAAAACTTAACAAAATCTATACAGCAACCAAGTCTCTCATCCATGAACAACGCTTACAGTTGTCAAGCAAGCCAACGCCTATAAAATCCGTTAGGGATAGTCAACCTATACAGGAGCAAGAGGACGCAGACCTAGCAAAAGCAGGACCATCGGGTTATGAGCAGCCAGCCAAAGCCACTATGTTACGTATAATGGAGTCAAAAGGCTCTACCAGCAAATTAGATGACATGCAGCGTAAACAATCAGCAAATTTTAAAGCATTCAAGAGATCAGCAGGGCTTATCGACCTAGACTCCACGTCAGACAAATGGGAAATGGAGGACGCCTTGAGAACACTGGTCGCAAATTGATTCCCTCCATTGGGAGATAGATAGCGAGATAGATGAAGAGGACGAGTACTACGAAAAAGTGTATATTCAGCACGAGCGGTCGTATATTCATTTAAAGAAAATGATAAATCAAAAGCTATGGAGTGTATCACATAGAGAACACTTCACACCAAAAATGGATATACCTGTATTTTCTGGAAGTTACCAACATTGGACGTCATTCAAGGACCTCTTTAGCGAAGTAATTCACAACAACCCTACCTTGCCGCAAGCGCAAAAAATGCAATTACTGAAAGGGAAGGTCAGAGGTAAAGCAGAAAAACTCATTCAGCATCTTCCTATAAGTTCCGATAACTATCATACCTGTTAGGAAATCCTAAACCATCGTTACCAATAACAATAAGATGCTTATATTTACGTGGGTTATCAATACTTTATTAGGCATACCGAGTGTGCAAACGTTAAGTCACAATAAGAAACTGCATGACGTAGCACTGGAAAGCTTGCATGCCATACGGAACTTAGGAATTGACATCAACACCTGGGATCCGCTTCTTGAGCATTTATTAGCACAGAAGCTGGATAACGAAGCGTATGGAAGTTACATAGATTCCCTTAAAAATTCTAGGGAGCTACCGATACTGCAGGAATTCTTGGTACTACTTAGAGAGTAAGTTTACGAGCCTGGAAACTTATCGCAGGAAGCTAGATCAAGCAACACCTAAATCAAGTTATCATACAAATGGCAATGTTCCCGAAAACCAAACGGCAAATCGACATAACTGTAACTTTGCCAATAGATACAATAAGCCGCAGCCGTATTCAAAAACTCTACACGTGTCCACCACAAAATGTTAATTTTGCAATCAACAACATGCCATGTTTAACTGCGCATAGTTTTTACAATTGCCTAATGAAGCGAAATTACAATCGGTAGCAAAATTAAAATCGTGCACAAATTGTTTATTTGATCATAATGGTCAGCAATGCATTTCTGTTAGGCGATGTAGCAAATGTAACGGAAATCATCACTCCGTTTTACATGACAACGGAATCAATTTCAAAAAAACAAAGTCGCAATGACTGCGCACGTATCTCAGAATGATCTAGGTACGAATGAAGTACTTTCAGCTACAGCCTTGATAAAAGTTGCATCGATGGATGGATCGTATCATATTTTAAGGTTCGTCGTATATAAGTCGTCATATTTTAAGGTCGTTCTTTTGATTGATCCTGGTTCACAAGCATCTATAATAAAAGAAAGTCTTCCTACTTTTCAGAATGTGTCCTTGGAGTGCACCGATCGCCTTCAGCTTTTGGGAGTTGAGATTTCCTCGAACCTAAACTTTGGGCGGTTCATTGAGTCCAATGCCAAGGTGGCGTTATCGCAAAGGTCCGGCGGTACTTCACACCGTGCACCCGGGCCGCTTCTAATGTTGTACAAAGCACAGGTCCGCTCGTGTGTGGAGTACTGCAGCCACATTTGGGCTGGTGCTGCGAAATGTCACCTGGCTACTTTGGATTCGGTGGAGAGGCGTGCGAAGAGGCTGATTGGCGACCCAGACTTAACTCGAAACGGTCTCCAAAGCCTGGAGTACAGGCGTAGAGTAGCCAGACTTTCGGTCTTTTATAGGATACATTCTGGCGATTGTGCAAGGGAATTGCATGATTTAATTCCCCCATCTCCGTTTTACCATCGGACGACCCGTCGTACGGCGACTTTCCACCCTTACGTTGTTGACACCACTATGATCCGGACGAAGCGTTTCGTTTCTTCTTTTATATGCATCAATCTAAATTCTTCTTTGACCTTATGATACCTGTCGGGCGGAAGGGGACGCGATCGAGCATGTACTGGCGGACCTGTAACCTCAATATGATGGTAAAAATCACTGCTAGACTCTTTTTCCAAATTTTTAAAGGAAACTGGTTTAGTTATTTCCGAAAATTCTTTTAATAAATCTAAAAATTGGTGATTGCTTTCAATATAGTGCTTAATGAAGGTTCATAATGATCAATTATGCTGCCGACTGTTAATAAATTTGTTATTGTTGTGTTACATCTGCGATAACAAAAGTCCAGCGATACTGACGACGAAGGTTTAAGTTTACCTATAATGTTTTTGTACCGTACGTCTTCATTTCACTGTTATTTGCCGCAAATAACTTATAATCTGAAAACAATTTTGTCATTTTTTGTTTTTTTGTAACCGGGATGACAGAAACGTTCGCGCCAGTATCTACTAAAAAATTATATCCGTTTTATCTATCAAATATACAAAGACGGTGATTACTACCAGGTACAAAATCGCTCGTCATCGATTGTACCGATCTTAGTTTTCCGAAGGCGACTTCCACGCACATGGCTTCTCACATCTATTTGCCCTCTGTCTGTACCGGAAATGGAATCTGCATAGCCAATTAGGGTCATTTTCATTCCTCGGCCTTGAATTTGATCTCGACCTGCCTCTGAATGGTGCACGTCCACGTCCAAAATCTTGTCCACCTGAAGCACTGCGACGATGCTCCCGCACTTCCTCTCGCAACGCAGCAACTTCTAAATTTAGATTGCGCATTTGTATTAAAATATCGCTCACCGGAATTTGACAATTATTTCATGTTTGGGAACTGCTGATCGCTGCCATCTCCCCTCCTGGTATGTTTTCAATAATCTTGTCAGCAATATTGGCCAAATTTTCAAGGGTTTGGTCTTGACTTACAACCAACACGGCTCTAATAGATGCTGGAAGACGGGATAACCACAAGTTACACAACGTTTGATCCGATACTTGTGTATTTCTGCCTAATTCTCGCATACGGCGTAATAACTGCGATGGCTTTTGTGATCCTAATTCAATTTCACTAACTAATTTCTGGAACTGCCTTCCGGCACTTTCCTCGTAAACTTGCAACAGTCGCTCTTCGCACACACACAGCACTCACACCACACACACACACACACACACCAGCGCACACGCACACACACACGCACGCGCACGCACGGATGCGCAGTCGTACTTTTCGTCGTTGGTGGTGCTAGTAATATGTCGCTCACTTGTTGTAATGCATCGCGACTTAATTTTGCAACAATTACGTTAAACATAGCTTCTTCTCCCTGTTTTTGAGGTCCCAAAATACTCTCTATCTGTGCTAACCATAAACGCGGCATTTCCATCCAAAATTCCGGTAAGCGCGACTGGACACTGAGAGCGGCTAATTCTGCACTTAATTTATCTGACGACATACCTTGATCTGTATCCAGCGGTTGCGGTGGTAGTTGATTGGTACCAGACTGTTTTTGCGGCGTTTGGAACATCACAATTTTTTTATTCTACTATACCTACACTTAAAATTACACTACACTAACTTAATCCAGGTAGTGCTCTCACTAAAATGTTCGATCGGGGTCACCAATGTGCGAGTCTGTGCCCGCAATATAACTTGATTAGCTTTAACTTGATCTCTTTTATTTTAGTGAGAGGGTCCTACACCGTTAGTGAGTTACTGGCACTGACCTTTAATTAAAATAACCAATTTGCTTATTCATTTAATTGCTGAATGAAGAATGTGTCGATTATTATTCATCAACTACAAAACGGCGCAAAGACGGTCGGTAGGTAGTAAAATTGCCACTAAAATCAGATATCAGTGAAAAACTAGGTTCATCTATGCAGAGGGCAATAGCACATTTCCAAAATCTGGAACGTAAATCTAGCAAACCATCAGTTCCAGCAGAACAATACAGGGCATTCATCAGTGCGTACATAGCCATAAGACATATGGTGCCTAGTTACAGCGATCAAAACAAACAAGCGCTATCGTGTTACTTGTCGCACCATTCAGTGCAACGCGCACAATCAGCTACTACAAAGCTACGAGTGGTATTTAACGCGTCAGCGAAAACGTCATCAGGATATAGTTTGAATGACCTGATGTACCAAGGTCCTAATTTAGAACAGGATCTACAAGAACTGATACTGAAGTGGCGGCAATATCATTATGCTTACACATCAGATATCGAGAAAATGTACAGGCAGATAATGGTGGATGAAGCAGATCAGCAATATCAGCAAGTCGTCTGGAGGCATGCGCCAGACCAAACAATACAAACGTACAAACTTACTACCGTCACATACGGTACAAAATCAGCACCGTTTTTATGTATATTTGAAAATCTTATACATAAAAATATATTGGATTTTAAGAAAATAAGCGATATTCATAACATAAATACCAGGAACATACACAATCTTGCTGTACATCACACTCGTCTCCACAGAGTAGGCAACTCGTTCATGGGTCAATGTATACACTTTTACAACAAGCTTCCCATTGACATTCGAATCTTACCCATTAAACGATTTAAAAACCAAACTTTGCAAAAAGGGATTATTTATTTATTTAATTCAAGCCACTAGGGCCCATAGAAAATACAATACAAACTATAACATAAAAATACATGTAAACTAATATATAAAAAAATATCACAACAAATACAATATTATACTATTATAACTTAAAAATACTATAAATAGACATAACATAACAACTAAAACTACTGTACACGGATCATCGGCGTCGTGTTTCGCTGACTGGAGTCACGCAGCCGGCCACGAAACCGGCGGTACACAACACCCTTCGGCCATAGGTCTTCTTTCAGGAATTTGTCGAGATCATGCGTCGGAACACGTACCACGAACAACTTGAAGTACGTGCTGTGGCGCGGCTCCAACACCTCGACCCTCACAGTCCATTTAGACTTGACGCGCAGATACTCCACTATCTCCTTAGCCTTCGTGGAGTGATGCAGTCTGGACACGTATAGCATCGTCGTCGGTACTGCTGGACGCAGCAGCATGTTAGGTCCTGCCAGCGCAGTACCGCACTGGTTCCGACAAGGAGGCAAACGTTACGTGGCGTACGTTTATAAAATCACAGATTATTTAGAATACAAAAAAGCTTGGGACTGAGCTGCTCGCTCTGTTAAGCATTTTTGTTAAGCAATATGCGTAATTATAAGGTAAATTTTGTAAACATTTTCATTTTTAATGTCTGGACTGCTTCATCTAGTTAAAAAAAAAAATACATATGACGTGTAAAAGTGATCAGTGATCCTACTTGCTTAATAAACGATTTCATTTCATTTCATTGCCTTATAACAGTCGGCTTACTACTCTTATAATTCAGCAAGCTCATCAGCTTACCTTTCATAATGGACCGCGATTAACCTTATTTAATATTAGGCAAAGATACTGGATTATCGTTGGAAATAAAGCTGGAAGGAAAGAAGTGCTATAAGTGCATATAATGGAATAAAGAAAATAATAATAAAAGGCTATTATGGGCTTGATTCAGAAAGCTGTAATTCTGGACACGGCTCGCATTGTTAGGAAGTTCCTCTCTCTGGAGCCCTGACCGCCGGTAGCTTGGACCCTGTTCCCGATACCGGTGGGCTACTATTTTTTATATTTTTAAATGTTTTTTTTATATATTTTTTATGTAGAAATATTTAAAAATGTAATTAATAAGTGTATATAATGAAACTAGCTTTCCGCCCGCGGCTTCGCCCGCGTGGAGTTCGGTTATATCGCGCTTTTTAGATTTCCCTCGGGAACATCAAATTTTTCCGGGATAAAAGGTAGCCTATGTTCTTTCTCAGGGTCTAAAGATTGTCTGTGCCAAATTTCATCAAAATCGGTTGAGAGGTTTAGGCGGGAAAGCGTAACAGACAGACAGACAGAGTTACTTTCACATTTATAATATTAGTATGGATATAGCAATAATAATAAGGTCAACATTTCTTTTGATTTCTTTTTGTATGTTTAAAAAATATATCAAATTATTTACAGCAGTTTTCATATTTATATATAAGTACGTGAAATAAAATCAAAATAACAGAAACATTATATTTCATAAGGATCAATAACAGGAAATAGCAGATATCAAAAATTAAAGATGTACATCATGTACCTGAAGATTGTGAATGACATTTGTCATTGTCACCTCCACACCGATACGCAAGTATGATAAATATATGTTGTCTTCTCATCCGCATGAGCATCCATCGTGGGCGGTATTTCGAGAGAACGTTGAACAATAACTATAGTGTGGCAATCTGGCTAGACTAGCTCGCATCAAAGTCTCACATGCACTGATTACTGAGATCATGTATGCTGATGATTTGTGCTTCTTAGCAGAATCCACAGACGGCCTGCAACAGCTGATGTCTGCTTTTCATCAAGCCTGCCGTAAATACGGCTTAAAAGTCAGCGTCAACAAGACCGAGGTGATGTCTCTAGACGTTCACGGTCACGAGACACTGAATATAAAGCTTGGTGAGGATGAGTTGAAGCAAGTAGACAAGTTTCGTTATCTGGGGAACACTATAAGTTCTAAGTGTGACCTTGATGCTGAGATCAACAGCACAGTCGGAGCTGCAGCTGCAGCGTTTGGCAAGTTGTGTTCCAAGGTCTTCTGCTCACATGACCTTAAGCTAGCTACAAAAATATCCGTATATATGGCAATTGTGCTGCCAAACCTTCTATATTCCGCTGAGACATGGTGTGTGTACCGCCACCACATACGCACTCAAGATCGTTTTCACCTTAAATGTCTCCGATCCATTATGAAGATCAAATGGTCTGACAGAGTGCGGAATACCGAAGTCCTGCGACGAGCCAATGTTGGTGGCATTGAGGCTTATTTAATGCGTCGGCAGCTTCGGTGGTGCGGGCACGTATCACGTATGGCGGACGAAAGGGTGGCGAAACGCATCTCCTTCTCTGAGCTGGAGGAGGGCAAGCGAAAGCATGGCGGACAACTCCTCCGGTTCAAGGATGTCTTAAAACGGCACATGAAGAGGTGCAATATAGAACCCTCTGAATGGGAGCGTTTGGCAGCAAAACGGTCAGAATGGCGCAGAATGGTGTACGGACAAGTTCACGAGTTTGAGGAGCAGTGCAAAGCTGACCTCGATGCCAAACGTGACCAATTAAAGGCCCGCCCACCTGCTGCCATCACATGCAACTACATCGACGGCGTGCTTACGTGCCTTCAGTGTGCACGAAGTTTCGCCGCCAAGATAGGCTACATAAGCCATCTTCGGGCGCATGAGCGCCAAATCATCGGCTAGGAGTCGAAGTGGTCGCCGTGGCCGAAATCGGTCGGAACATCACACATTCACATAGTGTTGAAGTTCGATTCTTATTATTTTTACTGTACAGACACTTGGATCACTTTAATATTAAGTGATTACAATGATAATTTCAGATTAAAACAAATAAGAGCAATAGGTTAGAACCCATTTCAATAAAATATTCCAAGATGCTTATCCTAAAAAATCAATTAGAATAAAGTCAAAAAATAACAATAAAATAAAGTAGGTTACAAAAGGTATTAGAGTGTCAAGTAAAATGAAAAGAGTAAGATGGAAAGATTATAAAGTCAAGTACGTTCGAATTCATAGAAGAGTAATCAGACAAGCCAAAAAGCAAGCTATATCACGTTATTTAAACAGAGCAAAAAATATTGTGAAAGAAAATAGTGAATGAATATACTAAAAAGAACAAAAACAAGTAATGTAAAAATCTTATCTTATCAAATCAAATCATTTATTTCAAATAAACCAGTTACAGGCACTTTTGAATTGTCAGAAGGTCGGTCAGTCAATAAGATGAAGCTAGTCGCCCATTCCAAAGAGTAGGTACCTATGGAGAAGAACGAAAAATGAACGAAGATGAAAGAAAAATTTAAATGTAGAAAACAAAGTGATCACTGATCCACAGGATATTGCAAATACATTTATTGACAGTTTCATATTTAAATCTTCAATGGCAAGTAAAGATAAAGATGAAGCAATTTCTTTTCTGGTGCATTCGACAAAAAGAGTTGAAAGTGATATCTTTTTCAAAGCAACTACAACAAATCAAATTACAAAGTTGATTAGTAAAATGGCTAATAAACATGCGGCTACGACGACGTGCCGATTTCTATTATAAAGGAGAATAAAGAGATATTAGCTTTTCCTCTTTCTAAATTCTACAATAAATGTATGGAAGTCGCAATCTTTCCTCACCGGGTATGACTTTGCAGTTGGCTACTTTGCCGATGTGGTGCCTCCTAGTTAGTAGAAAATCGATCTGGGTAGCGCTTCGACGCTCCGGTAGTTGATAAGGTGCTCCGGCTTCTTTTTGAAGTAGGTGTTCACGATTGCAAGGTCCGCGGCCGCACATATTCGGAGAATGCTGTCCCCTTCCGCGTTGCAGCTACCGTATCCAAAGCCACCGTGAACACGCTCAAACTCGCCACACCTCTCACCCACATGACCGTTCAAATTAGTAGACGTACTGATTAGTACTCTAGATGACATAGGAGTGGGGCAAAAAATATGCCAATATTTATGCAGCTACCTAAGTCGCTACCTAAGTCTAAGGCACCTTATGATGAAAGATGAGACTAATCAACATAATTATTTTATAAGGTAGGTATATTGACCGAGGTTTGGCACAAGGAGACCCAATTTCCCCCCTTCTTTTTAATGTGCTTACAATGATTTGTTTCCATAAGGTTAAAAAAGTGGCTATGTGTCAATACACGGATGATTTCGTTTTGTATTGTTCTTCTAGAAATCTTAATCAAAGTGAACATGAATTTCAAGTAGCATTAGATACATTTTGTAATATTTTGGATGATATCGGTTTAGAATTATCGGCAATTAAATCTAAAGTCTGTATTTTTACGAGGGGATTTAGAAAATTGGAAATAGATTTAAACATAAATGGACATAGCTTACAGTTAGTAGATAATTACAAATATTTGGGTGTGTGGTTGGACAGGTCACTGCGGTGGAGTAAACACATCAATATGATAGCCGAAAAAGTACAAAGAAGCCTAAGTTTACTCAAAGTCCTGGCTGGCACTGCATGGGCTTACACCCTAAACATTTGAGACATGTCTACATAGCTTTGATCAGAAGTCGCATAGATTACAGCAGCTTCTTATATGATGTGAGTGCAAAGTGTCACGACAAACTAAATAAAATTCAAAATCAGGCTTTGAGAGTAATAGGTGGTTTTATCAAGACCACACCATCCACGTTATGGAAAGTGAGCTCTGGGTAGTTCCACTGTATCTACGAAGAAAATATTTAGGTTATAAGTTTTGCTTAAAATCTAAGTCGATAGAAAATAATATTACCAATAATTTGTTAGGTGAGCTCTACGATTTTCGGCTGAATAGTTATTGGAGAAATAAAAAGATTCATCTACTAACTTCTTTATACAATGAAGTGACCGTAGAACATGTAGCTTCATCAGATCCTTTGCTGATGTTTACTCTGAGGACATGGGTGACTAACATTAATATTCAAGAAGTAATTATATGGGATCTAGATGTAGTAAAATTACCTAAACAAAGCTATAATAGTGATTTATTAAAATTTGAAGTTATTAGAGAGTTACATTCGAAGTACAATGAATGGCTTAGTATATTTACAGATGGGTCGAAGAGTATAGAAGATCACGGAGCAGCCTTTTAAGTGCCTAGTGAACCAATACATTGTCAAAGTAATTGCTTTAAAATAGATAAGAAAGCGTCCATAATGACGTTGGAGCTTATTGCAATCTCTGAAGCACTTACGTTCTGTAGCAGTAGTCAACACAAGAATATTGTTATTTGCACAGACAGCAAAGTTCCTTACAACATTTAGCTCGATGCGCCTCTGGCCTCAGAGGTGTATCGGTAGCTTATGTTATTCTATCGAAGATAGATGAATTATTGCACAAAGGTGTTACATTGAGATTGCAATGGGTTCCATCGCATATTGGATTAGAGGGCAATGAAAGGGCTGACGTGCTGGCAAAATATGCAGCTAAACATGGAAAAGAAACTAATATAATTTTGGACTATTCTGAGGTGTTACCTAAATAAAAAAAAAAGTGTTATGAAAATTGGAAAGATTATTTTGACAAGCGTTCTTTAGACAAAGGGATTTGGTACAAAACTGTGCAGAGTCAGCCTTTTCGTGTGCCCTGGTTTATAAACAATAATTTAAGTAGAAAATTGGTTGTTGCGGCTCATAGACTTAGATCTGGACACATTCCATGTAATAAGTTTGCGTTCATAATGAAAAAAACGATGTCGCCTAACTGTGTGGAGTGTGGAGTTGTGGAAGACTTACACCACTTATTGATGGATTGTGCCCGGTACGAGTCTGGTAGAAATGACTTGTTCAGGGTCTTGGGGCTGAACAGACTTGAAATAGGCCCCCACTAGGTGCACCCGTGTAGATCAGCTTGTAGCCATTTCCAATAAGCCGGGATCTGCTGCCTTTCCACAGAGTCTCCTGCAGGAACGCCACGGCCACCCTCCGCCTGTGGAGAGTTTCGGCCAGCTCTCTCGGCGTCCAGTTAGCGTGCCAACGTTCCACGACGCGAAACGGATTT
Source organism: Sesamia nonagrioides (assembly GCA_017933935.1). NCBI lineage: Eukaryota > Metazoa > Arthropoda > Insecta > Lepidoptera > Noctuidae > Sesamia > Sesamia nonagrioides. Next base: position 73,392 of record JADWQK010000145.1, on the reverse strand, counting down.
TCATGGTTTGGGCTCGCTTCTTGAGCCGTGTCAGCCTCTAACACGGTAGCCCTAGCCCACAGGAGTCGGGCGAGGCTGTGACATGAGCATTTCTAGTTAACCTCTCCATGATTGAATGGCTTGTTTGGCTTTTACAAGTGCGACTGCCGTCTGACCACTCAACCCCGAAGGGAAAGCCGGCGTCAGCGCCCCCTTCGTAAGTCAGCAGGTACACCGTCTGGCAGGTGGAGTTGACTACATTTTTTATTATATTTTGTTATTACATTTTTTTTTATCTTAACCCGTGTTTTATTTTACCCCCAGTCGTACCTTAAATAGAATTGAAAATTAATACAAATTTCAATAAATAACAAGTCACAAAACAAATCGATGACTGCCGATGACATTCGATATAGGTACTTGTACTTACTAAGATTAAAGGTCGAAACCTACTATTAAAACGCAACGCGATGTGTAGTGCCGACACCCGACGCTCGTAGTGTACATAGGCAACACGCCACGCGATGTGTAGTGCCGACACCCGACGCTCGTCGTGCACATAGGCAACACGCCACGCGATGTGTAGTGCCGACACCCGACGCTCGTCATGCACATAGGCAACACGCCACGCGATGTGTAGTGCTGACACCCAACGCTCGTCATGCACATAGGCAACACGCCACGCGATGTGTAGTGCCGACACCTGACGCTCATCGTGCACATAGGCAACACGCCACGCGATGTGTAGTGCCGACACCCGACGCTCGTCGTGCACATAGGCAACACGCCACGCGATGTGTAGTGCCGACACCCGACGCTCGTCGTGCACATAGGCAACACGCCACGCGATGTGTAGTGCCGACACCGGCTTACACCGGATCATTCGTTGACATCATGTAATACCACCTTGCCACAGTCCTGTGTTGATGTCATAGTTCCTTCTGCTAATAGTGACATTAGCCGTGATTGTAATTATCTTAATAGTCTTAAACAAAGCTTGACTAATGATGTTGTGTTGTTCTGTGATGAGATAGGTTGGGCTATCTGAGTCTAATAAACAATTATTTTAAGAATTTGTATTTGACAAGAGATAGACATAACAATGTTATGTATTATCTTTCTAATTACTTTAAAAGACAGATAGCTGTGTCGCTATCATATTTTTTTTCTATTACAGCCAAGAATTTGGCTAAACAACTTGCTTCTTTTGAGCAATGCAATGACATTCTAATTAATTCTGCCAATAATTTGGTATCAGTTGACATCATTAATAATTTAAATTAGAAATTAAGACAATAGAGCCAACCTCTAGCTATAACAATATACAGGATTACAAAGGTAACTCGGGAGGAAATTTAAAGTCAATAGATAATATTAATTTGGTGCATCAAAATATTCAAGGATTTATGAACAAAGATTTAGAGGTAGATTTATTCATGAACCATTATGGTATTGATATTCTTTGCATAACCGAACATTGGCTAAAAAGTCACCAGTTCTTGTTTAATTTTAAGAATCACCAGGTTGGTAGTTCGTTTAGCAGAATTAATGCTATACATGATGGCTCATTAATTTTAGTTAGTAACCTGTTGAAATTTAAAAATCGTAAAGACATTGTGGGCCTCTCTGTTGAACGAACAGCTGAAATTGCCTGTATACTCGTAGAGTTGAAGGGCTTCATTGTGTTAAGTGTGTACAGACCCCCTTCAGGATTGTATGACTGCTTTGAAAAGGTAATGGATGAAGTCTTACACAAGATTTGTGTTTCAAAGAAAGCCATTATCGTTTGCGGTGATTTTAATATTAATTTATTAGAGAACTCTGGTTATTGTAATAAAATTATAAGTCTATTTCAGTCCTACAATCTTGTAAACCTATTTTTGGGGAAATGGAAACCGTGGTCAGGGCAGAAAATTTTAGTCAATGAAAGACAGCAAAACGAGAAGATCATTCTTAAAGTACTGCAAAGCAACGGCAAAGAAGTGCATTGAGAGAAATAAGCAGCCAAGAAAACTACGTGTATAGAGAGTAACTCTCGAGTTATAGATACACGCCCAGTGAGGGTTGAAACGTGCTATATTTGTTGTGTACTGTACTTAATTAAATATAAAGTATCTTTGTGTGTTATTCAATTATTACCCAAAACTAAAAAAAAAAAAAAACAAAAGTAATAATAATAATAATGTGTTCGAATGCTCTCTCTGTTTCAGGTGCTTGAGCCAGCTGTCAACGTGTCGGCGCAACGACTGTCGGATCAGGTGCGGGTCATCCAGCGTAACCATATGCTGGATGATGTGGTACTTGATCGCCTACGCCTCGAGTCACGGAATAGTCATGTTACGCCTGCTTCGTCATTGGTCGCGGTACAACTTAACAGTGGTTCACCGCGACCCAACCACGTTGATGAAGAGGATGATGATAGGGCTATATCCGTGAGTCCCCAGTGCATTGAAAAATTGCGGAGCGCTTTGGAGGATGCTTTCTGTGAGTACCGCTCTACTCCGCCTGAACTTAGACCTCGTTTACCTCGATTGCCCATGCATAAAAAAAACAAGGCGCTGGTGTGTGCTCTAGACTCTCAGCTGTCTTATTATTTAAAAGACAGCAAAGATCTGATTGATACACATTCAATCTTGTACTGTGGAGCTATTGCGATATGTCGTGTGGCTCATGTCAAATTCCCAGATAGTGACAGAGCCACACGACCAAAATCAGCTGTACCAACTTGGCAGTGCAGGATTGAGCGTCGTATCGGAGAGACTAGAGCACTCATTGGCAAGCTAACTAGCTTCAGGGAGGGCAATACACGCCCTAGAGTGATGCGCTCTGTGAGGCGGGCGTTCTCGGGGACTGATACTAGTACTCGAGACTATTTGTTCCGCGTCACAGAGCGCATCGACTTTTTTAAGCAGAAGATTTATGCATGGGCAAACCGTATTCGTCGGTACAAGCGAAGAGTTGAGCGGTATTCTCAGAATCGCAATTTCCAAAGCGATGAAAGGCGGGTCTATAGAGCTTGGGAGCGATCAGACCAAGGTGTCACTGACACGTGCCTACCGGATGATGAAGCCACGTGTTCATTCTGGCGCAATATCTGGTCGGTGCCTGTCAGTCACACCGAAGGTAGTTGGACTCGGGTTGTTGAGCGAGCCTGCGATCCAGTACCAGAAATGGGGGCTATTACCATCTGCCCCCAAGATGTAGCTCGTGCAGTCCGTCCGTTGCCTAATTGGAAGTGTCCAGGGCCGGATGGGCTGCACAACTTTTGGATCAAATGGTTCTCCATATTATGAGATGATTAATCTCGATTTAAATAATATCAGATACAAGAAAACGCGACCTCATGTTCAATATATTTTAAATCGAGATTAATCATCTCATAATAGGTTATGGGCCCCTTTGCTTTCACTTAAATATTTGTTGGAAACTAAGCATGGAGCTAAGTAAAATGCAAATACGTAAGCTTGATGGAAATAACTGGATACAATGGAAGTACCGCATGTCTGCTCTGTTACGGGGCATGGACGGACTTTTGGACATTGTTCAGGGAAATACTCATAAACCGAAGAAGCCTGTAGCTGAGGGCAGTGATGTTGATTCTGCGTCCGCAGTGGCTTTGATGAACTACAACAAAGAGTTGTCGGAGTATGTTAAGCTGGAAAGTATTGCGTTACTACTAATTACAAGCAATATATCAGATGAAATTTTAGACAAGGTGATTCGATTCTCTCACCCTAAGGACGTATGGGATGAACTGCATAGAATCTATGACGGTGTCAATGAAGACAAGTTATACGAAGTATGCATGGAGTTCTTCAAATTTCAAAAGGATACTGCTGATGACATGTCAACTCATGTATCAAGGTTGAAAAATATGTGGCATAAACTGAATCAGGAATTATTTAAAACTGAAGAAGGTAAGCAATTACCAGAAATACTTTTAATCTGCAAGATTTTAGATACACTGCCAGAAAGTTATTTTTCATTTAAATCGAGTTGGATGTTGATGTCCAAGAAAGACAGAACTGTAGAGAATATTACCAGCCAACTTTGTGCACATGAAAAAGCTCTAATAGGAAGCACGGAAGGCACGTCTAGCGAAGCGCTTCTCATGAAAACAAGGAAGAAAGGTGTTGAGAAAAAGAAGGAAGAGACATCAGGAAATAAAAAAGTTACCAAGTTCAGATGTCATATCTGTAAAGAGGTTGGTCACTTTAGGAAAGATTGTCCAAATAAAACTATTAAGGAAGATAGAAGGAATAGTAGTGATAGCACCAATATGATGGTACTACTAAATCTGTCTGAAAATAATATCCAAGATCGTGAAGCATGGTTTGTTGATAACGGAGCAACTCACCACGTTACGATGAGAAGAGATTTATTTGAAAGTTTTGAGCCCTTCAGTATACCTCACACTGTTACTACGGCTGATGGAAACGTAATAGAAGCCATAGGAAAAGGAAAAATTAGAATAAAATCTAATGTTGGAAAAGAATTTTACCTTAGTGATGTCTGGTTTGTTCCTAGTATTAGCAAGAATCTTTTTTCAGTGCTAGCGGCACAGGACAAGAATACAAACAGTGTATTTGAGTCACGAGTAACTATATGCTGTATTAAAGTGAATGGAATAGTTACTGTGACAGGAACCAGAACTAGGTATGGTGGGCTATATAAGCTGAATTGCAAAGCAATTAAACCGAAGGTAGCTGCATCGATTAATGCAGTAGATGCCTTGCAGCTGTACCATGAACGCATGGGCCACCAAGATAAAAGGCATGTGAAAAGTCTTATAGAACGAGAATTGAATATAAAGACAAAGGATAATGGCATATTGTGCGAAGGATGTATTTTTGGAAAAGCTCACAGACAGAAGTTTGGGAGTAGAGAAAAAGCTAAAATGCCTGGAGAACGCATACATTCAGATGTTTGCGGTCCTTTTCCGTTTTCAGTCTCGAAGTATCGATATTTCGTCCTTTTCAAAGATGAACACACTCGTTTTCGCTACGTCTACTTCATGAAAACAAAATCTGAAGTACCTGAAAAGCTGAAGCAAATGCTGGCAGAAGCTAGAGTAGCAGGACACACAATTAGAGAATTCCTGAGTGATAACGGTGGAGAGTTCGACAATGAACAAGTTAGAAAAGAATTAGCGAAATACGGAATACACCAAAGACTAATAATGCCGTATACGCCTGAACAGAATGGGTGTAGCGAAAGAGAAAACCGTACGATCGTAGAGTCAGCAAGAGCTATGATGCATGCTCATGAAGAGTTGCCTCAACAATTGTGGGCGGAGTTGGTACAGACAGCTGTTTATGTTTTGAACAGGACGGGACCAACTTCCGTGGAACACAAGACTCCGTTCGAGCTTTGGTTTAGGAAGAAACCTCGGATAAAGCACCTGAGAATAATTGGCTCAGTTTGCTATGCACATATTCCTAAGCAAAAACGAAAAAAGATGCATAAAAAAGCTACGAAATGCGTACTGGTTGGATATGATAATGACGACGGGTATAGACTATGGAACAAGGAATCCAAATACATAGTCAGGTCAAGGGATATCATATTTGACGAAAAGCCATTGGAAACGAAATTCCAAGAGCTAGATGAGGAGGTCACAGAAGTGGAAATTCCCGTTCCAGTAAGAAGGGAGTATGTAGTGACACCCAATAGGATCAACAATCAAGTTGTAACGATCGATAATGAGACTGATAGTCCGGTTATAGAAGAAGACAATTTTGATGATGCTTTATCGACTCATGAAGAATCTTTTGAACCAAGGGGAGGAAATGATGTTGATAATGATGATCTGGAGCAGATGGTTGGAAATGATGACGTTAATGAAGATGAAGATAATCTTGAGCAACTAATTAACGCACAGAGTGATCGAATTCTGCGAGACCGATCATTGATCAGACATCCGGTCAGGTTCAAAGATTATGTTATGGTTACAAACGGATTTGTCGAACCAACATGTTACAGAGAAGCAATATCCTGTAACGAAAGTGAACTTTGGAAGAAAGCCATGGAAAACGAGATAAATTCTCTTAACGAGAATGACACGTGGGTTTTAAAAAAGTTGCCAAAAAATAGAAAAGCGATACCATGTAAATGGGTTTTTCGCGTGAAGCTGAATGCTGATGGATCAGTCGACAAGTTCAAAGCAAGACTAGTGGCTAAGGGTTTTCGCCAGAAAAAAGGAGAGGACTATGATCAAACTTTTAGTCCTGTTGCGAAAATGACCACGGTGCGGACTGTGATTAGCGTAGCAGCAAGCGAAGGTATGAAGATGTGTCAGTTTGATGTGTCGACGGCATTTCTATATGGAACACTTTCAGAAGAAGAAATTTATATCAAGCAACCCGAAGGCTACGATGATGGTTCTGGAAGAGTATGCTTACTGAAGAAAAGTCTCTATGGGTTGAAACAAGCCCCGAGATGTTGGAATCAGAGAATTCTTAGTTTCTTCAAGGAAGCTGACTTTAAAATCAGTGAAGGGGACACTTGTTTATTTGTAAGAGAGAAAGACCACCGGAAATTGATTGTGGTTCTCTACGTTGATGACGGGCTAGTAGCTGGAACAGATCAAGAACTCATTGATGAATTTATTGAAGAGCTCAAGGAAAGGTTCAAGATAACAACTAAACCAGCTACCTATTTTCTAGGTATAGAGATTTCAACCAGAGAAGGTATTGGAACAGTAATACATCAAACATCTTATGTTAAGAAAGTTTTTGAACAGGTTTGGAATGCAGGACTGCAAACCTGTGACTACACCAATTACCAAGGAGGACATAGTCTCTAAAAACGAGAACGATGAGTACGTTCTGAAAAACTATAGGCAAATAGTTGGAGCACTTGCATATTTAATGGTCGGAACAAGACCTGATATTGCATATGCAGTAAGTGTAGTGTCAAGGAGGCTGGAGAAACCGACTCAAGCGGATTGTGTCAGAGTAAAACGTATCATAAGATACCTTCAGTACACAATTGATCTCGGCATTATGTATAAAAGGAACTATAAAACTGGAATTATAGAATCATACAGTGATGCTGACCACGCAGGCGATATGGAAACTGGAAGATCGACTTCTGGAGTACTTTGCCTATATGCCGGAGGACCAATCTCCTGGATGAGTCAGAGACAGCAGAGTGTCGCTATTTCGACGACGGAAGCTGAAGTGATCGCTGCAAGTGAAGCTGCGAGAGAATGCGTATGGTTGACTCGGCTCTTAGGAAGTCTTGTACAACTGAAAAGTCTTCCTGTGTTACAAGTGGATAACGAAACAGCAATAAAATTAGCTGAGAATCCAGAGTTTCACCGACGCACCAAACACATCCGTACACGTCACTTCTTCGTAAGAGAGCTTGTGACTAATGGAGAGCTGCTAATAAAGAAGGTAACAAGCGAGCTTCAATTAGCGGATCTTCTAACTAAGCCATTGCCCAGGGCTAGGCTTCGTAAGCTTGTGGATATTATGGGACTACATTGAGAGAAGGTGTTAAAGTTTATGTATAGAAACTTTTTGTAGTGCAATGTGTGTCACCATAGAAACAAAGCTGTTATCTTGTCTTGTCAGAAAATATAAAATATATTGAACATGAGATCGCGTTTTCTTCTATCTGATATTGTTTAAATCGAGATTAATCATCTCATAATACTCCAGGTCGCACGCTCGCTTGGCATCTCAATTCCAGACTGCTTTAGAGTCTGGTTCGCTACCCCAGTTTCTAACAACTGGAGTAACCCACCTGCTCCATAAATCAGGTAGCACCGCGGAACCCAAAAATTATAGGCCGATCACGTGTTTACCGACGGTCTATAAAGTTCTTACATCCATTTTGAAATCTAAAATTAACACGCATATTGACAGCAACTCCATCATGTCTGCCTCTCAAAATGGATGTAGGAGCGGGTCCCGCGGTACTAAGGAGCTACTCCTCATTGATATGGCCATTAGCCAACAGGTTCGTCGTTCCCGAAAGGATCTGTCGACATGTTGGATAGATTATAAGAAGGCCTATGACTCAGTGCCACATACATGGCTCAAGCGGGTGCTGGAGTTCAAATCAAATCAAATCATTTATTTCAAATAAACCAGTTACAGGCACTTTTGAATTGTCAGAACGTCGGTCAGTCGAAGATGAAGCTAGTCGCCCATTCCAAAGAGTAGGTACCTATGGAGAAGAACGGGCAAGAAACTCCATGGACACTCTTTTAAATTTTTAAGCTATTGTTACAAATATTTGATTACATCATTCATGTTGAAATCAACCGCGTGAGAACGATGCAGAAATATATTGTGCGCCGAGAGCGTCCATTATGGAAAACACACAAAAATCAGTTCAGAAATTAAAATACGCCGTGGCAGCTAAGAGATGACCAGTCCCCTCTGACGGCGTCCGTTCACGAACATGACGTATGGATCAGCATCATTCAGCTCAACCATATCGAAGGGAACCCAATGACCCAAAACACACGCCACCATCAGCGAGACATTTGAGTGAGCATGACATACTCTCAACAGCCAGAGCACAATTAAGTCAATAAAAAAGACTAACCCAACAAATAAATGCCTTACAGCACATACGTACATTGTGCTCACACGTTTGCCATGATGTTTGTTTGCGTTTGTCATACTAAGAAATTGAATCTACACAATGCTAAGATAGTTTTGTCTAAGGTTCAGCAGCTCCAACAGTGTTCCCGAATCTGTGGAAAGTTTAGCTCCTGTGTAGCTGTACAAGTGCCGAACACCTCTGTCAGCGATAGAATTCCGTAACGTACAATATGCTTGGCTACATATGTGTAATACAGGCTTTGAATAAATAACATAAACAATTACATATTAAAACTACAAGAGGAAAAATCAAAGAACAACCATTGTATAGAAATCGGACGCAGCTCAAGCCCAAGCCTTTTTGTCCTCAATATAATCCTTCACACTATAAAATGCTTTCTGACACAACTTACGTTTAATGAAGGATTTGAATTTATTCAGGCTCAGATCTTGAACCACTCTGGAAGTCCATTGTAAAAATGTATACATTGGCATCTGAAAGAGCCACCTATTTTCTTGAGCCTTGTTGTAGGTACAATAAATTTGTGCCTGTTCCTAGTATTTATATCATGGACATCACTGTATTTTTTAAACAATTTTATATTTTTATGAGCATACAAAAGATTTTCATAAATATATTGAGACGGCACGGTCAGTACATTAATCTCTTTAAATTTTTCTCTGAGAGAGTGTCTCGGACTTAATTTATAAATTGCACGAACAGCTCGTTTCTGCAAAACAAATATTGTTTGAATATCGGCGGCATTTCCCCACAACAGAATGCCGTACGACATTACGCTGTGGAAATAGCCAAAGTACACTAAACGGGCCGTCTCAACATCAGTCAAATTACGAATTGTTCTAACTGCGTATGCAGCAGAACTTAGCTTTTTTGACAATTTTTCTATATGTGAACCCCATTGAAGCTTAGCATCCAGAGTTATACCCAAGAACACTGTGCTGTCGTCAGATTTCAATTCTTCGCCCCTTATCAACACTTTAGTTTCCACCTGCCTCACGTGAGGTAGAGTAAACTTAATGCATTTGGTTTTTTTCTCGTTTATGAGTAAATTATTAACATTAAACCAATGGACTACTTTGGAGATGGCGCTATTTACATCATCAGTAACCTGCTGCTGACGTTTCAGTTTAAATAAAAGTGAAGTGTCATCAGCAAACAACACTATATCGTGGTTATCCTTTATTAGGTACGGCAGGTCATTGATGTAAATAAGAAACAAAAAAGGACAAAGAATTGACCCCTGTGGGACTCCCATCGTTACTAAAGATCCGGAAGATCTTTTTCCATTAACGTCAACGCTTTGAATCCTACCACTCAAGTAAGATGTAATAAGATCCAGAGCAGAGTTCCGGATCCCGTAGTGGCGGAGTTTCCTGATTAACGTATCGTGAAGAACGCAATCGAATGCCTTGGACAAATCACAAAAGATGCCCAAGGCATCGCATTTATCCTCCCATGCATTATATATATGACCTAGAAGTTCAACACCGGCATCAGTAGTTGAACGACCCCTTGTAAAACCGAACTGTTTGCTATGTAATAATTTATGTTTATTAAAAAAAATTAGCATTTGGTTTAAAATTAATTTCTCAAAAATTTTACTAAAGGTAGGTAGTACAGAAATAGGTCTATAATTTGTGGGGTCTGATGTACTACCAGATTTAAACAAAGGTATTATTTTACTATTTTTCATGAGATCAGGAAACTCTCCACAGTCAATACAAGCATTAAAGATAACAGCTAGAGTGGGTGCCACAATATCAATAATAGACTTAGCAACCTCCACCGAATGACCCTATAGGTCAGCAGTCTTTTTTACATTTAGAGTGTGAAAGATTTTAATTATATCTCTACTGATAACATGTTCAAAATGAAACTCCGAATCACAAACATTAACATTTTCTTTAAGCAAAGACTCGGCAACAGAAGGTGATGAGTTTAGGGATTTAGTAGTTGAAACAGGAATATCCGAAAAGAAATTTTCAAATGCCTCAGAGACTTGCGAGTCTGATTTAATTATGTTGTCATTAATAGACAGGCTATAGTCAGTATTTCTATCACTGGACCTTCCCGTTTCACTATTAATAATTTTCCAAGTCGTTTTAATTACATTGCCACTGTTTTTTATCATTGAACTCAAGTAACGTGACTTGGCCATATAACAAACTTGTTTGAATAATTTTGAATATTTTCTAACATACAAATTGAATTCAACAGTGTTAATATAAATCCTCTCATTGTACAGTTCATAAAGCCGAGTTCTACTTTTATGAATACCGATGGTAGCCCAATCAGAGAAAGATGCTTTACCATTAACAGAGATAGTCTTGGGAACAAAGGTGGAATCAAATAGCTTACAGTATATATTAAAAAAAATGTCATAGAGATGATTAGGATCAGCATTAACAGCACTGGATAAGAATGGCAATTTATTGATGAGATCAAATCTAAAAACCTCCAAGCGGCTTTCAGTTTTGGGGTTAACAGTGATATCCTTTTTGGCCACTTTTTACTATGGTTTGGAATAGTAATCCTTTGTCCGCAGTGATCAGAATCAAGTAAATTTAGTTGTATAAAGTGGATGCAACTCTACGCGCCTTCCTGATGACGTGTATGAGGACATGGAGGACAGTCCTTCGCTATCCAGGATGTCGAAATATTCAGAGGAATAGCGAACCGATAAGGATCGAGCGAGGTATATTTCAGGGCGATAGTTTGAGTCCACTTTGGTTTTGCTTAGCACTGAATCCTCTAAGCGCACTATTGGAGGATTCAGGTCTAGGCTATCGGTTGAGGAGAGGTGGTCAGGTTATATCGCATCTCCTCTATATGGATGACCTGAAACTTTTTGCTCACACCGATTTACAACTGAAGGAGCTACTGAAAATTACTGAAACTTTCAGTAGCGCCATCAGGATGGAATTTGGTGTGGACAAATGTGCGGTCATGCATGTTAAGCGAGGAGAGATTATGGAATCCGTGGGAACCCAACTCACGAGTTCCATAAACCTTAGAGCCCTCTCCGCATCCGAAACCTATAAGTATTTGGGTATGTCGGAAGCGTTGGGTATCAATGTTACTGACATGAAGCTATCGTTGAAGGAACGCTTCTTTGGCCGCCTGAAAAAAGTACTTAATAGTCTTCCATCAGGCGGAAACAAGGTGCGCGCTTTCAACGGTTGGGTCATGCCGGTATTGATGTACTCTTTCGGCATACTCAAATGGACTCAAACCGAACTTGACGCCCTGGATCAGAGGGTCCGTACGCTGCTGACTGCAAATCGATTGCATCACCCACGGTCATCGGTTATGAGGCTGTATATCCCGCGAAAATGTGGAGGTCGTGGCTTTTTAAACGCCAAGACCCTCCACAATCGCGAGGTATGCAGTCTCAGGGAATATTTTCTAGAAACCGACGTGGGGATGCATCGAGATGTGGTTGCGGCTGACAAGGGCCTCACTCCGCTCTCCTTGGCTAAAGAGAACTGGCGTAAACCAGTAGTGCTTGACACAAATGATCGCTTGGAGGTATCGAAGAGCAAAGAGCTTCACGGACGCTTCTTCAGAGCCCTACACGGGCCAGATGTAGATTTTCAAGCGTCCGTAGCCTGGCTACGTTTCGGTGACCTCTTTGGGGAAACCGAAGGTTTTGTCTTTGCAATTATGGACGAAGTTATGATGACGAACAATTACCGGAGATTCATTGTGAAAGACGGCACAGTTGACATCTGTCGGGCATGTCACCGGCCGGGAGAATCAATTAGACACATTATTTCCGGGTGTTCTCATCTAGCTAACGGAGAGTACTTGCATAGACACAACCTTGTAGCCAGGATAATTCATCAGCAACTTGCTCTTAAATACAACCTTGTGGAATCGGAGGTGCCGTACTACAGGTATATGCCCGACCCAGTTCTCGAACATGGCCATATCACATTGTACTGGGATCGATCCATCATCACTGACAGGACTAATGTTGCCAATAAGTCTGATATAGTGCTGGTGGATCGATCAGAGCGGCGTGCAATGATTGTTGACATAACCATCCCACATGATGAGAACCTCGTGAAAGCTGAGAAAGATAAACAAATCAAGTATCTTGACTTGGCTCGCGAGGTTGTCGACATGTGGGAGGTGGATTCAACAATCATTGTACCGATAGTCGTGACAGCCAATGGCTTAACAGCCAAGAGCCTCGACCAACACCTCAGGAGGCTCTCGTTAGGCAGCTGGATCAAGGGCTTGATTCAGAAAGCGGTACTGCTGGACACGGCTCGCATCGTCAGGAAGTTCCTCTCTCTGGAGCCCTGACCGCCAGTAGCTTGGACCCTGTTCCCGATACCGGTGGGCTACTATTTTGTATATTTTTAAATGTTTTTATGTGTTTATATAAATATTTAAAAATATCAATTATATGTATGTTAAATAAATAAACAAAATAATAATAATAATATTTATTTTTTCATTTAACAAAAAGTTCGTATTGTCGTAAACAATAATTTGGAGTACATATTTGTAAATATAAGGCTTATCATAAGTTAACAATACATAGGTACTCTGACTCCTAAACTAGGTGAAACCTGTGACTTAGGAGTCAGTGATTCTCCGCAAGATACAAAGCCATAATTCTAGTACAATCAGGACGGTTTAACAATAATCAAGGTGGTGGACAAAAACAGTAAAACCAATTAATAGAATAAAAGCAAATAAATGAGAAAAGATTAACTAAGTGGCGAGTGTAAGGTGTGAGTGTAGGTATAGGGAAGGGTGTGTGTGTGTGTGTGGGTGTGTACATCTGTGTGCGTGTGCGTGCGTGTGTGGGTGTGTGTGTGTGTGCGTGCGTGTGGGTGCGTATGTATATGTGTATGTAACCTGTGCGTACCATACTATAACACGGACGTATAGTTAAAGTGAACATCACTGTGAAATACCCAGAAGAAGATCCTCAGTATTATTATAATTTAGTGTTAGAAGATAGTCTCTAATTAAAGTTTTGCATTGGTATTTAAGGCAGGAGAAAATTTTAAATTTTTTGTTTAATAGATTGTACATGATAGTGCTTATAACATAATATTGACGTTTGGCAAAGGCAGTTCTATGGCGAACAGTAGGAAAAACATTGTGCTTGAGTCGTCCTGTAGGTTCTTTTGAGGGACGCGCTGAGTGTTTGCGTAGGACACACAGGAGCACATAGAGTTGTCTGACAGAGGACCTTGCAGTAGGAGTAGAGCTGTACAGTTGAATATCTTCGTGGAAGGGAGAACATCACTTTAAGGATAGCTCTTTGGGCTCTCTCAAGGCGAATAAATACATTTTGTGTGGCTCCACCCCAAACGGGCAGGCAGTACATTATGACGGACCGGCAAAGTGCAAAATATACTAGTTTTAAAATTTCACAATCAGCAGAGTTTCGCAGCTTATTAAAGACATATATTAGTTTACGTACACGCGACGAGACATTGATTATATGATGGTGCCAGTTGAGATGCTGATCAGTGAGTACTCCTAAATACCTCACGCAAGTGGATTTGGCAAGATTGGGGCAGCCGCACTGCGTGAAGGAACCACAGGTGTGAGCTTTTAGGGTTAGGGAATTAGAGGGAGACAGATTTGATCTAATGGCAAAGGGTACGTATGTCGATTTATCTACATTTAAGGTAAGTAAGTTATCGGACAAGTAATTCATCACAGAAGAGAGAGCAGCCTCGGCGTTATGATATGTTTGGTGCCAGTCATAACCATCGATGACAAGGGCAATATCGTCCGCGTACGCATAGATCTTGCAATTGTCCAGAGACAGTTTGCAGAGGTCATTTATATAAATGAGAAACAGAGTAGGCCCCAGGATGCTGCCTTGTGGAACGCCGTATGTAATTGGAAGCTCGTCACTTTCATGTTGCCCAATTTTTAAAATGATGAATAATATAAGCTAGATGGTCTATACCGACCTCGAGAAAAAAGATATGATGAATGAAAGAAAGAGATAGTATGAGGAATAAAAGTACGAGAGGCATACGAGCGAGAACTGGAATGAATGAGTAGAAATAGAATAGCACAAAAATGACTCCGATTATGTTGGAGGAAAATTGTAAAAAAAAAAAACCTATTTTGGAACCCACAAGAATAACACCTACTTGTGCCACGTGCCTAGATAATATTTTTACAAACATAATACCAAGCCACAAAGAAGTTTTAAATTTACTTGATTCTGATCACTGCGGACAAAGGATTACTATTCCAAACCATAGTAAAAAAGTGGCCAAAAAGGATATCACTGTTAACCCCAAAACTGAAAGCCGCTTGGAGGTTTTTAGATTTGATCTCACCAATAAATTGCCAGTCTTATCCAGTGCTGTTAATGCTGATCCTAATCATCTCTATGACATTTTTTTTAAGATATACTGTAAGCTATTTGATTCCACCTTTGTTCCCAAGACTATCTCTGTTAATAGTAAAGCATCTTTCTCTGATTGGGCTACCATCGGTATTCATAAAAGTAGAACTCGGCTTTATGAACTGTACAATGAGAGGATTTATATCAACACTGTTGAATTCAATTTGTTAGAAAATATTCAAAATTATTCAAACAAGTTTGTTATATGGCCAAGTCACGTTACTTGAGTTCAATGATAAAAAACAGTGGCAATGTAATTAAAACGACTTGGAAAATTATTAATAGTGAAACGGGAAGGTCCAGTGATAGAAATACTGACTATAGCCTGTCTATTAATGACAACATAATTAAATCAGACTCGCAAGTCTCTGAGGCATTTGAAAATTTATTTTCGGATATTCCTGTTTCAACTACTAAATCCCTAAACTTACTCCCTACCTTCTGTTGCCGAGTCTTTGCTTAAAGAAAATGTTAATGTTTGTGATTCGGAGTTTCATTTTGAACATGTTATCAGTAGAGATATAATTAAAATCTTTCACACTCTAAATGTAAAAAAGACTGCTGACCTATAGGGTCATTCGGTGGAAGTTGCTAAGTCTATTATTGATATTGTGGCACCCACTCTAGCTGTTATCTTTAATGCTTGTATTGACTGTGGAGAGTTTCCTGATCTCATGAAAAATAGTAAAATAATACCTTTGTTTAAATCTGGTAGTACATCAGACCCCACAAATTATAGACCTATTTCTGTACTACCTACCTTTAGTAAAATTTTTGAGAAATTAATTTTAAACCAAATGCTAATTTTTTTTAATAAACATAAATTATTACATAGCAAACAGTTCGGTTTTACAAGGGGTCGTTCAACTACTGATGCCGGTGTTGAACTTCTAGGTCATATATATAATGCATGGGAGGATAAATGCGATGCCTTGGGCATCTTTTGTGATTTGTCCAAGGCATTCGATTGCGTTCTTCACGATACGTTAATCAGGAAACTCCGCCACTACGGGATCCGGAACTCTGCACTGGATCTTATTACATCTTACTTGAGTGGTAGGATTCAAAGCGTTGACGTTAATGGAAAAAGATCTCCGGATCTTTAGTAACAATGGGAGTCCCACAGGGGTCAATTCTTGGTCCTTTTTTGTTTCTTATTTACATCAATGACCTGCCGTACCTAATAAAGGATAACCACGATATAGTGTTGTTTGCAGATGACACTTCACTTTTATTTAAACTGAAACGTCAGCAGCAGGTTACTGATGATGTAAATAGCGCCATCTCCAAAGTAGTCCATTGGTTTAATAATAATAATAATATAATAATAATAATAATTTATTTCGGACAGTATCCATATTTGGTTAGTACTACAAAGATCTTAAGCCTATGTTAGTAATAATAAAAAAGTAAAAAAGTAGAAAGTAAGACAATATTAAATTATTTGCGAGCTCAGCCAGACACTCCTTACTGTCTGACTAGGACCCGCATGAAAGTCTCCATTATTTTGGAGTCGATCCCCTCAGCAACTACTCTCAAAATGCTGCTAGTGCTACCCCGTACTCTACGTAGCAAGGAAGCGGTTCTCTTACGTATAATGGCATGAAAGCCATCAACACGGGCTTCCGCGAACATGCCAGATGCACTACAGAAACGGGGCAACCCCAGCAACATCCTGAAACCGTTGTTGTATTGTACTCGCAGGGCACTGAGCGATCTCTGTGTATAACAAAACCACAGACTGCACGTGTAAAAAGTCTGGCAGTACGCTTTAAAAAGAGTGATTTTAACATTCTCGTTGTAATGAGCAAACCTGCGTGCCAGCATGTTATTCTTAACCGCCAGTGCCCTGCGCTCCCTTTCAATGTCCATTTGGTCATCAAGATCTTCGGTAACATAGTGTCCCAGATATTTAAAATGACTTACCCGCTTGAGTTCATTATCATTCAGCGTCAATTTGGGCACACTAGATGGGCATTTACCAGAAGACTTAAAGACCAAATACTCACTTTTCGTGCAGTTATACATGAGGCCATGTTTCTTCGCATAACTCTCACAAACATGTAAAAGCTGCCTCATCGCACCGACAGCTGGGCTCAGCAGCACCATGTCGTCAGCATAGCTGATATTATTAATACAAACATTATCAACCGAGCATCCAACACGCGTGCTGCTGAGCTCAACCAACAACTCGTTTACATACAGGTTAAAGAGCTTGGGAGAAGTCAACCCACCTTGTCTCGTCCCACACTCCAACCTGTACATTTCAGACAGTGTACCTGCCCACCTAACATTATTTGTCTGATTAGCATACCAGTAGCGAAAGAGACGTTGTACCTGCGTATGCACTTCCGTTTTCTTAAGCTTTTCCCACAGCAAGTCATAAGACACCAGGTCAAAAGCTTTTGACAGGTCGAGGAAACATGCATATACAGGTGTACTCCTCTGTGTATAGTACTGGACGGTGTGCTTAAGACTCAGAATGGCACTTTCAGTAGACAGTCCGGGCCGAAACCCGAACTGAGCATCATGTATATCAAGATGTTTCTCGAGCTCTGAATCAAGCACAGCGTCCAGCACCTTCGCCACCACTGTCGCCAATGATATAGGCCTGTAATTGCCCTTATCAGACAAGTCACCCGTTTTATTTTTTATAATTGGCACAACAATAGTTCGCATGAGGTTATTGGGTAAGTATGAATGACTCAGGCATAACGTGTAGAACATGGCCAGGACGCGTGATAGATGGATGCCAGCATACTTTAGATGTTCAATGCTGAGCCCATCATGACCCGGCGACCTGCCCCTGGACATCTTTTTTATTATACCAGACACTTGCTTAACAGTTACATTAAACAAGTCACCAATCATGATAGGATCCGCGTTTGGCCACGTCTTTGAAGGACCAAGTGGTGAACTCACCCGAAAGTGTTCTCTAAATAGGTCAGCTATGAATTTACTGTCACTCATACCTCCCACACTCACAGGGATGCCAGGCTTAGTATTTAATTTGTTAGTCGCCTTCCAGAAATCACCAAATTTCTTTGATGAGTGGCAGTCAGCAATTATGTTCATTTTAATCTGTTCACGATTGTCTTGACACCATTTCAGTTTATTTTTAAATATTTTTCTACTTTCACACATTTCTACATACAAACGACCTTCCCTTGGTCTATTATTCCCAACCCAGTTATGAAATTTGAGTCTGGCATCCCTATGTGCTTCGCGTACATGTTTATTCCACCCTATCACATGCTGTTTTTTACTGGACTTAAATGTATAACTACCACAGTTACTGTTGATAGATGCATCTTTTAAAGTACTGATTATGTCATTATACATTGAATCCAGCAAATTTCTGTGCTCCAAATTATTGCAAATATTAAAACTGCACTGTCGAAATTCTTTAGGAAAATCTATAGTTTTAAGTTTATTATTACAATATTCTCTGTACTTATCTATTTGTTCCTAAGTTCTGTTTCCCCACGTAACATTTCTGTTTATACAGTCGTCATCTTTAAAACTAGCTTTACTTATAATTAAGTTTAAATCACATTGAATAACAAGCGGCAAGTGATCTGACCAATACGTGTCGTACTTTATAGTAACATCGCCTACCGTTTGCCAAGCGGAATGACTCACAACACAATGATCGAGCCACCGAGTACAGCCATGTACATCACTTATAAATGTATAGTTATCAGTTACATTGCCTAACTTATTAATGTCTGCGCATATCCATTGTTGATCTGCACATAAGTTATCCAACTCTTTACCGAATAGTTCCCCCGGATGCGCATTAAAGTCACCTAGGACGTAGACAGCTTCTACAGAACTACTTTCAACTATGGCACATACCTCGCTAAAACAATCCGTGAATTCGGGTAAATGATCCACCTCGTCAGTGGGCATGTACACACTAAATACTAAAATATCACGGTTACCCGCAATAGCTTTTATCGCACTAATACGCGGATTACTGCACTCAATCACTGACACTTTACTAAATCTGTCTTTCCGCCACAGTATTGCCACTCCACCATAAGGCCTTCCCCTCAGAAGGCCCGCAGAAGTATCGACAGCCGACGTGCCGGTGTATGCAAAGTCTGTGTGTATTGAACCGAGTACCGGTATGTCATGTGGTAGCAACCATGTTTCTTGTAGTGCTACGATGTCTGCTATCTCACACAATCCTCTCACGCAATCAATAGACCTTTTAACAGATTTGCAATTAAAGCTGATGAACGTAGACGTATTTTTATTTGTAGTCACTTGTGCAGCCATTAATGTTCTTCCGTAGTTCCACTGTTCTCGTTACTAGATCTATTAACATTGTTACTAGTTTTGTTAAAATAAACAAAACGGCGAAATGACACACCTTCCGGCCATAAGTTGTCATTTAAAAACAACGCAAGCTTGTGGTGTGGTACAAGAATTTTATATGCATTGTAATTTTTCTCCTGCCTTATATTTATTTTCTTAAGAACAATCGAAGTTTGCGTCTTAGATAGGATATATTCACTGATATCATTTTCTGATGTCTGCTTATCCACATTCGTAATAAAGAGTGGAATTCGAATATCAGCTGCTCGGAATTTATTGTTCGGTTCCATTACAGCTTTCCCCTTGTTTCCTTGAAAACGAGATTTTGGTTTCTTTCTTTGTACCAACGTCCATTTATTACCATTTTCATTACTTTGTGTTTTCTTATCGCTACCGCTATGCGCTTGTGGCACAGACCGCTCCGAACTACTACCCTCGACTGGTCTCTTATCGGTCTTGTGGTGCGTCGATACCACTGTGGCGGGAGTCCTAACAGGCACAGATATCTGTTGCATGACGGTGTTAGACTCGTTTATTCCGCTAACGGGCGACAACAAGTTTTGCGTAGTGATTACTTTTGTATTAGTTGCTGCCGAACGGTCAGATTTCTCAAAAAAGTGGGGTAGACCCATTGGCCCACTGTCCAAGCATGTACTTGTTGTACTCCAACCTCCTCTTTTACAATTAATGTTCTCTGGAATATTCCTCAACTGATGTTCGTTATTTGATAGTTCTTTTTTAAATTCTTCGAATTGATCATTAGTTACATAACATTCTTTCACTGTACGTAGTTCGCTTTGCAATAATAGGAGGTCTTTTAGCAGTCTAGTCACATCTATGTGATCAAAAGTGACCGGTGGTAACTTGTGGAGTTCTCGTGCTACGAATATCGGCACCTCTTCTGGATCAACCTCTTTCAACAACGTTATGACATCGTGTAGATCTCTTTTCGACTTGCCGTCCCTTTTGCGTGAAATTTTTCGCTTCGAAGTCGTGATCGACTCAAACAGCAGACTTTTCGCGGCTTCAATATCCTCGGCTGAGAAAGTCGTAACACACAATCTCACTAGACCTTCTTCATCCATCACTTGCATTTTGTTTTGAATGAATGCTAACAGTTCACATATCACAATATTGCAGTTATTACACTTAATTACTTGAGACGTCATTTTTGACTACGGAGGTCAATGACACGACCACACGATACGAGCGCGCGCGCGCTGATAAATGACTGATCAATGATTATATAATGATTATGATTAATGTTAATAATTTACTCTTAAACGAGAAAAAAACCAAATGCATTAAGTTTACTCTACCTCACGTGAGGCAGGTGGAAACTAAAGTGTTGATAAAGGGCGAAGAATTGAAATCTGACGACAAGACAGTGTTTTTGGGTATAACTCTGGATGCTAAGTTTCAATGGGGTTCACATATAGAAAAATTGTCAAAAAAGCTAAGTTCTGCTGCATACGCAGTTAGAACAATTCGTAATTTGACTGATGTTGAGACGGCCCGTTTAGTGTACTTTGGCTATTTCCACAGCGTAATGTCGTACGGCATTCTGTTGTGGGAAATGCCGCCGATATTCAAACAATATTTGTTTTGCAGAAACGAGCTGTTCGTGCAATTTATAAATTAAGTCCGAGACACTCTCTCAGAGAAAAATTTAAAGAGATTAATGTACTGATCGTGCCGTCTCAATATATTTATGAAAATCTTTTGTATGCTCATAAAAATATAAAATTGTTTAAAAAATACAGTGATGTCCATGATATAAATACTAAGAACAGGCACAAATTTATTGTACCTACAACAAGGCTCAAGAAAATAGGTGGCTCTTTCAGATGCCAATGTATACATTTTTACAATGGACTTCCAGAGGTGGTTCAAGATCTGAGCCTGAATAAATTCAAATCCTTCATTAAACGTAAGTTGTGTCAGAAAGCATTTTATAGTGTGAAGAATTATATTGAGGACAAAAAGGCTTGGGCTTGAGCTGCGTCCGATTTCTATACAATGATTGTTCTTTGATTTTTCCTCTTGTAGTTTTAATATGTAATTGTTTATGTTATTTATTCAAAGCCTGTATTACACACTATGTAGCCAAGCATATTGTACGTTACGGAATTGTATCGCTGACAGAGGTGTTTGGCACTTGTACAGCTACAAAGGAGCTAAACTTTCCACAGATTCGGGAACACTGTTGGAGCTGCTGAACCTTGGGCAAAACTATCTTAGCGTTGTGTAGATTCAATTTCTTAGTATTGTATAATTGCATGGCAAACGTGTGAGCACAATATACGAATGTGCTGTAAGGCATTTATTTATTTGTTGGGTTAGTCTTTTTTACCCGACTACGGCAAAGCAAAAGGAGGGTTATGATTTTGACAGGCTATGTATGTATGTATGTATGTATGTAAGTATGTATGTATGTATGTATGTATACAACGTGTAACAAAAAGGGTATATACATAACAAAGGCATGGCATCTTTACATGATATCAAACGATATTGAAAGGGTTTTTTAATCCTATCTCTTTATGTTACGAAGTTATGAGGAAAAACACCGCCTATGATAGGCTACTATCATACTAATCGCTTAGAGATATTGAAGACATTTATCGGATTTTGGCAAGTAACGTGACGGGTAACGAGTAGTTATTAACGTATGTAGTGTGCTACCACGTTTGTCATGATTTGATTTTAAGAAACACACGAAACCGAAAATTTGGTGCCAATTTTTTGAGTATATTATTTTGAGTTGAAACCCTTCCGAAATCGTTTGATATCATCTAAAGATGCCATGACCTTGGTATGTATATACCCTTTTTGTTACACGTTGTATATGTATGTATGTATGTATGTATGTATGTTCATCTGTTCCCTCGTAATTTCTAAACTACTTATTCGAATTCGATAAATGACATATCATTAGAAGCGTCTTAATTGTCCGCTGGTTATAGGCTATATGGAGTTTCACAAAATCTAATGTGGCGCCCTCTAGCGGACAAAATATACAGAGTAAAAAAATAAAGTTAAGATAAATATGCCGTTTTGGTATCATTTGAAAGGGCTTAACTTGTACATTTTGAATATATATATATATTACTAGCATTTGCTTGTGACTTTACCTGTATTCATGGGCTGATTACATATAATTCACATCTTTTCGTTCATAGATAGCTTCTTTACTACTTATCGGAATAAGACCACTGCAGAACCATTAGAAGGGCCTTGATATTCTGTTGGTTATGAGCTATAAAGCTTGTCACCAAATTTAGTATTACGCCCTCTAGCGGACAAAAGTTCTATGTTAATACAAAATTAAAATAAATATACCGTATTTGGTATCATCTGAAAGAGCTTCACGAGTACTTTATGTTTGTACATAATCCCTAGTAATGCTTCGTAGAAATTTGAATGTAAACCAGGGTTTGGTAAACGGAGCGATGGGAGTGGTGAAGGCCTTCCAATGGCCTGCTCTTCGGCGTGATCAGTTGGAACAGGAGAACAGCCAAGCGCTGTTCTCATACAATTTGACGACGCATCCATAAAAGCAGATACTAACGGGCTTATCAAAATCGAGCCTTGCCTCACTGAATTTGACGGTTTGAGGGGTTCTGGGCAAATTCAGCGTAAAATGCTCCCGCTGATTCTTTCTTGGGGTTGTACTGTACATAAATTACAAGGTTGTACTCTAGATAAAAAAGTTACAGATCTAAGAAAGTCATTGTTTGCTAAAGGACAGGCCTATGTCGCTCTCAGTAGAGTTAAAACCATAGAGGGATTATTTATAAGTGCCTTGGATCATAATAAATTACTTAAAAAACCACATGACAGTCTATCGTTAGCAGAATTGGATAGATTAAGAAATCTTCCCAGGTCCTCTTAATATAAGTTTTTTTTTTAATAGTAGTAGTTTATAATTTAAACTAGCGCTTGACTGCAATCCCGTCTGATGTTAAGCAGTGACGCAATCCTTGATGCCTGCGCACTAGTTTATTAAGCCTATTCACTTAAAAAACTTAGGAATAGCAAGGATGACGGCGGTTGAGCCAGGTGATGCAATGTTAAATCCAAGACCAACACGACCAACCATGCTGCGCCAGAGGAAGATTGATCTGGAGACTCTCCATGACCAAACTCCCGACACAACAACATTTGGCGCATCGTACTCGCCACACAACGCAACACAAAGTGCTCAGACGCGTCCTCCGTCAGCTTCATCAGACATCATGCTGGAACACGACGAATCGCTTGGCGGCAAGACTTTGTCTAGTGGGTGGTAACTTCTGCCGGCAGCCGATGTTATGGCCTACCACCGTTAGAAAAACATCCAATCTATTTATACTAACGGCATCATCCACTAATTCATGACCCATTCGGTGCCATCGACGCAAATGTGCGTCGCTACTACGAAAAACCGGGAGCTTCATACGGGGAAACCGTTGCTATACGCGCTACGCTCCAAGCGCTACGAAATAGTATAAAAACTTTTTTACAAAAAAACAACCGACTTCCAAAAACCACTACAAAGTGAAAAATAACTAATTTCGGAAGTCGGTGTCTTTGGTTTTGTATATTCCTTTTTTGACACCGACTTCCGAAATTAGTTATTTTTCACTTTGTAGTGCTTTTTGGAAGTCGGTTATTTTTTTGTAAAAAAGTTTTTATTTTACACTTTTTAGTTGTTAAAAATACTATGTATTCAGTTGCATCCGTCAGACTGGAAGCTGGCGCCAATATAGTTGGGAAACGACGTAATTTTGTTTACTTTAATTTTTACCCGTAAGTATTCACTCAACTGCCTATGGTCTTCATCATCAAATTTACTGCAGACCATTATTTTAACCCAATGGGTGCAAAGGTCTCATCAATATAAATGAATGAAGTCCAACCACAAAGTAGCTACTGTAAACCGTTGAGGAGTTCCCGGAACTGGCCTTTGTCTTCATCATGAGAGCTCTTATGACAGTTACAACCCATCTAGGTGTAAAGTTCTTATCAATACAAATTAATCGAGCCCAAACACAAGGTAGCTGCTGTGAATTGTTGAGGAGTTCCTTCGACTGTCTCCCGGCTCCATCATCAGATCTACTCCAGACCTTTATTAAATTGTAGTGCTTAAAAATACTTAATGAAAATGCTAAGAAATGCACTAGTCGCCCCTGCAATTTTTGAAAGTTTCCCTTGTTTTCTCTGGTCTTCCACCATCAAACCCTGATATCCTTATTATGGGACCACCTTGGGAATGTCTTCTTTCCAACAGAAAAAGAATTATCAAAATCGGTTCATAAACGACGAAGTTATGCGCGAACAAACATAAAAAAAAAAAACAAAAAAAAACATATATACGGTCGAATTGAGTAACCTCCTCCTTTTTGAAGTCGGTTAAAAATAGGACATTCTACATATTACTATACGCCGATACATAAGTCAAAATAGATGTCGTATGTTAACTACCTAGTTTTTAGTTCGTCAATTTAACTTATTAATATTATGCGCCACAAATACACTTTTACACCAAAATAGTACAAATAATAAAAAGTAAAAAAACTAAAACCCAACTACGACAAAAAACGACGCTGAAAAAGAAAGTCGCTGTTTGGAAAGGCGTAGTCACACGTTACATATACCTACCTACCGTAGCACTTTGATAACGTGTGACTGCGGATTTCCAAACATGAAAATTTATCTCTAAATAGTGAATATTGCATACTTCAGAATAGTATCGTAAGACATTATTGTCAATTTACAACAAAGACATCTTGGTAGAGTCTACTGTGTCCATTTACTTGCAACTATATTAGCAACTTTGTTCAGTTCAGTATTCTGAAAATCTTGTTTTATACTTTTTCAGCGTCGTTTTTTGTCGTAGTTGGGTTTTAGTTTTTATTGACTTAAGTGTGCTCTGGCTGTTGAGAGTATGTCATGCTCACTCAAATGTCTCGCTGATGGTGGCGTGTGTGTTGGGTCATTGGGTTCCCTTCGATATGGTTGAGCTGAATGATGCTGATCCATACGTCATGTTCGTGAACGGACGCAGTCAGAGGGGACTGGTCATCTCTTAGCTGCCACGGCGTATTTTAATTTCTGAATTGATTTTTGTGTGTTTTCCATAATGGACGTTCTCAGCGTACAATATATTTCTGCATCGTTCTCACGAGGTTGATTTCAACATGAATGATGTAATCAAATATTTGTAACAATAGCTTAAAAATTTAAAAGAGTGTCCATGGAGTTTCTTGCCCGTTCTTCTCCATAGGTACCTACTCTTTGGAATGGGCGACTAGCTTCATCTTATTGACTGACCGACCTTCTGACAATTCAAAAGTGCCTGTAACTGGTTTATTTGAAATAAATGATTTGATTTCATTTGATTTGACACCCGACGCTCGTCATGCACATAGGCAACACGCCACGCGATGTGTAGTGCCGATACCCGACGCTCGTCGTGCACATAGGCAACACGCCACGCGATGTGTAGTGCCGACACCCGACGCTCGTCGTGCACATATGTTATAAATAATCGTTTTATTATTGATTAATAATTAATTCTTTCAACTGTTCCAAAATATTAGTCTAAGATTATTTAGTGTAAAATTCAATTTATTCTTTTATGTTGTGGCCTTATTTCTAACGTGAAACGAAACTATAATTTAAAATTTAGAGAGCGGTCAGTGCGGGGTTTTTGACGCTGGTTTTTGAAGGATTTTTGAAAAAAACTAAAGTACTGAAAAATTGTAAATACTTATAGTTGGAAGAGTGGATAAAGGGGGATTTTCTGGGGTGTTATTGTGTAGTGGCCACGTTGTAGGTTATTGGAAGCTAAGTATAATGTTTTGTTTGCATTTTTATATATTCTTGCTAAAAAATGTAGCACTCGGTAGAGTGCAATTTCCTTGTAAGAAAAACTATGATAAATTATTGTATTATTGTTAGAAAGTTGCTAAATACTCTTTAATATGATAAAACCTTGTGATAGTACCTAATAACATAATGTTTATGAGATTTTATAGCTGATAAATATAACCTATAGTATCCATGATAAATATAACATATAGACCTATAGTCAATCATTATCATGACTTTTATTTACTAGTTTACTATTTCCAGGTATCTAATATATTTCTATCAGTTTCAGAAGTGGGATGACCAGGAGTACCGAATAAATCGTGTAAATGAGGACCCAAAAACCACGAAAGACGACAGAGCTCCGAGGCGAACCGCGGCAAAAACGATGGCGTTCATGGCGGCCGCAAGAGTCTCCACCAGGGTCCGGTAGTTCTTCAGACGATGTAGACGTAAAGGTGTTCCTGTTATTGTGGAAAGTATCACTACAAAAGCCGATATAATACCTTTATTTGATCCTGAGTCTACTGAGATTTACGCTATGCAGTGGCTAAACAAAATTGAACAGTTGGGGGCTATACATAATTGGTCAGATAACATGGGAGTCCTATTTCATGCAATCCAGGCTATCGGGCATGGCAAAAGTGTGGCAGTCATCGCTGCAATCTTATGAGCTCACTTGGGAGGATTGGAAACGTTAGTTGCTAGCAGCACTTCCTAAAAACATAGATTATGTGGAGTCATTTTGAGAAATGCTAGCATTAAGAAAAACTCCAAATGAAAGCATGACTCAATACTTTTATAATAAGAATGCTATGCTCAATAAATTGGAAATTTATGAATATAAAGCTGTTGCTTGTCTTGTTGATGGCCTGCCTACACATATGCGAGCACCAACACGATAAAGGAATTACAACAACCCAAGTGACCTGTACTTATAGTTCCGTCCAATTCCTGCTCTAAATGAAGATAGAGATGTGAAAGATACTAAAAAGCCAGTTAACTGTTTCTTATGCCAAGAGTCAGGTCATACAGTACCCTGATGCCCAAATACACCCAAGCTAATAGACCTAACTGTACACTTTGTGGTCGACTGTGGCATCCACCGGGAAATGTTGGTTTATACCGAGTACATCGACAGCCTCCACATCATTGGTTCTTCCAGCAACGATCGCCGTTAACAAACACGAGACTGTCAATATATTATCAGAGCTTCTGTAATAAACGGAGGAGATCAATCTTTAATGCAAGTAACCAATGCATCGACAGACACCTTGATCCTGAATAAAGGACAGTTACTAATTGGATGTTTTGTGTGTGTAGAAAAAGAATTGCCAGAAATCAGCAAAATAATACATTAACAGGTGATGTCCTATCAATTGATGTTGCCAAAGTTCGCTATGGCTCACAAGACCCTAAAATAAAAGAGAAACTATTATTATTATCAGAATTCCAAGACTGTTTTTCGGCTAGTACTACTGAACTTGGTTGTACAAATGAAATAAGTATGAGCATCGAATTAGAATCAGATAAACCAGCCTGTTACAGGCCATATAGATTATCCATACCCGAAAAGTCTATAGTGAGAGAAAAGATAGATGAGATGCTGAAGAATAGTATAATAAGGGAAGCTACATCTACATACGCCAGTCCAATAATTCTAGGAAGAAAAGGTAAGAGATTACCGGCTGTGTGTGGATTATAGGAAATTAAATAGTATAAACAGTTATACTATTTAATTTCCTATAATCCATACACAACACACACATACTATTATTATTATTATTATTGTCTTTCACAGGAAAGACAACAATATCCACTTTCCGTAATTGAAGTATGTAAGTATGTAAGTGTCTGTTGGTAAGTTGAGAAACTCTCTGGTAAGAGGGTCTTCACCAGCCTTGACCTTTCACAAGGGTTCTATCGAATACGAATGCATGAGACATCAGTACCTAAAACTGGATTAACCCCTGAAGGACATTACGAGTTTTGAGAATGCTATTCGGGCTGGCAAATTCGCCGTGTGTTTTTCAGAAACTTATGGATAAAACTTTAGGGACCTAGAGTGAGTTACGTACAGTATTAATCATTCTAAGGAACGCCCGGTTAACTCTTAACATAGATAAATGTACCTTTTTGCAAACTAAATTGGAGTACCTTTGATATGAAATAAGTGAAGAGGGTATACGACCAGTACAGAAAAAAAAATGTAGCGGTGACTAAGTACAAAGAACCAGCAAATGTTCGTGAATTAAGCATGTTTCTGGGACTTACTAGCTATTTTCGCAAGTTTGTGAAGAATTATGCTCATATATAATCACGATCGACGAATTATACTCATGATCTGTATGGATTGCTCAAAAAGAATTGTTCATGGGAATGGAATGAACCGCAGCAATCAGCCTTTGATACCTTGAAAGCATTGCTTACTGAAAGTCGCATACTTGCTCTCTATAATCCCAATTCGTTACGGTGGTTCATACCGATGCATCAAGTAGAGGTGTTGCTGGCAGACTACTACAGAAGGTCAAAGGTATATTACAACCTGCCCCTTATTTCAGCCGGAAGACTAGTCAAGAAGAGGCTTTATACCATTCATATGAATTGGAAACCTTAGCAGTCGTTGAGACTGAAAAGATTTCGAATTTATCTGGCTGGAATTCAATTCAAGGTGGGCACAGATTGTGTAGCTGTTAGACACACCTTTGAAAAGAAAGATCTTTTGCCAAGAGTGGCACGATGGTGGTTGAGCATCCAAGGGTATAATATGGAAGTGGTGCACAGACGTGGTCCATCCCGCAAACATGTGGATGCTTTAAGCAGGACTCCAGTTGAAACGTCCTGGATATTTTGGATTGGGCAATGTGTCTTCAGAACCAAGATGCTGATATTTGTTGCATAAAGCAAAAGTTGGAGAATAATACAGCAGACTCTGATCTTTCCAAATAACTATATCCTACAAGATAAGAAGCTGTACAAAAAGATTACAGATGACCAGGTGAGATTGTGAGATTGGTGATTCCCACAATTGCATGTTGGGATATTCTCCGCAAATATCTGACTATATTTTAATAATGACTATAATTAAGGAAAACTGGTGGTTTTCGCGGATGACATGCTTCAATCAAAAATATGTTAACGCTTGCATTGATTGTGTGTATAAAAGAGGCCAGTACGGTAAAGTGGAACGAAGCTTACATCCTAAAGAGAAAAAGGCAGAACCTATGTATACTCTGCATATTGACTATTTAGGCCCTTTTTGTAAAAGCAATACGAGATTTTTGTATCTATTCGTTGTTGTAGACTCGTACACAAAAATTTGTTTGGGCTAAACCTACAAAGACAGCGAAATCTGTGGAGACAGAAAAAAGTTTAGAAGACATTTTCAGTTATTTTGGCGTTTCGAAATGCATTATTTCTGATAGCGACGCAGCGATTATTGCTTTCATATTATTACTATTCTGTACCTACTTACTTATGGGCCGTCTTATCAGACGATGAGAAAATGGTTGAATGTTGTTTTATATTATTACTATTGTATACTTACTAAAGGGCCGTCTTACCAGACGATGAGAAAATGGTTGAATGTTGTTTTATATTATTACTATTGTATACTTACTACTACTACTCTTGTCCCGCGTGGTACCGGGCCTAGAATTGTACCAACCCATATCCTCCCGTGGGTGTCGTAAGAGGCGACTAAGGGAAATCACCAGGGAAGCGTGCAGCAGCGCTTCTTCTGTGTAATATCAAATCACTGCGATCCCCAACCCGCCTGCCAAGCGTGGGGATTATGGCAAACCCCCCCAATGATGCACACGA
This sequence comes from Sesamia nonagrioides, assembly GCA_017933935.1. NCBI lineage: Eukaryota > Metazoa > Arthropoda > Insecta > Lepidoptera > Noctuidae > Sesamia > Sesamia nonagrioides. The sequence continues at coordinate 43,436 of JADWQK010000145.1, read as the reverse complement.
TACAGCCCAGGCCCCTAGTCCCCGGCAGCTCCGCTATTCCAGTCTACGGTAGCGGACTCGGTTACGGCGGAGCAAGGGGTGCTAAGAATCTCCGGCAGAGGTCCGGCTACCATCACAAACGACGACCTTTGGCCCTTGACATTGTGGGGTTATCTGAAGTCCGAAGAGAGGGAGAGGACTCGATAATCCTGAAGTCTGGCAACCTGCTCTATTTCCGGGAAGGCGACCAGCTGTCCCAGGGTGGTGTCGGGTTTATTGTCCACAAGTCCCTCGTGAACAGCGTGGTTAAAGTCGGGAGCCTTTCGACTCGGGTGGCGTACCTTGTACTGAGAATAACAAAACGATATTCGTTAAAGGTTATACAGGTCTACGCCCCGACGTCTAAACACTCTGACGATGAGGTGGAGGCTATGTATGAGGACGTCAGTAGAGCCATACATTCCTCCAAAACCCACTACACCGTTGTCATGGGGGACTTTAACGCAAAACTGGGCATGCGAGAGGTGGACGAGACGAAAGTGGGGCAATTTGGAGTTGGAAATCGGAATCCCAGAGGTCAGATGCTAATGGATTTCATGGAAAGGGAAGGACTCTTTGCGATGAATTCTTTTTTCAGGAAACCATTGCACCGCAAGTGGACCTGGCTCAGCCCCGATGGTCAGACCAAAAACGAGATAGACTTCATAATGTCAACGAGAAGGCAAGTGTTCAACGATGTCTCCGTGATCCATGCGGTAAAAACCGGGAGTGATCACCGTATTGTTAGAGGCATCTTGAACCTCAACATTAGGCTCGAACGCTCTCGACTTATGAAGTCTACGCTCCGTCCAGCGTCAACACAACCCCAAAACCCCGAGAGCTTTCAGATCGAACTACAAAACCGCTTCGAATGCCTCGGTGAATGCGTAGATGTGGACGACTACAACAACAGGTTTGTGGAAACTCTCCAAACGGAAGGGGCTAAGTTCTACAAAACCCTCCGTTCAAAAAGACAGAAGAAGATCTCCGGTCCCACCCGCCGGCTAATGGAAGAAAGACGGGAGGTGATCTTAAAATCCCCTGATGACGCTTCGCGCATCAGATGCCTTAACAGACAGATCTCAAAGTCTCTGACTCGCGATATACGCCAATTTAATACAAATTGTATTAAAGAGGCTATCGAGCGGAACAAAGGCTCCAAAGTGTTCGCACGAGAATTGTCTGTTGAACAGAGTCTACTTGCGAAGCTGAAGACTGGGGATGGTAGGATCGTCACTTCCAAGCCCGAGCTTTTGGGTGAGATGGAGAAATTCTACGGAGAGTTATACACATCAACACACGCACCTGTTGTAAGCCTGGCTAGTGATCCTAGAGCCAGACTAACCCGACACTACACCGACGATATCCCGGACGTCAGCCTGTACGAGATTGGTATGGCCCTGAAACAGCTCAAGAACGATAAGGCGGCTGGAGATGATGGAATTACGGCTGAGCTTCTGAAAGTGGGTGGCAAACCGGTTCTTAAAGCGCTTCAGAAGCTATTTAATTCCGTGATTCTTAAAGGCGAAACGCCTAAGGCGTGGCACAGGAGCGTGGTGGTTTTGTTTTTCAAAAAAGGTGACAATATCCTCCTGAAAAACTACAGACCGATATCCCTCCTGAGCCATGTCTACAAGCTGTTTTCTAGGGTCATCACGAATCGTCTCGCTCGCAGGTTCGACGACTTCCAGCCTCCCGAACAAGCAGGTTTCCGAAAAGGCTTTAGCACCATAGACCACATTCATACGCTGCGGCAAGTTATACAGAAGTCCGAGGAGTATAACAAACCACTATGCTTGGCGTTTGTGGACTATGAGAAGGCCTTCGATTCGATTGAGACTTGGGCGGTGCTACAGTCTCTCCAGCGGTGCCAAATTGACCATCGATACACTGAGGTGATAAAGTGTTTGTACAAAAACGCCACCATGTCAGTCCGTCTCCAGGATCAGGACTCGAAACCGATCCAACTGCAGCGTGGAGTGAGACAAGGAGATGTCATATCTCCTAAATTGTTCACTGCTGCGCTGGAAGATGTCTTCAAGCTCCTGGACTGGAAAGGACTTGGCATCAACATCAACGGCGAGTACATCACCAATCTCCGTTTCGCAGATGATATCGTGGTTATGGCTGAGACCCTGGAAGACTTGGGCAAAATGCTCAATGACCTCAGCAGAGCTTCCCAACAAGTGGGTCTAAAAATGAACATGGATAAGACGAAGATCATGTCGAATTCTCATGTCGCACCCACTCCAATTGTAGTTGGTTGCTCTGCACTCGAAGTTGTTGACGAGTATATATACCTGGGACAGACAGTCCAACTAGGTAGGTCCAACTTCGAGAAAGAGGTGTCTCGGCGAATCCAGCTCGATGGGCAGCGTTCGGGAAGCTACGCTACATCTTCTCGTCGTCCAAGATACCACAGTGTCTCAAGACTAAAGTCTTTGACCAGTGTGTGTTGCCAGTGATGACTTACGGAACTGAAACGTGGTCGCTCATAATGGGCTTCATACGAAGGCTCAGAGTCACACAAAGGGCAATGGAAAGAGCTATGCTAGGAGTTTCTCTGCGTGATCGAATAAGAAATGAGGAGATCCGCAGAAGAACCAAAGTCACCGACATAGCTCTGCGAGTCGCTAAACTTAAGTGGCAGTGGGCAGGGCACATTGCTCGTAGAACCGATGGCCGATGGGGCAGCAAGGTTCTGGAGTGGCGGCCACGTACTGGAAGACGCAGCGTCGGGAGACCCCCAACAAGGTGGACCGATGACCTGGTGAAGTCGCGGGAAGCCGATGGATGCGGGCAGCACAAGACCGGTCATCGTGGAAAGCCTTGGGGGAGGCCTTTGCCCAGCAGTGGACATCTATAGGCTGAGGAAGAAGAAGATACTTACTAAAGGGCCGTCTTACCAGACGATGAGAAAATGGTTGAATGTTGTTTCATATTATTACTATTGTATACTTACCTATGGGCCGTCTTACCAGACGATGAGAAAATGGTCATAGATCGTGATTATTTTATTTTATTACTTGGGCTGTTTAACCCGACGATGAGAAAGGGGTGAACATTGGATAATAATTTGATGACATGTTTATAGTTGAATTAGTTTTTTTTTTATGTTAGTCACCTATCAGGCTATAGAATATAAGTATATCTATAAAGCAAAAAATAAAATAAAGCAGGTAGCTGTAGTATTGAATGGTTTATTAAAAAAAAAAAGGTTGAATACAGGTGTTCTTCAAGCTCGTCTAAACTGATGTTGGTCCGGAGCGGTCAGCGATTCAAATCAAATCAATATCGTTTATTTCAAATTAACCATCACTTGGTACTTTTGAATAGTCAATGTCGGTCAGTTCAAGAAAAGTGAAGCTAAATTGCACGTTCCAAAGCGTAGATCTCTATGGAGAAGAACGTGCAAGAAACTCCACTCTTTTAAAATCATAATATATGGGTTACATTTCTTCGTTACATATTTATGTTGCTTCTATCATGTGAGCACAATGTAAAATTAATTAAAATATAAAAATGAATTAAGCCCACTGGCAGCTAAGAGATGACCAGTCTCCACTGACGGCCCCCGTTCACGAGCATGACGCACGCATCAGCCCCACTTAGCTCAACCATATTGAAGGGAACCAAATGACCCAACAACACGCGCCACCATCAGCAAGACATTTGAGTGAGCATGACAATTCTCAACTGCCAATCTCGCAATGTCAAACAAGTTATATATATATAATTTATATATATATAAAAAAAACAAACTATAGTCCATGGTGCCTCACATTCACAAACTTGAAAAGTGCTTTTACATTATACAATACTATTGCAAAATATTGTGCACAACGTTGAAATAAACACATAAAATAAAAAAGGAATATTTAGAAAACAACAAAAAGGGGGAATGGCATCTCTTCCAAACCTACAAAATTGTCTGTGGCTGTGGAGCAGGACTGGCATTTATCCAAGCATTTTTATCAAGGATAAAATCTTCCAGTTTATAATATGCTTGCTTACACAGCGTGCGTTTAATGCATGTTTTAAATTTGGATTCATTGAGCTGTTGAATCTCTAGCGGTACTTTATTATGCAATTTTACACAGTACCCCATAAACGAACTATTTACCTTAGCTAGTCTGAACCGAGGTTGATCTAAATTGTTTCTATTCCTAGTATTATAATTGTGCCTGTCACTTATCTTCTTAAAAAGATCAATATTTTTCCGAACATACATAATGTTTTCATAAATGTATTGACAAGGGACCGTAAGGATGTTTATTTCTTTAAACAGTTCCCTAAGAGAATCGCGTCTGCGGAGATTGTCTAGGGCTCTGATAGCTCTTTTCTGCAGAATAAAAATAGACTCCGTATGACATGATACTATGAAAGTAGCTAAAATAGACTAGTCTCGCAGTATCTACATCAGTAAATTGACGGATTTTTCTGACAGCGTATGCTGCTGAACTAAGCCGTCCTGCCAGAGATGTTAAATGAGGACCCCATTGTAGCCTCGAGTCAAGCGTGATCCCCAGGAAAACCGTGTTTTCAACGAATTCGAGTTTCTCCTTGTTCAATACAATATCTTTTCCTGATGGCTGGTAAATAAAAATGTAGGAAATATGTTTTTGTGTTTCTGTTTATTCAGCCAAACTTATACTAACTAATATATATGACAATTAAAAACAACATGACAACGAATAATAAATACAAAAAAGGTATCATAGAAAAATATAAACAACAAGAAGGTCTTTTCATCAGGAAGGTACTTTGCATCGATCTCGATCGTGCACATGCTCCCCCTTTCAAAGCAGAACGATCTTCTTTAGAGGTCGGCGGAGGATGCCGGCAGAGGTCCTGACGTCGACCACTCTGAGGTTTCCGTCTCGACCAGGGAACAGCGCTGTGACCACGCCTCGCGGCCACGTGCCTCTCGGAAGGTATCCATCTGCGATCAGTACAGGGTCTCCTATTTTGACCGACACTTCACCGGCGCGGACTCTTCGTGGTGCTAGCTCTGGTAGGTATTCTCGAACCCACCGCCGCCAGAAATGATCGGCCAGTCTTACGGCCCCACGCCAGTGGTTCCTGCTGCATAAATCTGCGTCCGTGAGTTGAGCAGGGAAGTTATAGACCGATGAGATGCCCAGCAGGAAATGAAATGGCGTCAACGCTTCTGGATCTGCTGGATCTGGTGATATATGCGTGAGCGGGCGAGAATTTACTATAGCTTCTGCTTCCAACAACAACGTAGTTAGCACTTCGTCGGCGGGCGTTCTCTCTCTGAGGGTCACTTTGAGAACGGTCTTCACGCTTTTGACCAGACATTCCCACGCCCCACCCATGAATGGGGCCGATGGAGGAATGAAACGCCATTTTATTTTTTTGTATGCAGCGAAGTTTTCCACATCCTGCCCGTACAGTTGGCATAACTGACTGTTTGAGCCTATGAAAGCAGTGCCGTTATCAGAGTAAATTTCACTTGGTACTCCTCTCCGTGCGATGAATCGACGCAGACACATAATTGCAGCATCGGACGATAAGCTATGTACTAACTCGAGGTGTAGCGCCCTGGTCGTCATACAAGTGAATAAGGCTATCCAACGTTTTTCGTGCCTGCGTCCAACTGAGGTCAACAAGGGGCCAAAATAATCTAAACCCACGAATGAAAATGGTCTGCATCCGTGAGCTAGTCGGGCAAGAGGTAAGTCTCCCATAGCGGGGCGGGGCGGTGATCCGCGTGCCAATTTGCAGCCTTGACAACGTTGTACGACGTATCTGACGGTATTTCTCAAACCCAAGATCCAAAATCTTTGCCGCAACTCGTTCACCGTTTCTGTGTTAGCATGACCGAACTCTTCATGAAAGTGTGCGATGAGCAGACGAACAGCATTGTCCTTCCCATTTAATATGATTGGTTTAGTTTCTGTGGTTACATCTCTGATGGCGGCGGCACGTCCTTGCACATACATTAGTCCTCTCTGATCTAGGGCTGGAGAGAGGCTGACGAGTTGGCTCTTTGAAGGAAGTGAGCGTCCGGCGCGTATGCAGAGCAGTTCCCGCTTGAAGGCGTTGTTCTGGCTTTGACGGAAAATATGGATCTCCGCATGATTCAGGTTTTCAACTGACAACGGTCGTAGGGCGACATCGAGGGAAAATGCATCTGAAGAAGTTTGGCTACAATGTGGGGAAAGAATAAAATTATTACATACCCCCCGAACCCTAGTTATGCAGATGGCAATGAACTGGTGAATTCTAGCAGTCGCCCTTACCATCCTAAACCATGAGCTAGAGTATGAAAGGCTAGCTACGACAGGTGCGGACAACTCAACTTATACATTAGCGTTGACTCTACAAAATGGGGTTGGTAATGAAGAAGATGACTTGAGCTCATTTTCATTTGCGACCTTACGTTGTGCTGGTTCCGAGGGCCATTCGGCAAAAGGCAACAATAGGAATGGCGGTCCGCGCATCCACCGTGACTCTCAAGCTTGGCACGCCACCACTAGACCGAGTGGCGTCATCGGCGACATTCAGATTCGTCGGGATCCAATGCCATTCGGTAACGGCGCTCTCTTCTAAAATATCTCCGACTCGGTTCGCTACGAATGCTTTGTAATTTCGGGCATCGCTGCGTAGCCAGCCTAAAACACGTCTACCCGCGCGCCCATCGGTGACGGTCGTGTGCACTCGGGTAGTGGCGTTGATTGTTGTGATAATGACGAATATAGTAAAGTGTATTGCTTGTAATCTTATAGTGGACGAGTTGCTATGTTATGTGCAACAAAAAATTTCGATTGCCGATGAAGTATCTTTAGTGCGAATATGTGCGTCGGCTTTTACAAGTGACGAAATAAAGAAATCGAAGACACTTCTATATGAAGCTTTACCGACGGAGAAGAGAAAAATACTTCGTAAAAATAAAGGCAAGGAGGGGCGTGATTTAGCAGATATCATTGCACTATTGAAATCCACGGAACCAGACGAAATCCCTGTGTTTGTTGCGCGACAGTTGGATAAGTTGCCTCCAATATTGTGGGATCATTTAGACTGCTCGAAGGTGCTGAAGGATATGTTAATTATGAAAGAGGAAATTGAGAACATAAAAATAAATTATGCAACCAAAGACAGTGTGCAAGATGTGAAAACTGAAGTTCTGCGAATTAGAAATGACTCATTACCACCATCTTCCGCTTTCAAAATAAACAAAAATCGTGGAGCGTGGCTTGATAGCGGGCCAGTGGGACTGTCGCATGAGAATATCAACAAGTCAACAGACGATTTGATGATCAACTCATCGGATTTACAGCAATATAGAGAATTGAGGGTAGACATCGAAAAGCAGTGCGTTTTTGAAGAGAGTCACCGGCAACCGTCGATAGCAACGCAATATGAGCGAACTAGCGCGGGCGTCACGGGGAGGGGTAACCCGATGCCGGTGAGTCAGCCGCTCTGCGAACGGCGCAGTGAAGCGAACGCTGCTATGATGTCAACAAAGACGAAACAGGTATCTCATCAGCTGACGGCGGTTGCAGGTGATCGTGAGTCAGAGGGCCGCGGCCAACCAAAAGCAGGCCTAAGTGACGCGTTAACTGTGACGAATGATAAAAATGACGACACCGTGGAATGGCAGCAAGTCTCCTATCGCAAGCGAAATGGGAAATACCGTTTTATGGGAAAGGCTGGAGTGGCGAGAGACATGGAATGCTCTTTTAAGGCAGCGGAAAGAAAAATCCCGATGTTTATTACAAATGTGGATAGTTCGACTAAGGAGTCCGATATAGTTCAATATATACAAACAAGAACAAAGGAAATCGTATCGTTAGAAGAAATACGTATGCGAGTATTGCGTGGGTATAAAGCGTATAAATTCTACATATTGGAGTCTAATCTAGATATATATATGGACGAGAAACTATGGCCTTCGGGTATCATATTCCGTCGGTTCATACATTACAGACGAAGAGATGTGAATAAGGAGAACTTTCCTGATAGCGGTACAAAGGAAATGAGCAATGGATAGTCGGGTATATCGCTTAGCTAGTTACAACTGTAAGAATGTAAAACGAGCTATCCACGACATCAGGGATCTCTGCAGTAAATGTGACGTGATATGCCTGCAGGAGACTTGGTTGCTCCCACATGACATACCTTTTGTAGGTTCTATTGATAGCGGGTTTGGCTATACGGCTACGTCGGCGGTGGATACGTCAGCGGGCATTCTGCGTGGACGCCCTTATGGTGGCGTCGCGGTACTGTGGCGGTATAGTGCCTTTAAGGAAGTGTCGGTCGTTAGGTGTAGTGAGCGTATTTGTGCTATTAAAATAGCGGAAGGCGATAGGTTTGTTTTAGTTATAAGTGCGTATTTACCAACGAACTCTGTGAACAATTTGCCGGATTTTATTGACTGTATGAGTGAAATTAGGGCTATTGTTGATGAAAGTAACATCGAGTCTGTTTATATTTTGGGAGACTTTAATGCGGAGCCGGGTGAGTTGTTTTACGATGAACTTGTTAATATATGTAGCGAGGAGAATTGGTCGTGTATAGATGTGGATTTACTGGGGAGAAATTCCGATACATACACCTATACTAGTGACGTGCACGGTACGTCTAGTTGGCTCGATCATTGTATAGTAACTCAGGCGGCGAAGTTGTCCGTTATGAATGTTTTTGTACAGTATGACACTCTTTGGTCGGACCACTTCCCTCTTATTGTTGAATGTAATCTACATGTATTAACACCGAACATTGTAACCCGTGCGGTGTGTAGTAATGAAATTAGGTGGGGGGAAAGAGATGAGAAGCAGGTCTTTATGTATAATGAGGAGTGTCATAGGAGATTAAAGTTAATAGACTTTCCCTCGGAATTTACACAATGTGCGGATTATTTATGTGGTGACCCTGACCACGTGCGTGTCCTGGATATGCTATACTCCGACATTGTGACCGCCCTTCGGAATGCGGCGGTGGCGAGTGGGGGAAGCGTGCGGATGCGGGGCCGCGGGGCCCGATTGGCGGGATGGAACAGGCATGTATCTGGGGCTCACAGGGTGGCGAGGCTGAGATTTAACGAATGGGTTCTGTATGGTAGACCTACGTCAGGTTGTGTATTTGAAGAGATGCGAGAGACTAGGAAAGTTTTTAAGTCCAGGTTAAGGTGGTGCCAAAATAATCAGGACCAGATTCGGATGGACGCCCTCGCTGAACAACACTCGAAAGGTGACTTTCGTGGATTCTGGCGGAATACGAGAAAGGTGGGTTCTCGGCCTGGCCTCCCTGTGAGTGTCGATGGTCTGGCTGACTCGAGGAGTATTGCGAACGCGTTTAGAGAACAGTTTTCGGTTCGTTCGCCACTGGGTCCGGCGCGTAGGACGTTCAATGCTGATTTGAGCAATAACATAGTGGACACAAGATTCCACGCGAGAGATGTCGAGAAAGCCATAAAGCAGATTTCGAGGGGAAAATCTCCTGGGCACGACGCACTCAGTATTGAGCATCTACAGCACGCCGGACCACACTTGGCGCGAGTGCTCGCAATGTTCTTCGAGTTGTGTGTTGGTCACTCGTACCTGCCAGATGAATTCATGAAGACAGTTGTTGTGCCTGTGGTTAAAAATAAAACGGGAGATTTAGCGGACACAAGTAACTACAGGCCTATATCACTTGCAACTATAGTGGCAAAAGTGTTCGACGGTGTGCTTAACACTCAGTTAAGGAAACATCTTAAACTCCACTGTAACCAGTTTGGGTTTCGGCCTGAGCTGTCCACAGAGAGCGCAATACTGGGTTTGAAGCATACCGTTAATTACTATACGAAGAGAAAGACCCCAGTATACGCATGCTTCCTCGATTTATCTAGGGCTTTTGACCTGGTCTCGTATGATGTCCTTTGGGAGAAGCTGGAGAACACTGAAGTGCCAAGGGAACTCATTAGGGTATTACGGTACTGGTACGGGAACCAGGTCAATAGTGTCCGATGGGCGGGGGCGATGTCGGATGCTTATAGTACTGAGTGTGGCGTGAGACAGGGCGGTTTAACGTCACCTACATTATTTAATTTATATATGAACGAGCTGATCGTCACGCTCAGCAGTCAACGTGTCGGATGCTATGTCGACGGAGTGTGTGTCAACAACCTAAGTTACGCGGACGACATGGTGCTGTTGAGCGCTTCGATATGTGGGCTGCGGAGACTACTAAGTGTCTGTACGGAATACGCGCGTGGACATGGGTTAATATATAATGCGAAAAAAAGTAAATACATGGTCTTTGAGGCTGTCGGTGGGTCAAGCCCTATGAACATACCAGCTATTCATCTGGGAGGTGTTCCACTAGATCGCGTCGATAATTTTAAATACCTAGGGCATATACTCACCGAGGACCTCGGAGACCAGGCTGACATGGAACGGGAGCGGAGAGCGCTGTCTGTACGAGCCAATATGATAGCCCGCAGGTTCGCGCGGTGTTCGGATGGTGTGAAGATCACGCTCTTCAGAGCGTACTGCACATCCCTATACGCGTGCGGCCTGTGGGTGAACTATACTGGCAAGGCATACAGTGGTCTCCGTATCCAGTATAATAACGCGTTCCGGGCGGTGTTGGGGCTGCCCCGCTTTTGTAGTGCATCAGGGATGTTCGCGGACGCCCGCACGGATTGTTTTAATGCTACTTTGCGGAAACGCGGCGCGTCCCTGGTGCGCCGGGTGTGGGCCAGCTCCAATACCATCCTGGCAATGATCGCCGACCGGCTAGACTGCCCTTATATCCGGCATGGCTGTAGCAGACATGCCGCTGTGCAGGTGCCCAGAAGGAAATTATAATTTTTGACATCATTGTAAAACTTTCTGTATGGCTATTCAATGTTATTGTTATGTATTTTAATTATTATTTTATCTTTATTTTCTTTTGCATTTAATTAATTCAGTTGCTGTTTAGATTTATGTTTTATTATTATTTGATTTCCTTTATAAAATTTATTTTAATGTGTAATTTGAATTTATGGACTGTAATATTGTCTGAAATAAATGAATAAATAAAAAAATAAAAATAAAACGGTCATAGAGTCACACCAGAAGTATCGGCGTATGGGTTTACAACAGTGAACGTCGCAAATGAATGACGCGAGACGAGTAGATATAAGTGCCCCTTGCAACTCGAGGCGCGGGATAGATGATGGCTTTAGCGGCGTGACGCGAGCTTTGCTACTAATAAGAGATACGCTGACATTTCCGGACACATCAATGATTCGCCAATACGCAACCGCGGCGTACGCAGACTCGCTGGCATCACAAAAAACATGCAACTCACGACAAAAATTTTCTGCGTCTCCTATGTAGTAGCGCCGCGGCACACGAACCTTTGAAATTGACTTTACAGCTTCAAACCAGTCGCGCCATAACTTGGAATCGCTGTCACACATAGTTTTGTCCCATTCCAAACCTTTTCTCCATAAGTTTTGGAATAGTATTCGCCCCCTGATTGCAACTGGCGCTAGAATACCCAGCGGGTCATACACACGCATGACTTGGGTCAGTGCCTGACGTTTAGTAACTGGAGCTGAAATGTTGACAGACACTCCAGAATTAAACTTCAGGACATCGCAGATTGGCTGCCAGAGGACACCTAGCGTTCTAGTGGTTGAGTCTCTACACAACTCTTTGTCTCTACTATTAGCCAGTTCGGATATCAGCTCGGCTGGCAGCTGGGCCAGTGCTGCTGGTTCGTTGGAAATCCAGCCGCGCATCTCAAAACCACCGCGTTTGTGGATTGTAACGATTTCAGAGGCCAGCCGGGCTGCATCGTTCAGGTTGTCGAAGCTACCAATGAAGTCATCCATGTAGGTGTTCAACTTAATGGCTGCCACGGCCTCGGGGAACTCTTTTTGAAATTGTGCAGCATTTAGATTGACTATATAGATTGCCGTCGATGGGCTAGAACAGGCCCCGAACATCATCGAAGACATCCTATATAGTTTGATAGGGCCAGAAGGATCGTAGCGCCACAAGAAGCGTTGGGCATCGCGGTCACGCTCGATTATTTTTATTTGAGGAAACATTTCCTTGATATCAGAGGTAACGGCGACCCTTCCTTCCCTGAAGCGCATTAAGATGCCTAGTAGGGACTGTAAGAAGTCGGGTCCGGGCAGCAGCATTGAGTTCAGGGACACTCCTCGTGATCGTGCTGCAGCGTCATGGACTACGCGCAGTTTTTCTGGTTTGTTGGGATTTACCACGCCAAAATGTGGCAAGTACCAACAAACAACCACCGGTTTAATCTCGCTACATTCTTCGGCATAGCCTTTGGGTAATGTGTCGTGGATGTTTTTACTGTATTTCTTGGCATACGCGGGATCTTTAATCATCTTTGCCTCAAGACTCTTAAACCTGAATAGAGCCAACGGGTAGCTATTTGGTAAATTTAACTTATCGGTCTTCCACAACAAACCTACTTCAAAGCGACCTTCGGGAAGCCGGCGCGCCGCACTATGGGAAAATCGCGTATGTTTCGTCTCAAAACTCCGTATCTCAGTTATTTCAAAACTAAATGATCTGTAATTTTGCATACATATACGTGAATGTATAAGGTTTAAAAGAAAAAATAATAATTTTGAAAATTATGTTTATTAATTTATTTAAAAAATAAAAAATAAAAAAAAATACATGCATTTATAAGAAAATATACTTTTTTTTAAAATTTACTTACATAAAATAGAATTAAAATAGAAGACCAAAGAAACGATGGATGGAATGTGTGAAGGATGATATGGCTAAGAAGGGGGTGACTGCCGAGATGGCTTCTGATAGGGATGTATGGAAGAAAAAGACATGTTGCGCCGACCCCAAATAAATTGGGACAAGGGCAGGAGAATGATGACTTACATAAAATAGAATTAAATATCATTGTATAAACAGTGTCTAACGAGAAAAAAATAATGTACAAAATTCAACAATCTCCTACAGATTTTCGTTGACAGCAAGAAGGGACTTGGCTTCATCGAAAAGTTCTTTCGATATTGTTTCTGAGGTATTTCTCAAACTTGATATATATGGATCAGAAGTGTACAATAATAAAAGTGTCAAAAACTGTAAAGTGCTACCAGGTGAAGACTTAGTCTCACAACATAGACTATTGATAATGGACGTAAAAGTCAGTGTCTCATCCAGAAAGAACAAGGAACGGCCCTCGCCCAGAACTAGATGGCATATGATAGAAAAAGAGGAATATGCTAGTGTGTTTAAGAGCCAAGTGGTAGATAAGATGATTGAAATGGGGGATATGGAAGGAAAATCTGTGAATGAATGTTGGAAAGAGATGGCGGACTGTATAAGGAGAGTAGCTAAAGATGTGTTTGGAGAATCCAAAGGGAAAGGTGTGATAGAAAAGGATACATGGTGGTGGAATGAAGATGTGCAAAAGATACTCAAAGAAAAGAAAATAGCTTTTAAAGAATGGCAAGGTGTAGAAAACGGGAATGATAGTTTAAAAGAGGACAAGATGAAGATTTATAATGAATGGAAGAGGAAGGCAAAAAAGGCGGTAGCAGTTTCGAGGGCTAAGGCGCAGGAGAAGTTGTATGACTCACTGGACAGCCCTAGAGGCCAGAAGGAGCTCTACCGGATTACAAAAGCAAGAAAAAGGAGAACGAGAGATATAAGTAATATCAAATGTATGAAAGACGATGCTGGTAAGGTTCTGTCCAGGGATGACGAAATAAAAGAGCGATGGAAGGTTTATTTTGAAAAGCTAATGAACGAAGAGAATAAATGGAGTGGCGTGCTCAAAGAGGTACAAGACAATATGGGTTTAGTAAGAGAAATTAGCATGGATGAAGTAAGAATAGCAGTTCAAGGTATGAAAAATGGAAAAGCTATGGGCCCAGATGATATACCAGTAGAAGTATGGAAGTGTTTAAAAGGAGATGGATGTATGTGGCTGACTTTATTCTTCAATAAGTTGTTGCATGAAGGAGAGATCCCACAAGAATGGTGCAATAGTTCACTAGTGCCCATCTTTAAGAATAAAGGTGATGTACAGGACTGTAACAACTATCGAGGATAAAGCTCATGTCACATAGTATGAAGGTATGGGAGAAAGTGATTGAGAAAAGATTGCGAGAGGAGAGTGAGATTACCCCAAACCAGTTTGGGTTTATGCCAGGTCGAGGAACAATGGAGGCCACTTTTGCACTCCGCCAAGTGTGCGAGAAGTACAGACGTGCACACAAGAACTTGCACATGGTGTTCATTGATCTGGAGAAAGCGTATGATAGGGTACCTCGTGATGTGCTGTGGTGGGCCCTGAAAGAGAAAGGTTTGCCAGGGAAGTATGTAAAGTTAATTCGTGCTATGTACAGTCGATCTCGTACCTACGTCCGGTCGGCTGCTGGCAATACCGACGAGTTCAGTGTGGCGGTAGGCTTGCACCAGGGATCGGCTTTAAGTCCGTACCTCTTCCTGTTGATTATGGACGCTCTTACGTCGGACATCCAGGAGGAGGCACCCTGGTGCATGCTGTTCGCCGATGACATTGTTCTCGTCGGTGAAGATGGACCTGAGATCCAGAGCAGATTGTAGAAATGGCAACAGAAGCTGGAGAATGTTGGCTTGAAAATCAGCAGAACCAAAACCGAATATATGTTCTGCGATTTCGGCGGTCTCTCCACTTCTGGAGCCATAGCCCTTGATGGCGCACTCCTACCAATCTGCTCTGACTTTCGGTATCTCGGTTCACTCGTGCAAAGCGATGGCGAAATAGATCGGACGGTTAAGCACAGAATTAACACTGGGTGGATGAAATGGCGGCAGGTCACGGGAACAATTTGCGACTCCCGCATTCCCCTTAAACTTAAGGGGAAAATATATAAAAGCATGATCCGACCTGCTGTCTTGTATGGATCAGAATGTTGGGCTACGAAAGGGATGAATGAAAGGCAATTGCATGCAGCCGAGATGAGAATGCTAAGAGGGATGTGTGGTGTTACACGAATGGATAGAATAAGAAATGAGTACATAAGAGAAAGTCTGAAAGTGGCACCGGTAGCTGAAAAGTTGTGTGGAAATCGGTTGTCATGGTACGGGCATGTGTTACGGAGAACTGAGGAGAATGTCGTGAGGAGAGTCTTAATTATGAATGTTGATGGCTATAAGAGTAGGGGAAGACCAAATAAACGATGGATGGAATGTGTGAAGGATGATATGGCTAAGAAGGGGGTGACTGCCGAGATGGTTTCTGATAGGGATGCATGGAAGAAAAAGACATGTTGCGCCGACCCCAAATAAATTGGGATAAGGGCAGGAGAATGATGATGAAATGATGAAGTGTACAATAAGGTATGGAACACGTCTGTATTGGTAGCCGCTCTTGAACATTTTCTAGAATGATGAAGCCTAAACTTTTTGTAATCCTTGTTGCGGGATTCTTGAGCGTCTTCGGACAATTGTCCGATAGGTAATATAGCATAGTACTCAATGATTTTTTCTCCGTGAATAAGTATTTTATGTACGGAGGAAGGCATATAATACCAATTATAATTATTTACGTACAGTTGGGCGGTACTATATGCGTATTCACCGAACTTTTTTTGAATCAATAGCCATTCCAGATGACATAGTTTGTAGTATAATGTACATTCGTTTTATAAGTTCTACGTCTACACCTGTAATGTCTGCAGAGCAAGAGTAATTCTGAAAAAATCTCCGAGCTGTGTTGCCGTCATTACTATTTCCAGTGCCTTGTCGAGGTTTATCGATATGCAGTCCCATTTCCTCCCTAAACCGCTTTTGTACCAGTTTTTTCTTTTCGTCTTTGTTTTTTTATTTTCTGGTGTAGTGGCTGACCACTTTTGGAAAGACAAGTTATAGGAAATGTGTAAAATCATCTCCATACTTCTAATCCAAGCGTGTAGTGTTGACAGTCCATATTGAAATGAACTTTCATTCACATCTCATGTCCTAACTGCCTCTAAGTTATTCATTTGCCGAGGAGTAGCACCACAAATTGTACAAGAAGCGCTCGAAGGAGTTTCAGTTAAAACTTGTGCTACTTTACCATCAATCATGGTTAAAAATAGGTTATGAGTAATTTCAATTACTTCACCATTCTTATTTATCATGGAAGGAGACAGGTTTTCAATTTGATTTTTGATATCAGCCACAACAGAAGCGGTTTTTTCAGGAGTTTCTTTGGCAAATTCTATCAATATAGGTCTGCAATATCTTACGGATGAGCAAGTTTCATTTTTCCAAATAACAATATTAGTTGTCTTTGTCTCATCTATGAGTTTAATGGGTAGAAGTGAAGCAATAAAAAGGTTCGCATCTGATGTGAAATCGCTTTCTTCGGGCAAAACTTGCTTGTATTCACTTTGCCCTGATGACCCGTCACAACCCCA
This sequence comes from Sesamia nonagrioides, assembly GCA_017933935.1. Lineage (NCBI taxonomy): Eukaryota > Metazoa > Arthropoda > Insecta > Lepidoptera > Noctuidae > Sesamia > Sesamia nonagrioides. Next base: position 27,031 of record JADWQK010000145.1, on the reverse strand, counting down.
TTTGCAGAATAGTTTCAACTGTCTTAAACCGTTTTTGTAAACTGAACCAATTAGTAATATACGTGCCACAGTATGATCCAATAAGTCTTGCAGATTGACTTTTGCACTTATGTTAGTAATGGTTATGCTCGAATCTGGTGGGTACACATCTTCTTCGCTTCGGCTAAAGTTGGATAAGAAGGAAACACTGAGCAGTTTTTGTCCGCCAAACAAATACGAAGTTTCCCATACTGTTCTTTATTAAGGTCTAAGTCAATAAATATCCGCAGTGCTTCTTCCTTTGTAAAAGGTATAACATCTTCAGGGTTCTCAGTTATGAATTTAAGAAACTTTTTCTTATCATTTTTTGACGCAGTTCGTATAATATTAACAATTGTGGCCTCCTCCGTCTCACCCATAGACCGCAACTCCTGAGTATATACATTGAGCACACAGTCCAGTCCGTACTCTTGTATTAATTGCATGTTTTTTCGTTTCTTTGTTTTTTCTGAAGATGCTTCGTATGGTTTCGATGGTCTGCCACCTGCACTGCTTCCAGACGTATTAGGGTCATTAACTGTGACTCGACACTCCAGCGGAACACGAAATTCACCATTTAACCAGTCGACGTTATTACTTTCAAAGCGTTCTCTTTTCCGGGATGCATTTCTCCAGCGTTCGTTACATTTAGATACCAAGTTTCTTTGAATGTAGGAGACCACAGTATTCATATCCTCTGGTGACAAATTGAAATTTTCTTGCAAGTAGTTTTCTATATTATTCCCATTTATCAACAAATTGCACAACTCTCGTTTATTACAAACAAATTCACCCATTATTTTCAAATCAGATAACTTCTGTGAATATTTGAAAATAGGTATTAACTGCTTTTTTAAGGCAACTGAATTTCTGATGAACAACTGTGGATGTTTCAGGGTTCACCTTTCTTTTATAGGCCAATGAATTAGTGCTATGTGCAAAAAGATAAGAAACTAATATTTGCACTCTTCCCATAACCAACCTGTTTTTAATTTGACCCTAATTGATATAGTGACTATATTTTATCAAATATGGTGGTCAAAACTATATCAAAACCACAAATAACTATAAATAATAATGACCATTTTATCAATTTGACCTTAATAGATAACAGATGATTATGTGAGCAGTAAAAAGATATTGGAAAAAAATTATCTCGCGATATGTTTTGGTACCGTGTCAGAAAAGGCGCAAGTATGCGCAACTTTTTTTTTTCTCCTTGTGTAAACTAATGTATAAAGATCGTAATACAATAAATATCTCGACAGCGGCAAACAGCGGTAAACGGGTAAGTCTCGTTAAAAAAAAAAGTAACCTGAAAATTATACCATCTTAAACTACATTGGTTAATTTTAATGTATTTATTTATTATATATAATATTATTTAAGAAACGTTATGAGGAGATTATAAGCATTTCAAAAATGTATAATACTTATACATTTATAAGAAAAACTTTCGAGTAATATCTCGTTGAATTGTAGTAATGTATTGTGCCAAAATCACATCATTGAACATGAGTTAGCTTTTATGCCTTTTTATATACATTATGGTTAGCAAAAAATAATTAAAAAAATATAGAAAAGAAAGCTTATTTATAAGATTAAATTAATTAATTAGTTCTACTCCATAACAACGACTTTCACGTGAAACGGTTTTGAGACGGCTTTGTATGGGGCTTTCCCATAGTGCGCCGTGCGGTCGAGGATATCGAGCGCGCGTTGGTTCTCGGTGCTACGCGCCTCGTGCTTCGATATACCTATTGCGTCCAGTCTATACTGCGCTATGATGAATTCATCAAGCTCCGGATCCCTAGCAGCGGTATCTGCAGTGTGGTATAGCTTTTCTACCGGCCTAGTTTTACTGCACGCGAAACCGAAAAGTACCCAGCCCAACACCGTTTGTATGGCTACCGGTTGATACTTGGTACCCTTTCTCGTGGCGTTCGCTATGGTGAGATGCCAATTATCAATTCCGATCACTAGCATAGGCTTCGCGTTGTCGTAACAAAACTTTGGAGTTATGTCAGTCAGATAGGGGTAAGTATGCAGGTCGTTGCGGCTGGCATGTTGTTTCCATGCTAACCCTAAATTTTTAATTGATCGCGCGTTCCTAATGGTAAAGGTTTCGTTTACATGCTTGCCCTTTATCTCGAAGTCGACGTACCGTACCTCTATCTCCCGTGACAACCCGCCGACACAATCCAAATGTATCTGCGCACACGGTCCGGTAGCACCTATACGGTCAGTAATATCAGAGTCGATGAACGTCGAAGTCGACCCGTCGTCCAACAACGCGTAAGTGTCTACCTTACCCGCAGGTCCCGATACGGTGACTGCTACCATCTTCAGAAGGGGACGATGAATCCCTGGCTGCGTCCGGCGCCGCGACTGTGTGGTTGACTATCTCCCGCACCGCGCTGGAACCCTGGGAGGGAGGCGTGTTGTGTGGCGAAGCATCTCGTTCAGCTAATGTCGATGTGAACTCGGGATTGTGTAATAGAGTGTGGTGTCTATTCTTGCAGTCACAGAACCGGAAAGTATGCGGCCTTTTTTCTAGACAACGATAACAAATTTTATTTTCTTTTATAAACTGCCACTTTTCATGAATTGACATTGACTTAAACTTGTCACATGTCGAAATGTCGTGTGACGATTTTTTACAACATAAACAAGACGACCTACGAATATTTCGTGTTTTTTCGGTAGATGAATGTTTTTCAGAGTACGAATGCACTGTGTTCATTAGCTCCGCCTCCTCCACGGCTGCATGCGTGCGTTCTCTATGAATGTGATTATGTGACAAGTCCGAGAAAGTGCTGTCGAACTTGATGTGTAGGTCCACCTCTTGGGCCAGGAACCTAGACAGCAGCTCCACCTTGCCCAGGCTGGAGGTAGGGCCAGCGCCGACACGTGTCGCAGCGAAGTCCATCCACCTTGTGCGCACCAGTAGGGGTAGTTTATTGATAAGAGCAATAAACAGTTCTGGAATACAGATAGTCTGATTCATTTAAAAGTTTAACAACCTCTACACAATTTCTAACGCGTGAAGAGAATGCAGGAACGTCTCTCAATTCATTGTTCACTTTAGGTAAAGCACGGATGGCTGCAACCTCTTGTAGCACTATCTGCTCAGGTCGTCCGAAGCGCCTATCTAGTTTTTCTAAAACTATGTCAGGGTGTAAGGCTGTTGACAGAAGAACGCACACCGCCTCACGTGCTGTACCTTTCAATGACACACCGAGGCGGGCAAGGTTTTCAGCGGGTGTATATGTGTTGGCAGAGTCTAGGTAGGACCGCTTAAACACGAGCCAGTCAAGTGGTGCTCTGCCGTCGAACACAGGTAAGTTTATATGATTTGACCTCTGGACCGGTCTGTTGTTATTATTGTTGGAACTATTGTTGAAAGGAAGTTTCCTTACCAGACTATCAAATGCGGAGACAAGTTGACTCATCGGATCCTGGGCGCTCCGGTACTCACGAGCTGGGGCGACCGCTGCGTAGGACTCGGCGTAGGCAACTCCCTCTGGATCGAATTCGGGTCTAGCAGATTCCTCTAGTCCCATATAGTTAACTGGGTTCAAAATCAAAATCAAAATCAAAGCATTTATTTCAAATAAACCAGTTACAGGCACTTTTGAATTGTCAGAAGGTCGGTCAGTCAATAAGATGAAGCTAGTCGCCCATTCCAAAAAGTAGGTACCTATGGAGAAGAACGGGCAAGAAACTCCATGGACACTCTTTTAAATTTTCAAGCTATTGTTACAAATATTTGATTACATCATTCATGTGGAAATCAACCGTGTGAGAACGATGCAGAAATAAATTGTACGCCGAGAGCGTCCATTATGAAAACACACAAAAATCAATTCAGAAATTAAAATACGCCGTGGCAGCTAAGAGATGACCAGTCCTCTCCGACGGCGTCCGTTCACGAACATGACGAATGGATCAGCATCATTCAGCTCAACCATATTCAAGGGAACCTAATGACCCAACACACACGCCACCATCAGCGAGACATTTGAGTGAGCATGACATACTCTCAACAGCCAGAGCACTATCAAGTCAATAAAAAAGACTAACCCAACAAAAAAATGCCTTACAGCACATTCGTACATTGTACTCACACGTTTGCCATGCAATTATACAATACTAAGAATAGCTCCTTTGTAGCTGTACAAGTGCCGAACACCTCTGTCAGCGATACAATTCCGTAACGTACAATATGCTTGGCTACATAGTGTGTAATACAGGCTTTGAATTAATAACATAAACAATTACATGTTAAAACCACAAGAGGAAAAATCAGAGAACAATCAGTGTATATAATCGGCTTATTGGGAATGGCTACAAGCTGATCTACACGGGTGCACCTAGTGGGAGAAATGGGGTCGCCGTGGTGTTGTCTGACGAGCTCCAGGATGACGTCTTGGAGGTGAATCGCATCAGCGATCGGCTAATGTCGGTGCGGGTGCTTGTCAATGGGGTTATAACCCACTTGATAAGTGCCTACGCTCCACAGGCCGGGTGCAGTGAAGCCGAAAGGACGCTGTTTTGGACCCAGCTCGAAGGATTGCTTCGCGGGATTCCGTTATCCCAGGGAATCGTTCTGGGTGGTGATTTGAACGGTCATGTGGGTGAGAGGTGTGGCGAGTTTGATCGTGTTCACGGTGGTTTTGGGTACGGTAGCCGCAACGCGGAAGGAGACAGCATTCTCCGAATGTGTGCGGCTGCGGACCTTGCAATCGTGAACACCTACTTCAAAAAGAAGCCGGAGCACCTTGTCGCCTACCGGAGCGGGCGAAGCGCTACCCAGATCGATTTTCTACTAATTAGGAGGCACCACATCGGCAAAGTAGCCAACTGCAAAGTCATACCCGGTGAGAGTCTCACTGCACAACACCGTCTCCTTGTCATGGACCTCTGAGTAAAGGCCCAACGTAGACGTGTAGAGGACTGTCGGCGCCAGATCCGGTGGTGGCTGCTTGATGAAAACAGGTCCCAGGATTTTGCGTCGGTTATTGGCGACAAGTGCGTCGGTACCGATGGAGAACCTGTGCAAGACCACTGGGACAGGATCCAGGCAGCTATTACGGGGGCGGCGCGGGTGGTACTCGGCGTCTCTAAGGGCGGCCGCAAACGTGACAAGGAAACCTGGTGGTGGGACGACACAGTTCAGAGGGAGACTAAGGTGAAGAAAGCCCTCTTCAAAACGTGGCAAGCGACCGGATCTCCTGAAGATCGCGATGCATACAAGGTTGCCAAACGTGCCACCAAAAGAGCTGTAGCCAGAGCCAGACGAGACCACTTGCAACCTCTCTACGAGAAGTTGGAATCGTCTGAGGGGCAAAAGCTCATTTACAAGTTGGCACGTTCCAGGGTCAAAGCGGCACAGGATATATACAAGTGCCGTTGTGTAAAAGACCCAAATGGCAACCTGCTATGCGAGGACCTCGCGGTGAAGGAGAGATGGCGCTCGTACTTTCACGAGCTGCTGAACAAGCAGCATCAAGAGGTGCAGACACCGGAACTCCCTCCGAACCTTGGATTAGTGCCTCTGATAACGCCTGAGGAAGTCCAAACGGCTCTTCGTCGTATGGGGAATCGGAAAGCTGTCGGAGCTGATGGAGTCCCCATTGAGGCCTGGAAGGCGATGGGTTCTCGCGGTGTGGGCATGCTAACTAACTTTTTCAATCGCTTGCTCCTGACCGGCAAAATCCCGAGCCAATGGAGGCTGAGTATAATTACTCCAGTCTTTAAAGGCAAGGGCTCGGTTCAGGAGTGTGGCAACTATCGCGGTATCAAGGTCATGTACCACACCATGAAAATCTTTGAGAGGATCGTAGACTCCCGAATCCGGCAGGAGTGTGCTGTCTCGGAGTGTCAATATGGGTTTCGGCCAGGGTACGGAACCATGGACCCTATCTTCGCACTAAGGATCGCCATGGAGAGATACAGATCGAAGAATACGCCTCTGCATATGCTCTTTCTAGATATGCAGAAGGCCTTCGACTGTGTCCCACGCGGGGTGATCTGGTGGGCACTGAGGTCCAAAGGGGTACCTGAAGCCTATGTCGACATAATTCGAGACATGTACCTCAATTCCGATTCCATTGTCAGGACCGCTGTTGGCGACACTAAACCCTTCCCCATCACCGTCGGAGTCCACCAGGGATCCGTCCTTAGTCCGTTTCTGTTCAGCGTGATATTAGACGTTTTGTCGGACAGCATCAAGGACTTACATGAACAGCCTCCCTGGCTACTCATGTATGCTGACGATATCGCGCTGGCGGACGCGGACAGGGAACGGTTGGTGCGGCGTGTGAATGCGTGGAAGGACTCGCTTGAGAACGGAGGTCTGAAACTCAAACTCAAACGTGTCGAAGACAGTATACTTGGCCAGCAACACGACAGACCCCATGTCTGTGCGCATAGGCGGAGATATGGTCGAGCGCACGGACCAGTTTAAATACTTGGGGTCTGTGCTTCACGCGTCCGGCGACATTGATTGCGACGTCAAGGCACGTATTTCCGCAGCTTGGGCGAAATGGCGTGAGGTGACAGGTGTCATTTGTGACCCCAAAATGCCAGTTAAGCTTAAGGGGCAGGTCTATAAAACCATCATTAGACCTGTTCTCCTGTATGGCAGTGAGGCGTGGCCTGTGCTTGAGCGACACAGGCAGGAGCTGCGTGTCACGGAGATGAATATGCTGCGGTGGATGTGTGGAGTTACGCGGAAAGACCGCATCAGGAACTCCCGCATCCGGGGCAGCCTTCGTATCCGTGACATTGCAGACAAACTGCAGGAGGGTCGCCTACGCTGGTACGGCCACGTCTTACGGAAACCGGCATGTTACGTGGGTAACAAATGTCTTGCCATGGCGCCTCCGCCGGGCCGGAACAAGCGGGGTAGACCAAAGAAGCTTGACGCTTGGTTTGTTTGAGGGGCTTGACGTTGTAAGAGATGACATGCATGCCAACAAGCTCTTACCACAGGACGCTAAAGATCGTGCGAAATGGAGGAGAATGTGCAGGAAAGCGGACCCCGGGCTCCAACGCGAAAGCCGCGGATGCAACCGGGATAAACGCTGAGATGATGATGATGATAATCCTTCACACTATAAAATGCTTTCTGACACAACTTACGTTTAATGAAGGATTTGAGTTTATTCAGGCTCAGATCTTGAACCACCTCTGGAAGTCCATTGTAAAAATGTATACATTGACATCTGAAAGAGCCACCTATTTTCTTAAGCCTTGTTGTAGGTACAATAAATTTGTGCCTGTTCCTAGTATTTATATTATGGACATCACTGTATTTTTTAAACAATTTTATATTTTTATGAGCATACAAAAGATTTTCATAAATATATTGAGACGGCACGGTCAGTACATTAATCTCTTTAAATTTTTCTCTGAGAGAGTGTCTCAGACTTAATTTATAAATTGCACGAACAGCTCGTTTCTGCAAAACAAATATTGTTTGAATATCGGCGGCATTTCCCCACAACAGAATGCCGTACGACATTACGCTATGGAAATAGCCAAAGTACACTAAACGGGCCGTCTCAACATCAGTCAAATTACGAATTGTTCTAACTGCGTATGCAGCAGAACTTAGTTTTTTTTGACAATTTTTCTATATGTGGACCCCATTGAAGCTTAGCATCAAGAGTTATACCCAAGAATACTGTGCTGTCTTCAGATTTCAATTCTTCGCCCTTTATCAACACTTTAGTTTCCACCTGCCTAACGTGAGGTAGAGTAAACTTAATGCATTTGGTTTTTTTCTCGTTTAAGAGTAAATTATTAACATTAAACCAATGGACTACTTTGGAGATCGCGCTATTTACATCATCAGTAACCTGCTGCTGGCGTTTCAGTTTAAATAAAAGTGAAGTGTCATCTGCAAACAACACTATATCGTGGTTATCCTTTATTAGGTACGGCAGGTCATTGATGTAAATAAGAAACAAAAAAGGACCAAGAATTGACCCCTGTGGGACTCCCATTGTTACCAAAGACCCGGAAGATCTTGTTCCATTAACGTCAACGCTTTGAATCCTACTACTCAAGTAAGATGTAATAAGATCCAGTGCAGAATTCCGGATCCCGTAGTGGCGGAGTTTCCTGATTAACGTATCGTGAAGAACGCAATCGAATGGCTTAGACAAATCACAAAAGATGCCCAAGGCATCGCATTTATCCTCCCATGCATTATATATATGACCTAGAAGTTCAACACCGGCATCAGTAGTTGAACGACCCATTGTAAAACCGAACTGTTTGCTATGTAATAATTTATGTTTATTAAAAAAATTTAGCATTTGGTTTAAAATTAATTTCTCAAAAATTTTACTAAAGGTAGGTAGTACAGAAATAGGTCTATAATTTGTGGGGTCTGATGTACTACCTGATTTAAGCAAAGGTATTATTTTACTATTTTTCATGAGATCAGGAAACTCTCCACAGTCAATACAAGCATTAAAGATATCAGCTAGAGTGGGTGCCACAATATCAATAATAGACTTAGCAACTTCCACCGAATGACCCCATAGGTCAGCAGTCTTTTTTACATTTAGAGTGTGAAAGATTTTAATTATATCTCTACTGATAACATATTCAAAATGAAACTCCGAATCACAAATATTAACATTTTCTTTAAGCAAAGACTCGGCAACAGAAGATGATGAGTTTAGGGATTTAGTAGTTGAAACAGGAATATCCGAAAAGAAATTTTCAAATGCCTCAGAGACTTGCGAGTCTGATTTAATTATGTTGTCATTAATAGACAGGCTATAGTCAGTATTTCTATCACTGGACCTTCCCGCTTCACTATTAATAATTTTCCAAGTCGTTTTAATTACATTGCCACTGTTTTTTATCTTTGAACTCAAGTAACGTGACTTGGCCATATAACAAACTTGTTTAAATAATTTTGAATATTTTCTGGTTACTGTGATATTGGTAATGTGACGTACCTGGCTCAAAGTAATGCACTGTATTAGGGTGATTGTGAATAGTGAATGAATCAACATTTCTTACGTGTGATGATGGAGACGTTCGTGGTGGAGCAGGATTGGGATTCTCAGAGTGTACAACAGTGTCATTGTATTTGTTGTCGGTTTGTGACTCAATGACTTGCACACTACCGTTTACCCAATTTGAAATGCTGGCCCTGCTGCGACCAGATTTTCTACTGCACCTACTTGCTTCTTCGGCCTCAATGGTAGAAACTGCTGTTGAGGTTGAATTTGATTATTGTCTCTGGTAGCTAACTTTTATAAGCAAAAATATTTTAAGTTTGGAAGATTACGGAGACAGGAGAAAAAGATTAATTTTTTTATGTGATCATTGTTTGTTTCGGCAGCATGAACAGTAGCAAGACTGCAGTCAATCGATAATGTTTGATATATAATATTGTAATGTTTTTTTTATAAATTGTTTGAAAGTTGGGCTTAAAATATTAAAAATTATGAAGTGCTTATAATGGTGTATTAATTGATTTTGGAGTTATTTAAAATGTAAAGGATCCCAGAAGGTACTGTCTGCACTCAAATTACTATTTATTCATAACTACAACATTAGAGTTAAAAAACCACGAAAAATACAACGAAAAAATAGAAACAGAAGGTGAAACATTTTTAACAATAAAAACGTGCTTCAGTTGCGGTAGAAAGGGACATATTGCTAAATTCTGCAGATCATTACAAGGAAAAGGAGGAAATAACACAGTAACCTGCTATAAATGTTTAAAAAAAGGACACAAAGGTACAGAATGCTCGGAAAAATATAACTGTGTGTACTGCAAAATCAATACACACTATTCAAAATTTTGTTTAGGAAAACCACAATTTTCGAAAGAGTTGTAGAATCTATGAACAAGATGGCAGCTGCTTACTTACTGGAGAGTTAAGGAGTGATGGACTATATTATGCAGAGTTGTTGACTAACCAAACAAAAGCAAGTAAAAGTAAAAGTTTAATAAAGATAGTGAATTACACCAGAAATAACAATAAAAATGTGAATTTTTGGCACAGAGCTCTAGCACATACACCTGTGTTCAAAACTAGAAAAATAGTAAATGGTATAAATTCAAAATATATTGATAATAATATTGACACCTGTGAGGTTTGCATACGAACTAAGCTTTGTAGAAAACCTTTTAGTACTGAAAGACATAGAGCCACAAGACCACTAGAAATAATTCATAGTGACATATGTGGTCCAATTGATACTGAGACATATGATGGTTACAAGTACTTTATCACCTTTTTAGATGACTATACTCATTTTGCAAAAATTTATCTGATTAGGTCTAAAAATGAAGCTTTTTCAAAAATATTAAATTTTATTAACTAGTCTGAAAATCACTTTAACTCTAAAGTAAAAACGTTCAGATGTGATAATGGTGGTGAATATACATCAAACAATTTTAATAAATATTGTATTAATAAAGGAATTGCAATAGATTATACAACACCTTATACTCCACAACACAATGGTAAAGCTGAGCGGTTAAACTGAACTATTATGGAAAGAACCCGTGCCCTATTATTTGACATGAAATTACCAAAATATCTATGGGGTGAAGCGGTGTTAACAGCTACATACCTAACTAATAGATGTTCTAACACCATCAATGAGAGAACGCCAGCAGAAATGTGGTTCAATAGAATTCCAAATTTAAAACACTTGAATATTTTCGGTTCGTTGGCATATTTTAAAATAAACACTAAACTCAATAAACTAGATTCCAGATGTAATAAGGGTTTCTTAGTTGGTTTTACAAATAATGGATATAAGATTTGGGATCCTGTAGAATCGAAAATTATGTATTCAAGGGATGTGACATTTAATAACAGTGCCAAAGATGTGTCTGAATTTTTAAAGTGTGTAACAAAAGTGTAAAAGTTAGTGATATTTATAAACTATTTGAAGAAAATAATGATTATGAGTTTGAGAGGGGAAGTTTAGATAGAGAAAATGAAAATATTGATATTGAAGAAACAAGAGGGGAGGAGTTTTCTACTTTTGCAAATGAAGGTGAAGAAAATGAGGTTTTTGAAGATAGCATGGGAGAAGAATTATTGAATAATAATAATATATTGGATGGAAATGATGTGTATGTTGATGCAGAAGAGTCTGTTGAAGAAACTAGTCATAGAATTTTGCCGAAGAGAGATAGAAGGCTACCGGTAAGATTGAAAGATTACGATTTAGAAACGTCATTCTTAACTTATAATGAAGTGTTAAAAAGTGACCAGAGAAGTTTATGGGAAAAAGCTATTAAAGAAGAGAAGGATTCTTTGGAGAAAAATAAAACTTGGGAAATAGTTGATAAGTCTGAAGCCGGAAATAGAAGATTAATAACTAGTAAGTGGATTTTTACTGTGAAACCGGGAGGGAGGAACAAGGCAAGACTGCTGGCTAGAGGATTTTTACAAAAATATAATATTGATTATAAAGAAACTTATAGTCCTGTAGTGAATACTACGAGTGTCAGATTGTTACTTTCGATAGCTGCACAGAAGGGTTTAAAGTTGATGCAGTTTGATATAAAGACAGCATTTTTGTATGGGAAGTTAAATGAAGACATTTTCATGGAAGTACCGTTGGGATATAATTTTGGTGAAAATAAAGTTTGCAAATTAAAGAAAAGTCTTTATGGACTAAAACAAGCACCGCTAATGTGGAATAAGCGGTTAACTGAATTTTTAAAGAAACTAGGTTTTCAACAATTAAAATTAGATCCATGTTTGTTTTTAAGTAAAAAAAAGAAATTTATTTAGCAATATATGTTGATGATGGGATTCTAATTGGAAATAGTGAAAAAGAATTAAATAAGATAACTGAGGAACTTGAAAAGGAATTTGAAATTAGAAGATTTGATAAAATAGAAAAATTTATTGGAATTGATATAAAGGTTGGAGAAAATTATTTGAAAATTTATCAGAAATCCTATACTGAACAATGAATGAAGAATTTTGGGTACGGCGAATTGAAAGAAAATGCATTTCCAAACATTTTAATTGATGCACATCAAGAGGGGAAAAGTAATAGTAGTGATGTGCATAGTTATAGGCAATTAATAGGGTCTTTATTATATTTGGTAAATAAAACTAGACCAGATGTTTCATTTCATGTTGGCTATTGTAGTAGACATCAAGAGTGTCCCAATTTAAATGATTTCGCAAATATAAAAAGTATATTTAGGTATCTTAAAAGCTCTATGTCTTCCGGTATTCAGTATTTACGTGGAAATAGCTCAGTGTTGACAGCATACTGTGATGCAGACTTTGCAGGTGATCCAGATACTAGGAAAAGTACAACTGGTTTTGTAGTTATGTACAGTGATGGTCCTATTGGTGCTCTCGTAAACAGTCTGTCACTGCTCTCTCCAGTACGGAAGCAGAATATATTTCTGCTGCTGAATGTATCAAAGATTTAATGTATGTCCAAAGTCTGATTAAAGAAATTACAGGGCATACACCAAAAACACAACTATTTGTAGACAATCAATCGGCTATTGTTTTAATTAAAAATGGAATTCTAAATAGAAGAAGCAAGCACATTGATGTAAAATATCACTTTATTAAAGAAAAGATAGATCAAAATTTAATTGAAATTTATTATTGTTCAACCAATTCTAACATTGCGGATATTTTGACAAAAGGATTAGACAGAACAAAGTTTTTACGTTTAAGAAAACATATTGTGAGTGATCAATGACTTATATGTGAACATTAAGTGAACTTAGTGGAATAGTGTTTAATTAAGATAGTTGATAGACGTTATATTAGATATAAATGTTTTGGTTGTTAACTCGAAATTTAGGTATTAATTATTATATTAAGGTGTCTCGGATATTAATTTGAAATTTATATTTAAGGGGTAGCTTTAATATATAGTATGTAGAATGTAATGATAGGTAGGGAATTATTATATGGGTTGTTATTGAGTTTATAGACAGGGAGACTGTCGAAGTTTGTTGAAGTTATAGATAGGAAGTTTGTTGAAGTTTATAGACAGGGAGACTGTCGAAGTTTGTTGAAGTTATCGATAGGAAGTTTGTCGAAGCTATAGATAGTGAGTTGAAGTTTATGGGTTTCTTTGTGTATTGAGGGGATTATAGGTTATGTATTGAAGTTGTTTACTAACTTTTATAAGCAAAAATATTTTAAGTTTGGAAGATTACGGAGACAGGAGAAAAAGATTCATTGTTTTATGTGATCATTGTTTGTTTCGGCAGCATGAACAGTAGCAAGACTGCAGTCAATCGATAATGTTTGATATATAATATTGTAATGTTTTTTTTTTTATAGAGTGTTTGAAAGTTGGGCTTAAAATATTAAAAATTATGAAGTGCTTATAATGGTGTATTAATTGATTTTGGAGTTATTTAAAATGTAAAGGATCCCAGAAGGTACTGTCTGCACTCAAATTACTATTTATTCATAACTACAACAACTGCAGCCTGGTGTTCCAGCTCAGCAGTCCGTTTTTCCAACTCAAGCTTTTTGGCTGTTAGCTGTAGTTGTAGTTGAGCTTGCAGTTTCTCCTCTTCTGCAGCTAACTCCAGACGGGCGAGTTCACGGGCGTGTTGTGCTTCGGCGGAGAGCTTCCTTGCCACTACCGATGAGCGGCTGGTGACAGAGTGTGTTTTTGATGGACTGGCGAGTGTGCGGGCCGTGGAGACTGTAGACTGCACCGGCGGCGGCGTCGCAGCGCTAGCGGGCGCTGCCGATGACGCAGGACGAGGCACGCTATTTTGTGCGGCCTCAGCATCGGGCTGTAGCCGAGTCTGACTCCGCGTGACAACCATTTGTATCCTATAAACACTATCTCGAAGGACCAATTTTCCTGATGGCTGGTAAATAAAAATGTAGGAAATATGTTTTTGTGTTTCTGTTTATTCAGCCAAACTTATACTAACTAATATATATGACAATTAAAAACAACATGACAACGAATAATAAATACAAAAAAGGAATCATAGAAAAATATAAACAACAAGACGGTCTATTACCAAATGTTCTTACGAGATCGATGCAAAGAACCTTCCTGATTTTCAAATCAGGAAGATTCTTTGCATCGATCTCGATCGTGCACAATATCGGAGTAAGTACTTTTAACATTTGGTAATGCAAATCTTATACACTTTGTCTTTTTTTCATTTAGTACTAAATTATTAGCGGTAAACCAATTTTGGACTTGCTGTAAAGCATTGTTTACGTCCTCAAGGTTTGAGCAACGTCTATTGATTTTAAAAATTAACGAAGTATCATCAGCAAACAATACAATATGTGGTTGTTTTTATAATAGATGCGGTAGATTATGTATGCCAAAAAGAGGAAAGGACCCAAAATTGAGCCTTGCGGTACACCCATTTTGACTTTCAAACCCGGAGAATTGACACCATTTATCTGAACTTGCTGTTGTCTATCAATTAAATAAGATTTCACCAAGCTGAGCGCAAGTTTACCCAGCCCATAATGTTCCAGCTTTAAAAGTAAGGTTTCATGATTGACACAATAAAAAGCCTTTGACAGGTCACAAAAAATCCCTATCGCATCTTGGGCTTCTTCCCACGCTGCAAATATATGTTTTAATAAAGTGACACCAGCGTCGGTCGTACAACGTCCTCTGGTGAATCCATACTGTTGATCGTGAAAGATTGTATTGCTGTTAAAATGATAAAGCATTTGATCAAGCATAACTTTTTCAAACACCTTACTGAAAACAGGCAATACCGATACGGGTCTGTAATTATTAGTGTCCTTATGGTCACCGGGTTTAAAAAGTGGTATTACCTTACTGTATTTCATTATATCTGGAAAGACGCCTTGATCTACACACAAATTAAATATTAAAGCCAAGTATGGTGCTATGGTCTCAATTATGGATGTGCATACTTTAACAGACATTCCCCAAAGGTCTTCGGTTATTTTGACTTTTATTTGCCGGAAAGCCTCTATGACTGTCATATGGTTTATATATTTGCATTGAAATTCAACCGGACAGCCTGGCAAGTTTGCTTTTAATAAATCAATCGAGGCTTCTGGGGAGGAGTTTAGAGCTTCCGTTGTCCTAAGAGGTGTATTGGTGAAATAATTCACAAACTCTTGGGCTACCTCTACGTTAGAGCTTTTGGGACCATGTGAAGTCTCCAATAAATAATCTGTACTGCGTAATTTATTCCTACCAGTTTCACTATTAATGACTTTCCACACAGTCTTTATTTTGTTGTCTGCCGAATTGATCTTGTCGCTAATGTACAGGGCCTTCGCCACCTTGCAAATCTTTCTGAATAATTTAGAATATCTATTTACATATTTATTAAAGGTTTCAGTATTGAAGAATGACTTAAGGCTGTATAGCTCATACAGTCTTTCCCTACTGACCCTAATACCTTTAGTTGCCCACTCACTAAAAACAAACTTAGGGAATATATTTTTCGACATCTTTTCAAAAACTGTATTAAATTCCTTAAGTACCAATGAAAAAAAATTATCATAAAATTGAGGGCAGAAGACTGATCACATTTAGAACTTTCTGACCTCATCCTGCTAGTGCGTAAGTCGTAATAAAAGAACTACACACATCAAAAGTGTCTAGGGATCAACATATATTTTTGCAATAACTTTTCTCCTGATTGATATTAATTAAAATTTTCTTTAAGGATTCATCAAATAAAGTGTTTTCGTTTGTCACAGTAACGACAAACCAAGTCACCTTTGCATTAATAAAGAAATTTGCCATTTTCCTAATAAAGGGATATTTGACATTTGAACCACTAACACAAAAGTTCGAAAAAAAGACTGAAATAACAGTTTTCTCTAAAATTTTATTGGGTAACTTAAACAATTAATAATCCGTGTTTCTACCGCGAACACTAACAACACAGAACATCGGTTTGGCATACTCAAAATGAGTTCATCCAAATCACGCTGTGGAATGGCCGCCCATGTTCGTTGCAACAACAAAAAAAGGTCTTCTTGCGACTGGATACACTCCATATTCGGCAGAGCTCTTCTCTGTAGCATATCCCATGCATGCTCAATCGGGTTCAAGTCTGGCGACTGAGCAGGCCAGGGCAGGACCTTGATGTTAGCTGCGGCGAGTCTGTCTTACAACTCTTGCGGTGTGCGGTCGTGCATTATCATGCATTAACTGAAATAAGGGACCGATTTGCACTTGTAGAGGAACGATGACGTCTGATACAATCGTTTCAGCATAAATTTGAGCGTTGAGGTTGCCTCTGATCCAAATCAACTCAGTTCTTCCGCCGATCCAAATACCCGCCCATACCATGATGGTTCCACCACTATAAGGATGGATTTCCTGGCAGGATTTTAATCGCTGTTGGCGTCCAGGGGTTCTCCAGTGTCGTATACGTCTTGTATCCGGTCTCATACCAAAACGAGACTCATCAGAAAAGCACACGAAACGCCATTGTTCTTCTGCCCAATTTCTGTGTTCAAGAGCCCATTGATATCGAATCCTACGATTGTGCATTGCTATAGGTGGTACCCGTAGCGGTCTTCGGGAATGAAGGTTCACTTCATGCAAGCGGTTTCTGACTGTTTGGTCGCTAATTAAGTTCCCTGAAGAGTGATGAAGCCTCACGGCTAACATCATGGCGGTTATTGTTGGAACTCTTCGAGTTAAGATTTGAATGTATCGGTCTTGTCTCCGTGTGGTGCAGCGATACCGTCCTCCATGGCGCTCAGCCACGGTACCAGTGCTTCGGTAACGTGTCCAAAGTCGACTGATAACACTCTGACTTGTATTCAGAGCTAAAGCCACAGTACGTTGCCGGGAACCAGCTTCTATCATTTCCACGGCTCTGAGCATTTCTTCCCTGCTTAAATGACGTCGCCGCTCCATAATAACGTTGGTTTTAATCAGTAGTAGGGAAACAGTAGCACTAATAATGTCTTCAATGCGTTGTATGTTTTATAGGGAAAATATTGACAGCTGATTTTCATCTTTTACTCGAATTTGATTCACAGTTCCTGATTCAAATTATGAAATGCACCAAAAAGGATCCATATAAATTTATAAAATCATAAATTTATTACAAAGCCACATCTCAATCTCAAGAAATCCGCATAAAAATGCTTGATCCCTAGACACTTATGATGTGTGTATATACAGCGTGTAACAAAAAGGGTATATACATCAAGAACCCCTGAAGATTATAGGTGGTATAGAAACTCTACACAAAGTTTCAGCTCAAAATAAATTACTGGAAGAATTGATACCAAATTCTTGGTATCCTTGGTATCGCATGATTCTTGAATTCAAATATTAACAAACGTGTAACAACACTACGGAGGGTCAACAACATTCCAAGTCACTTGCTAATATTACAAAACATTTCTTCTGTAATTCTGATCGCCTAGTACCTGTCTGCCTACATATTGTTGAAACGCGCGGCTGCGACGCGCGCGTCCATGAGATGCTGACAATGGCCCGCCCGGTAATTTGTACCTACCTGCCTACTTAAATTTTGCCTCAAAAATAGCTAAACATAGTCCGAACAATCAGCAAAATAAATATGAAAATTAAAAATAATAATTTAATTAACTTACATTTTTTAGAGATGTGGTTCGATGTGACGCCCTTGGTACTGTACACACAAGGTCGCTCGTTTGTGTATCGACACCTGGACATTCCGTAGCATGTCTGGTGTCACTGTCCTGAAAGCGGCTTCGATTCGCTCTCTCATTTGCTCTGCTGTGTCACACGGCATTGCATACACTGTGTTTTTAATATACCCCAACAAAAAGAAGTCTAATGGAGTTAGGTCTGGAGATCGCGGTGGCCAAGGTACATGTCTGCTACCGCGCCCAATCCACTGACGAAAACGCATATTTAGATGCTCCCTAACATCACGTGCATAGTGTGCTGGAGCGCCATCGTGTTGGAAGATTAAATTGTTGCCCATCACGAGATTAGCGTAACTTAAAATTGATAGGCTTTCTGTGAGAGCATCGTCCAATTCGTTGGTTAAAAAATTTAAATAATTTTGACCGTTTAGGCGGTGCGGCAAAAAAATTGGTACTACGACAATTTCTCCCGCAATACCAGCCCACACGTTTAGTCGCCATTGGTGTTGAAACGACGATT
The DNA here is from genome assembly GCA_017933935.1 of Sesamia nonagrioides. Classification (NCBI taxonomy): domain Eukaryota; kingdom Metazoa; phylum Arthropoda; class Insecta; order Lepidoptera; family Noctuidae; genus Sesamia; species Sesamia nonagrioides. Next base: position 8,878 of record JADWQK010000145.1, on the reverse strand, counting down.
CCGTAGAAGCATGCGGGTTAGCGTGAGACCAAACATGGTCATTATGTATGTTGCTTATCCCAGCTCTTGTGAATGACGCTTCATCTGTCCACAGTACTCTTGAGCCAAAATCTGGTGAAGCTGCTACCTGACCGCAGTACCACTCGCAGAAGGTCACGCGAGGCAAAAAATCTGCAGGTGTCAGTTCCTGGGTGCGACGGAAGTGGTATGGGTGCTGACCGTCATTGTTCAACACTCGCCATACTTGCATATGGTTAGATGCACCCAGCGCTAATGCAGCTCGCCGAGTACTAGTACGTGGGTTATTTTCGAAATGTTCGAGTACGGCTTCCTCTAAATCTGGATCGGTAGTGTTCGGGCGACCCCTAATCCAGGAGCGTGAAAAGAACCAGTTTGGTGCAGACGATGTACCATTCTATGGAAACACGCCACCGAAGGGAGCTGTCGACGCTCACCTTCTGCCCTACCATCGATAAATCGCTGACGATAAAGTTCGCGAGCAGCACGCAGATTACCATCCTCTTGTCCGACACACAAGATCATCTCAAAATATTCAGTATTGCTAAGGGCCATGATTGTACACACGTCACAAGTTCACAACACAAAAATCGCGAAACGCGCATGCGACCGTAAAGTTCGAATCTTAGATCTGTACTGAACTAATAGGAATTATGAAAAATTGAACTTTATTTATTTAGGTACTTAATTTCTGTTTCGGCGTTTTAAAATATTTCGCCAAAGATAGTAGACAAATGGAACAAAACATTGTCATCTCACTTAAAATATTCACGCAGATGGCGCGTGCGACCGAGACACAATATTTTATCATGTTCAACATGATTGCTTTCGGCGCGTTCTAAAGTCACTCACACAACAATAATATATGTGTGGAATAACGGATAAAAATAACGGAAATATTGTCATCTCTCTCACAAAATGCACGCCGTCGGCGTACGCGACTGAGAGATAATATTTTATCGTATTCAATTTCATATGTTTGAGCTTGGACATTCAATTAGGGTTCTGTGATTGCGGAACCGCTGTTTAATTTAGCGATAACAATCCTCGTATCTGTTGCACTCCTAGTACATTTGCGTATTTTTTATTTATTTTGAAAAGGTAAATTAAGACTGTACTGTACTCTATCTATCTACTGCTGAGTTTTAAGCTATTATTTTTGCAAAAGGCAAAATCTTTTATATCGCAGAAGTGAATACGCAAAGACTAACTAAAATTTAATTTATCTACGGAACTCATGGGGTGTTTTTTGTACTAGGACACACATGAGTTGTTTAGAAATGATATTTTGGGTTCATTTGAACAGATATGAAATCCTTTTTTTTTTTTTTTTTCGCACGTTCATCTAAGTAATTAATTTTTCATAAACTAAGTACCTACCTATGTATGGCAAATGGCAACCGACATGAAAAGAATTAGTTACGTAAGGAAATTTATAGGAATGTAGTTAATAGATTGGGTATTATTTAGTGTGTTGTAGTTACCAACTCGATTCTCAAAAACTACTGAACTGATTTTGATACAATTTGGCAAAGATATGGTTTATAACCAGGATTAACATAAAGGACACTTTTTATCTCGATATTCCCAGGGGATCGAAACTTACGCGGGTGAATCCGCAGGGAGCAGCTAGTATTTAAATGCGAAAATTTGTAAGAATGTATGTATGGATACATCCATCCATTCATCCAAACATTTTTACAAACTTTCGCATTTTATTAGTAGGAAGTAGGATTGAGTAGCTACTGAGTGAATTGCATGTAGTTGACTGCACGATTGACGTAGTGGTTAAGCGATTGACTGTTGCACAGCGTGTCGCGGGTTCGATTCCCGCGCGGAACAAATATTTGTATGACCTACAAGTAGTTGTTCCAGCTTTTGGTGTTTGTGTGTGTATCCTCCGTGCTTCGGAAAACACGTTAGTTAAGCCGTTAGTCCCGGCTGTCATTCGTAGATCTGTGAGACAACCAGTCTTACCAAGGGATATCGTATTACCCAGTAACTGGATTGTGGAGGTTAGATGGCACTAGCTCCATGTAAAATACTGGTATTCAGCCGAACCCGGTTGGACTGGAGGCGGATCCCGGGCTCCAAAGCGAAAGCCGCGGATACAACCGGGAAATGCGCTTTAGATGAGAGAGAGTTACCAACTCGGTTCTATCGATTTGTTAGATAAGTTTACTCATTTATAAAATAAATTGCGTTTTTTTATTGTTTTACGTAGGTGACTAAAGCCGCTAGACGTTTTTCGTTTTCCAGCGCACGCACTCGCCCTATTTTATGACTTGGTTTGTTGTTCACAAACATAAAGTTAGCTTTTGTAGAAAAAACTTATTTGTACGTAAAATTATTTTTCCGAAAAAAAAAATGTTAAGAAAAATAAACATCGGAAACCCTTTATCCACTGTTTGAAGAAATACCAGGGTAAGCAAGTAAGTAAGAGGTTTGTTTTTATTGATGAACTGTTCAATGACCCCGATCAGCTGGCTTTTTGCTAGTGTTGTATTGATTTCAGTTTGAAACTGCGGTTTCTGGTATCATATGTATTGGAATAATTCATAACTTCCTACCATGTAAACATAAGGTTAGAGAACCCTTCCCGTATCGTTTCTTATCTTATCAAGAGGCCGTCCACTTGGTATGTATATACCCTTTTTGTTACACGTTGTATATATATGCGAAACATCTTCAGAGCGGACTAGATGTTTGGCGCGATCTGTATTGTTAGGAATCGATAACTGATTCTACTACGGCACAAAGCCGGACTAAAGTTTAAAAAAAAATTCCCCTAAAAATAAATATTATTTATATATTAATAATAATATTGTAAAAAGAGGTAATTTAATACATGTGTGGTAGGACACCCTTCCGCGGGCGAGGGGGGGCAGGGCACGCGACGCGTGGTCGAATCGCATAAGCGTACCGTCAAAATGGTGGAACTTTTTTAAAATTACCAAATTTCGGGGAAGTTATTCCAACTTCCCCTTAATTTAACTAATTCGCGGGAAAAAAAGCTTATTTTAAAATTCATTAGTATTGTTACTATGATGATTACGTAAAATTTTATATAATATTTGTTCATGTGTTTACCTAACCTTTATTATCCTTATGGGTCGGACAGGGTTTTCTTTACACCTATACTCTTTAAACTAATATAAAGCTGAAGAGTTTGTTTGTATATTTGTTTGTTTGTGCGCGCTAATCTCGGGAACTCCTGGTCCGTTTATAAAAATTCTTTTTGCGTTGGATAGTTCATTAATCCAGGAAGGCTTTAGGCTATATAACATCACGCTGCGAAAAATAGGAGCGGAGCATAACTAAACCACGCGAACGAAGTCGCTGGCGGCCGCTAGTATTGTATAAAGCTGAAGAGTTTGTTTGTTTGAACGCGCTAATCTCAGGAACTATTGTTCCGATTTGAACAGTTCTTTTTGCGATGGATAGCCTATTAATCCAGGAAGGCTTTAAGCTATATAACATCGCGCTGCGACCAATAGGAGCGGAGCATATTAAAAAAAAAACATATCAAAGCCCACGCGGGTGAAACCGCGGGGACCTGAGTACCGTTTCACTAATTCTTCATCCGACATTTTAAATCAATTTTTAAACAAAAAATATATTTTATAATATGCGTCATAAAAACGTCGGGTATTAACTAGAAACACACCGCGCTGATTCGTCGGGTGGCGTGTCCCCTCCCCCCCTCTCTCCCGGCAACACGCTGATTCAAATTGGTTGGATGTTGCGGCGTGTGGTCACATAGCGTGTTGCGTGTAATATATGGAATGGATACGTACTGACATGCGTCGGGTGGCGTGGCGTCGTGTCACGTTTTGGTAGTATGTTTCGACCTTTAAAGTTGCCGGAGTTCATTTAGGTACGTATTACAGAACGTCACTCAAAACTCAAGCTCTACTTAACTCTCGTTTGAAGCCATTTGATTGGTTGAAACTAGTTTTAAGTAATGCTTAAGCAGAGATCACTGCTTGAGTTTCCTTCTGGAATACGGACCTTAGAAACAACATGTTTTTCTCATGGGCAACTCTATGTGGCATGCTCAAGTGTATCAAATCCAGAAAATCTTTATGTTTTGGAAAAAGACACCGAAACAAAAACCGTTCTTTATAAAACCGTACTTACTGAAATGTGATCATATTTTATCAATCGTAATAATTTTTAATCCTTATTTTCTAACTGCAATACTTCGATATCGCCTTCGGGTTGTGGAGGTCAGACGGCAGTCACTTCATGGAAAATATCGAAGTTTAGCCAAATCAGCAGTTAGACTGATAAAGCGAACCCTAGACTCCAAAGCTGAAAAAGCTATGGATGCGACAGGGATTAAAGCTGAGATGATGATGACAATGTTGTGACCCAAATGTGTTATTTGTAGCCGAGTACCATTACACAGCTTTGGAGCGTCAAGATTCCTCATTAATACGACTGGAACACCAACTTAGTAACAACTTATGGGTTGGCACTCCTGATAATTCTACAGAGTTGAGAAATTCTATTGGGTATGATCTAACTTGTTCAGTGTCCATAATATTATCCACTGAGAGGTATTCGACAACCTTTCCCTGAACAATTAACACGATTTGGTCATTTATTTTATTAACTATTTCATTAGTCGGCGCCAAAATTACACTTTCGCATAGCCATTTTCGGTTGGCCATATTTGTTTGAAATTCCGGATAGACATTATTTAATAGATCATCTGAGCTATACACAATTTGTCAGAACTCACGACTCAGTGTAATCATGCTGTTACTGTCAGTTGGCATACGATCTTCTCCGATTTTTAAAAGACTAGCCGCAATTTACCCGGCTTGAGAATCGTGGTGAAGTTGCACTCGCATATTCGTAGTGAGACAATACTTTTTCACGTGAACCCAAATTCAAACAGGCATTTGTTTCATCTGCCGGCATACCCCTAGTAATCACCGGAAGGATCTGTCTAAAGTCACCAACTAAAAGTACCACCATCCCTCCCATGATATCTTGGTTGCCTTTGATGTCCCTCACTGTGCGATCTAGTGCTTCAAAGGCCCTTTTGTGGGACATCGTATATTCATCCCAAACTAACAACTTACACTGCTGTAACATTCTTCTGCGCTCACTGCTTTTACTAACGTTGCATACCGGAATTTCCTCATGAGCTAAGTTCAATGGTAATAGGTAACAGCATGCACTGTTCTAAGACAAATTACAGCCGACAGCACATCAAGATCAAGCTACTACAATATTACTATTTTTTTATATAAATTATAAACAAGCGCCTGACCGCAATCCCGCCTGATGGTAAGCAGTGACGCAATCGTTGATGGTAAAGCGCACTAGTTTATTAAGAGCCTATTTACTCTAACCTTGAAGACACTCAAATTGTAGTCCGACGGAAATACCGCCGCTGGCAAATTGTTCTAGTCCCTCGATGTACGCGGTATAAAGGAGGATCGTAGTGGTGTAAACAACATGAGGGTGGAAACTCGCCATACGACGGGTCGTCCGATGGTGGAACGGAGATTCGGGAATTAAAACATGCAATTCCCTCGCACACTCGCCAAAATGCATCCTATAGAATACCGAAAGGCTGGCTACTCTACGCCTGGGCTTTGGAGACTATCTCGAGTTAAATCAGGGTCACCAATCAGCCTCTTCACACGTCTCTTCACTGAATTCAAACTGGCCAGGTGATACTTAGCAACACCAGCCCAAATGTGGCTGCAGTACTCCACACACGAACGTGCTGTGCTTATAACATTAGAAGCTGCCCTTGTGTAAAGTACTGCCGGACCTTTGCGATAACGCCAAGTTTCCTGGCAGCTACCTTGGCCATGGATTCAATGAACCGCGAACCGCCCAAAGTTTAGGTTCGAAGAAATCTCGACTCGCAAAAGCTGAAGGCGGTCGATACACTCCTAGGATACATTTCGAAAAGTAGGAGCCAAGGTGAATGGGCTCCTTTTGGCGGTGAAAAGACACGCCTGTGTTTTGGCGGCATAGAATGCTACAAGATTGGCATTGCCCCATTCGGAGACTGCCTGTAGTGCAACACTTGTTCGCTCTACCATGGCCTCTCTTTCGGACCGGATTGATTCCCTACTAACCCGAGCATCCGGCAGCTGTCTCTCCACAACTGTGCTGTCATCTGCATACCCATAGATACCGGGCATCAGCAGATCGTTAATATGAAGCAGGAACAGAGTTGCAGAGACAACATATCCCTGAGGAACACCCGGCATTAGTCGACATGGGCTCAGATGAGCATCCGTCGACAACAACTCGGAGGGACCGTTCAGTCAGGAAGTTTTTTACCGAGCCAGTTAGGCTAGGGGAAATGCCGTCCGCTGGAAGCTTACTCAGAAGACCAGTGTGCCATGCATGTGAGACAGCAATCGCTTCCCCATTTTTCTCGAGGGCCTCGCCCCACAAGTGAGTGGCATATAGTAGGTCCCCAGTTGACTGATTGCAGCGAAACCTATACTGTCGGTCACTGAGGAGATCGTTACCTTCCAGGTATGCCAAGAGGCGCGAGTTCGACACACGCTCCATAATTCTGCAAAGTATGGAGGTGATCGAAATCGGCCGATAGTTGGTAGGATCGGCACGACTACCCTTTTTAGGCACGGGCTGCACGTTGGCAAGCTTGCAGGACTTGGGCACTATACCAGTCCTAAATGAGAGGCGATACAAGCGCGTCAATACAGGAGACAACTCGGGCGCACATGCTTTAAGAACAATCGCTGGTGTACCATCAGGACCACTAGCCTTATTCACGCCCAGACGACACAGTACTCTCAGAACCTCCTTGTTCCTAATGCGAACCTCAGGCATTGAAGTTCCGCAATGAGGTAAATTAGATGGAGTAGCACTGCCAGTATCAAGACGCGAATTACGGGCAAAGAGAAATGCAAAGGGACCTGATTTCTCTCTCGCCGTATGAGCCAGTGTTCCTTCAGGCCTAACCAGCGGAGGCAGTATGGGCCGACAGAAGTTCGCCTCGATCGATTTGGCAAGGGACCAAAAAGATCTGCTACCGGATGGCTGCGCAGATAACTTATTGCGAATAGCGAGCCTTCCTAAGCGCCTTTTTGTAGGACTTGGCAGCACGGTTAAGGGCTCTCTTCTTTGAGCTTAGATCCGGAGCTCCGCGGTTACGAGCGTCAACCCAGGTGAGAAATGCCGCTTACGGATCGTCAGAAGAGAAGCAGATCTGCTGCCAAGGATAAGACGCAAAGAAGTGGCGCATCTCATCCCAATTTGCTGACCTGTATCGCCACATTCGCTGTTCACCACGAGAGTCGTGATCTGGTGGGGAGAAGGACCATACAGACTTCACCAGACAGTGGTCTGAAGTCCCCAACAGTGAGGAAACTTACAAAACATCTGTCCGGATCAGTGGTCAGTAGAAGGTCTAGACAATTGGCAGTATGACCAACTACATTAGGCACCCTAGTCGCTTGCTCTACCAGCTGGGAAAGGCCCATTGAAAGCGCGAAATTTCGCGCCTGTCTCCCAGCGTGGTCGGTCCTCTTTTACGGGAAAAGCCAGGGCTGGTGGCAGGCGTTGAAGTCCCCCAGAGCGACTAACTGTGCGTCAGGGTGCCGGTGAAGCGCATTGTCAGCAGCCTCACTGAGGTGGTCAAATAATAAAGTTGTCTCCTGATCACAGCTGTGCGATCGGTAGACATAGGTGTAAACAATTTTGTCCACACCAGTGTCAACCAACAGCCATAGGGACGAGAAATGAGGGTCTTCGAGGTGACGGAGGCGCCGGCAACAGATGTCATTGCGGACATACACACAGACCTCGGCACGCTGCAGGAAATGATGCTCCAATGCGTATCCCATGTAGCTGAGGTATGCCGCATCAGACGGACATCTGATCTGGGTCTCCGTCAAGAAAAGTAGATGGGGCTTTTCAGTCTCAAGACCTCAATGCAGACCTCGAACATTAGAGAGGTGCACGTTGAATGAGAGGATGTGCGCCCGCTGTGCACGCCTACTTTTCTTTTTGGAACTTTTCATGAAAAAATTGAGTGAATAGGAAGGCAGACGGCAGTTGAGTGAGGTGATGCAATGTTAAACCCAACAATGCGACCAACGATGCTGGGCCAGAGGGAGATTGATCTGGAGACTGCGGGGACGCCCGAACCCCCCAGGGATCGCCATCGGGTCCTCTCGTCCGGTCGCCAACCGGCACGATGCGGCCACCCTGGGATTTTTCGCAGTTGGCGGGGCAGCCTTTTGTATGTGGCTGGCACACTACTTGGGCCTCGAACTACCCGCGGTCGGCCAGCGGAGCACCGTGCTTCGGATCCCGCTATCCTCCACGACCAAACTCCCGTCACAACATCATTTGGCGCATCGTACGGCACACATCGCAACACAACTGTTCAGTCCCGTCCCCCGAACGGCTTCACCAGACATCATGCCGGAACACGACGAATCGCTTGGCGGCATGACTTTGTCTGGTGGGTGGTAACTTATGCCGGCGGCCGATGTTTTGGCCTACCTTCATTAGATTTTCAACTTTATCTCTAAAGCATTAAGACTTAAGGTTAATTGGAAATATTTGACAGTTTCGGGAAGCTTGACCTGCTGTCGTCCATACATACAAAAAAGCAGTGCAGCAGTCACTTTTTTTAATAAATAGCTAGCTGTGCCGCGCGGTTTCACCCGCGTAGGTTTCGATATGATTTTTTATATATACTCCGTTCCTATTAGTCGCAGCGTGATGTTAATAGCCTAAATTTCCTGGATTAATGGACTATCCAACGTAAAAGGAATTTTTCAAAACAGACCAGATCCTGAGATTATCGCGTTCAAACAAACAAACAAACTCTTCAACTTTATATGTT